>RJWH01000313.1:0-345793 GCA_004363575.1 Solenodon paradoxus
CTCTCTCTCTCAGATTTCACTCAAGAATTCCTCATTCATTACTGAAAGGTCCTTCCCTTTAAATTATCTTCTTCCAAAAAATTCTCGGATCCTATATCTAGAAAGTTATATATCCAGCCCCCTGAAACAGCCCATCTTACCAGTGAGTGAGCATAGGCATCAGCTTATCAGACACTGGGTCGCAATAACACTGTGTAGACAAGAAATCCAGGGAGGCCCCAGAAGACAGAGCCAAGAAGACTACCCCTCACGTTCCCTTTCAGTCCTCTTCTGAAATGACTGGACAGTCACTCTCTGGGGAAAGGAGAAGCTCCAGATAACTTTTATTTCATCTGTTCAGCATTGTGTGTGTGTGTGTGTGTGTGTGTGTGTGTGTGCTCACGTGTGCATGCTCACATGTGCTTGTGATTGGTAGCAGGCAGGTATTGTGTGTGGTGCCTGTGCATACATTTCCCAATGAGAAGAGTAAGGTGGCAGAATAGACAAATTTACATCTAACCCAAAGCACAATTTTATACTTCATCTACGAGACAGACATCACAATCTATTCTTCTCAGTATGACTGGGGACCGGCAGCCTCAGCATCCCCTCAGAATGTCTAGGAAATGCAGAGCCTCCTCCTCTTCCCCAGATGTACTGAATATGAATCTGCTTTTAACAATAGCTTTAGTTGAATCCTGTGCATGTCTGGTGCACAGTAGTGGGTAAGAGAGGCTGCAGAGGTTTGTACTTTAGCTGGTTTGTCATGTCAGCTTGGATCTGTTGCTTAACCTCTTAAGCCTCAGTTTCTTGTAAATGGCATCACAGTAATATCCAGCTCACAGGGTTAGATGAGATTAACTGCGTTCACACATATCCAGAGCTTAGAAGAATGCCTAGTTCGTAGTAAATTCTAGCTTAACTGATGACAGCCACAGAACTGGCACATGGCTATAAGTTTCCATGTGATACAGAAGATCCTCCACAATGCAGACTTGGGTTCCATAAATGCCTTTGTCCACATGTGTCGTGAATCAGCTTTCCATCTATTTGCAGGAGAAAGGTTTAAATAACTGCTCTGCATGGACGGGCAGAGAAGATATTATGCTTAGTGAAATTATCCAGACCAAAAAGGACAAATACCACAGGATCTCACTCATATGTGGTATACGGAGAATCCAAACAAACATGAACTAAATAAACTTTTGATCTACAAGACCAATTAGAGGTTACCAAAAGGGATGTGCAAAGGGAGGTGGGAAGTTGGGTTAAAAGGGTCAATTTTAGGGCAAAATTGGACTTTCAGTGGTAAATATATTGTAGAATATAGAGATCTTGGTTTATGAAGAGGCACACCTAAAGCTTATATAATATTGTAATGCAATGTTATTTCAATAATTTTTTTTAAATCAATAAACAGATTTCTTGTTCTCCTTGCTTTTTTCCAGAGAGAATTTCCTGTTCCTGAACAGTTCAAGACAGCATGGGATGGATCCAGGCTGATTACCGAGCCTGCAGAAATTATGGCCTAGCCCCCAGAAAGGCAGAACCCCCTGACCTGAACCCTGCCACCCTATCAACATAAAAAAGCAGCATTAAAGATCCAGAAGTTGCAGTACAACTTGCTGCTTTAGCTTGGTCTCCAGCAATTCTGTTATAGAAACAGCATCATTTCTGGCATGCCTTTGTGGACAATTTGAAGTATTTAATATTTCTCTTCATGGTTTGCTTTTGTGTGTGATTTGAGTTTCCCATGATGATTTGTGAGCCTTATGCCTTTAGAGGGAAGGGAGAAAGACTTTGTTCCTCTCATATCGTTAACACAGTGGCTCATAGGTAAAAATATTGCATGATTCACTTGTACACTTACGTTGAATTGCTAGTGGAAAAATAAAACCTTTGGGACTCTAAGATGTACATTTTTACCTTTTAGACAATTTCAATATCATGTAGCCATAGGATGCTTTGAAAAATATACAGTGTTTTCTTATTTTTACCTCACTTTTCAGCGTGGAGACACCGTCAGCATGAATACATATTTCAATTCCTGTTTTTAAAACACATAAGAAAAGCTCGCATTAAGGACCCCATCCTTGGAAGACCTATGTGTTTTACAGTTTAAAAACGAAAAAAAATTCCAGTGGTTTTTCTGAAATATTTTTCTGCCACATCACTAAGAAAACTGACTTTTCTGCATAAAGATTTTTATGCCGAAAGATTGGTGGGAAGAAGTAGTTTTTGTTTGTGGATGTAATGCCTCACAATTTTGCTCTAAGATCACGCTCAGTGTTTGTTTTCCAATTTTAAAGTCGTTGAATATGACAGGGTCTGTACATGATGTCGTTAATGTTTTATTGCAGACTGCTTTTTTTTTTTCTTTTCCACTTGCCAGACTTACTTATGAGTCTCAAAAATGAACATGAAAAAGTCATAGATGTATTATGCCATCTAAACGCTAAGGGCTTGGTTAGTTTAGCCTACTGCTCATGCTTTTTCAATATAAGTGACTATGATATTCCTTTGTATCTTTTTCAGTACATAGTGCTGAAAAATCTGCAACTTCTTCGATGACATGCAATGAATCTAGTATAATGCTTGCAGAAGACCTAATACAAGCATATATATTGTGCCTATTACAGCCTTTGGAACATAGCCTTGCCATTTTTTAATATCTCCTGTATCCATACAGTTTGAATTACTAATGCTCCTATGCCAAGGTTTTGCTATGAAAGTTTTGTCCAAATGAATAATGTTGTGGCTTTAGTAAATATCTTTTTTGACTTATACTTATTCTGAAATAAAGGAAAATTCTAATGTTTATATACTGTGATGAATTCTAAGTGTTAAAATTCTTTGCTCTGCTCTGATTTGTGCCTGGTTTATATGTCAAGCTTAGGAAAG
The DNA here is from genome assembly GCA_004363575.1 of Solenodon paradoxus. NCBI lineage: Eukaryota > Metazoa > Chordata > Mammalia > Eulipotyphla > Solenodontidae > Solenodon > Solenodon paradoxus. The sequence continues at coordinate 2,881 of RJWH01000313.1, forward strand.
ACAGGTGAGTCCTTCTGGTTGATTTAGAGAATGTAACCAACAGTATCCCCTGGAAGAATGACTTCTTCGAAATAGGTAACAGAGAAAGCCATTTGCAGTTGGAATGACTGTCAGTAGAACTGTAGAATCAGATTTTATAATTTAGGGCCTTTTCACTGAGCAAATCCCCTTCACAGATCTTGGTTAATGTAAACTTGCCAGAAAATAAAGTGTATAGATACGATGCAGTATTACGTATTTGAAAATTAAGTCTTAGAATATGCTGACTGCCTGGGACTTGCCACTGGCCTTTAAAAATACTTCACAGACACAGTAAGTCTGGACTTGAAGGTCAAATAATTATTTTGCCAACACTGGTGACCTAAGTGACCTTTTGATTCTTTGTACATTGAATATTTTTGGGGGGAAAAAAACACAAGAAAAGGGAACAATGACTAAAAACAATGTTACATTTCCAATATACTTCCTTGCATGCCCACGGTTAAATTCTAATTTTATCAGTCTGTCACCCTACAAATATTGTCAGAAGGGTAAGAAATCCCTGCAGAGAAGACGTCCATGAGTGTAGAGTCCTGACAAGTCCACATGAGAAATGCCAGTCAGCGAGGTCCCAGTGGTCTCCTATGTCTCTTTGTAATACTACAAAATATCATTTGCTATATATCAATGATAAAATAATCCAAATTAATTGCTGTCTTAAAAATCCTTTCCTTGCCTAAATATACTACTTACTAGTGACAGTTCTCCTTTCACAGGAGACATCTCGAAGTGGTCAACAGTAATCGCTTTCTAAGCTATGGAAATTCTGCTAGGAAATACCTAAAGTTGTATCCATTTTCTCTTTCATTCTTTGAAACTATCTACTTTAACTTCTTACAATCTAGGTAAGTTTATCTAAGGAATCCTCTCATTTTAAAGTTGAAACAGCTAAAACTCAATGGCATTAGCAACTTACACAGGATAAGTGATGGTTAGAGGTAGGCTGCTAGAGCAAACACACTCCTTTTTTTAACTACTGTAATTCAGCTTCTTGTCTCACCATGTTTCTAAAACTCCCAAAGATCATTGAATTCAGTAAGTTTTATCTCACTCCTCATCCACTGTGACTCTTGACACTGCCTTTTCTTTTTAAACTCCCTTTGATTTTATGGTGCGCAGTACTCTTCTCTGATTCCTCTCCCTTGTACATTTTCCCATGCTCAAGTGCTCATTTATCCCTTAACTTCATCTATCACCTCTAAGCAGATGACTCAAATCCACATCCCTAACCCAAACCCTTTTCCCAACAGTCTTAATTCCAAGGGTCCACAGAGCAGTTCAACCTTTCTACCAGAATGTTGTTCAGCCTGGCTAACATTAACACACGTTCCCACACTGGCACATATTTTCATCTGCCTTTCTCGTTTCAGTCAATGACTCCTTCATTATTTTATCGCTGTGGATTTAAAACCAAACATTCCCTGTGATAGGAAACCCTGAAAGAGATCCAAATCTGGAGGAAACCCTGGTTCAGTCTTGAACATGTTTAATTCAGGTTATCTTGGTGGTTTTACTGGTAATGGAGAGTCGGCAGGTGGATATCATTCTGCCATCTTTTCCCTTGTCTTTAAGACCAAATCCATAGGAATCACTGCATAAGTTTAATATTTCACAAATGATTTTTGTTCAACATGTTCACTTCAAAATAATCATTTCAAGCCCCTGGAACTTTCTGCACGAATTCAGACACCACTGCAATTTGAAGGGCTCTAATTGCTCCAACCGAGACAAGCTAATTGCACAATTTTTAACAGATTTCTTTTGCAAGTTTAACCATTTTGATATTTCTGTCATGATGAAGCTTCTATGCTACAAGTAGAAAGAAAGCCAATTCAAATTAACCAGTGATAATACATATTGTCCCCTTTTTTTTTTGTTCCACTACTGTTCAGTAAATTGACACAGAACATACAAAAGGTAATGTTTATCAGTAGAGAATTTTGTTCAGGTTTCACCCTAGCACAATGTAATATATTTAAAGATAATTTTTCTTAAAGCTACAACTTTGAAGTCTGAATTGGTTGTATTTCATCATCATGCTCAATAGGATCATTGTAATCAATACATGATTCCTCCAACTGACATGGAGATCTAGATGATCGTTATCAAATCATGACACTAATTTTTAAATCTCATTCACAAATATCATGAAGGCTTTTTTCATTAAAACTTAGTAATTTTCCATGGCATCAATCAGTCATCTGGGTAACTAATCAGAAGTTGTGTATTTTGAAATTATTTTTCTATTTCAAAAAAATCAATTGATGGTTTCACTTCTTCTAGTCAAAAATCAATAAACTTACAATAGGAAGTCTTTCCATGAACATAACATTTTTTAAATTTTTTAAATTTCATTGAAGGAACATTGCATCATAGCATTATATATGTTTAAGAAGTGCATCATTGTAAATCAACATCTGTGTGTATATATAACATCACCAGTCTAATTCTGTCCTTTATTAGGCTCCACAGGGACAAGGGACAACTATTTTCTTTGGAAATTGGTCTTTAGATTTGGAGGGGTAGGTTTGAAGACAGGTATTTTGTTTGGGAAGACTAGTCTATCCACCTACGTGTTCCTATGGAGCATGATCATGCCCACATTATGAATGGTGCACATCCCCTAGCAGGGGTAATGTTAATGACACATGCCCCCCAGCAGCCTGCCCTACGTGCAGCTGATATTCTGACACCCCTTGCTTCAGGCATTCTTCTTCAGCTAAAAGCTATAGAGAAAATATCAGAAAGGTATTTTGACAACTGTCAGTCCTAGGAGAGTGACTGCTTTCTGCAATCAAGCATAAAATCTATGAACCTTTATGGATATTTAAAGACATTGTCCTGTGGCATTGCTAGAAGATATATAGAGGTCTGGAGAAGCATTTTACAAGAGTCATGTATGACATATTTCTTCAGGAAAGCATATAAGCTTATAGCAGTATGATACTTAAAGGAGCTGTAAGTTATATGTATTCTCCATATCCTGGGTTAAAATTGAATGAAATAACCAGGAATTCCCTCCACAACTATGAATCTTACTTGTTTAGCTGATGAAAATAGCAAAGAAAAACAGAGACTTTTATAGTTATCTAAGCAAAAATGAAATTGTATCTGCCTGATGAAAAAGTGACACACCCTGATGGAGCAGGAATTGGGCACAGTCCACATAAATCCCAACGTCCTAGGTTCGCATACCAGGGCCAGCAGGAACAACCAGGATGAACAACCAAATTAAATGAATAAAATGTTCTTCCTCTCTCTTCCTGCCTGCCTGCCTTTGCTTGCCTTCATTCCTGCCTGCACCTTTCAAGGAGGGAGAGAGGGAGGGAGGATTTACCTGTCCAGATTCACTAAGTAAGTAGCCAGCATTTTCCTATATGCATGTATCTGAAGAATAAAAAATAAATATTTTAATGTAAGCCCCTCACTGGAAGTGAAATTCAGAGAGTGATAGCCCACCATATGACAACTACTAAAATCTGCTTCACAAGGGAATTATCAAAATGTACTCTCCTTTGTTAGCATCTAAAATAATTATACCAGCATATGGTGTACATTTTACTGGCTGCTGCTACCAACTGGCTAGACAACTATTTTCTCAATTTAAATTAATTCCATACTCTATAGTTCTACAGAATGAAGCCTTTCTTTAACATCTCACAGACACACACCCAATAGGCTCATCATCCCAACAGGGAAGTTCATATTTCATTTAACTCAAAAAAGTTAAGCAAGTGTTGCATTAAATAGAAAGAGCTTTGACATGAGAGACAAAAGATCTGATTTCTATTTTGGAAACCATTAGAGGTATGTATATTTCATAAATACCTGTGATACCTTTAAAGATAGTTCATTCTTTAAAAATGAGATTGAAGTGTTGAAAAAAATTATAAATTATTAAACAAATATACAATAAAACTGTGGCAAAGTCACTAGCTGTCCACCAAAATTAATTATTTCCTTAATGACTACATTTCCCAGCCTCCCTTGCTGAGCACATGAAAATTACCTTCTTGAAGGAGTAGAATAAGTAATGTAAATTCCACTTCAGGACTCAGTCTTTTAAGAAAGTTTATTTCCCCCATGTTCACCAGCCAAATCCAGTCCTGGGCGTGGCAACCGGTCTCAACCATGCAAATGACAGTATGCTCTGGTTTTGCAAGAATAACAAGTTAGAAAGAGCCTGGATCTCTGAGTCACAGCATGGATGGCAGCCACTCACTAACATAAATGTGGTCCTAGGTAGATACACAAATAAACTTAACTTATGCTTAAACTATAATCTTTTGGGGTTACTTTATCATAGTTTAGCCTACCAAAACTAACATGCCACCAAATGAGCCCTCTGATTCATAGTTTCAGGCACCAGAAATACCTTCAAAGAATTTGGAAAGATGTGCATGAAACATTAAGCAAAATGAACATAGATCAAAAAAATTGGAAAAACATTTGTATCAAAATGTTTATCAATTAAAAGAACTGTCTTTGTTTATATGTAAGAGTATATAATATGCATTTGATGAGGGAGAGTTGATTGAGATGACCCTAGTGATATTACCTACTAGCTGTATAATTTAGAGGGGAAGGGGGAATCACTGAACTTTCTCACTAAACTTCGGTTTGTCCATCCGTAATATAAAGGTGATAATAGTAGTACTTATACATTCACTTGGTTTGAGGATTAAATTAATTAATATATGATAGCACAGAGTAAAGTTTATATAAGTATTATTACTATATTATCATTGTTATAGCTTAGAGAAAAATATGGGAAGATATATATTAAAATGGCAATAATCTCTGTGTTATAGGGAACGCTCTTCTACTCTCTATTCTTTATTACTTGATTTGTCAGAACAAGCATTATAAGCATTTGATTATAAAATTCTAATAATTCATTGTGGCTACTAAATAGCTAACATTTTTTTAAAAAACACACTCAAAAGAAGATCATTGCCTTTTAGTTCAATTTATTTTTTGTCTTTGTAAGATTACATGCTTTTGATTCAAAAGAGAACACATGAAGAAAAAGTTTAATAACCAATCTGAAAAAAATATAATCCGAGGGGGAAAGAATCAAAATATGTTTTTAAATGTTTATTTGAAAAAAAATGGTAAATGCTATTTACCAGCACAATTGCTTGGAGTCAAATATTTCAATTCAGCAAATGAAAGAAACGTTTGGGGCAAGAGTCATAGTTCCCTTTGGAGAAATATTTAGTTTCAAATTTTATTTAGAGAAGCTTAAATTTTTCTTTTTAATTTAAAAAAAGATTAAAAAGTAAATGCATACTCTCTAAAACAGTAGAAAGAAGAAAATGAAAAAATAGCTTTAAGTATTAAATATTAAAGTACAGAAAATAAATGGAAGAATTAGAGGGAGAAATAAAGCAAGATTAAAACTCAATATAAATATGCTTAATTACACCACAAGAATACAGAAACTTAATTCAACAAGAATATACCCTATTTTTAAAAGCCACATCTAAAACAAAGCATCTCATCACATCCTGGTGGCCTAGCAGGTTGAATCATGCACAGTCTACATACATCCCAAGGTCCCCAGTTCAAGACCTGGAGACAGGGAAACAACCAATAATGAATAATGAAGAAATAAAGCGCTTCTTCCTCCTCTGTCCCCCTGCCTGCCTGCCTCTGCTTGCCTTCTTCACTCCTGCCTGCACCTTTCCTTGCAAAACAAATCTTTAAAAAATTTAAAAAGCATCCCAAAATGTTAGAATTACAAAGATGGACAAAGGGATTTTAAACTAATGCAAACAAGAAAGCAGGAATCATAATACTAATGTTACCATATTTATTCGATTCTAAGCTCCCCCCCTTTTTTTGTGTGGCATTTTAATGCCCCCAAAGGTCAGGTGTAGTTTAGAGTCACAAGTAGCTTTGTTAATACATCTTAATATTTTTTATTTTTTTAATTTTCCATAAAAACCTCCTGAGAAATTGGGGTGCAGCTTTGAGTGATGGTGGCTTAGAAATGAATAAACATGGTATGTGTAATACCATAAAATTCAAACCAGTTATGTTACACAGAACATTAAAGTTTATTTTATAATGATGGACACAATTCACACCTAAAATATAACTCTCAGAACTCTTAGTGTTTTATTTGTTGCATAACACATTGCTACACTTTTTTTGTAAATAACTATTCTCTCATTTATTCTCTCATAGTTTCTATGGCCAGAATTCGGGAGGTGATGTGGTTTGTGCTCTCGTCAGGATCTCACAAGACTGGAATCAAGGCAAGATGCCAGGAGAGCTGTGTTTTCATCAAAAACTCGTTTAAGGTTTGGGGATCCTCTTCCAAGCTCTTCAGGTTATTAGCAGGATTCAGTTACTTGAGGTTGCAGGACTGAAGTCCACTTGGGGATTTTAGCTGGGGATTGCACCTAACTTCTAAGAGCTAAGGACTTCAGTCCTTCCTCCTTCAGTCCTTCCTTAATTACATCTGCGAAATCCCTTTACTTTGCTGAATAATGTCAGTTAATCATGGCAGTATTATCCCACCATGTTCACAGATCTCCCACACTCAAGGAGGATTAAACACAGCATATCTAATCAAAGGACAGGAATTTTGGAGACTATATTTTACTGATGGCTATCATGTTGCTAAATTATTTTTCATGAAATTATATTAAGCAATAACTGTTAAAAATGCAAAAAAAAAAAAAAGAGTTCTTCAAAATACAGGAAGTGTGGTGCACACTGGTGAAGTAACCATTAGGTCAATCACCTCAGAAAGACTGCAGACCACATACACACCTGGGTTCAAGTCCTGAGTCCAGGGGTAGTGGGGAACCAATCTGAATAATTAAATAAAAATAAAATAAAGTGCTTCTTCCTCCACTCTCTTCCTGCCTTTGTGACTGCTCACCTTCATTCCTGCCTGTACCTTTCCTTAAATATATATATATATATCATATATAATGTATCATGTATAATATATGTAATGTGTTCTAATATGCATTTTTTTCAGACAGATTAGTAGGCAAAATAAATTTGACTCTCATAGAAAAATCTAAATTATACTGTTAACTAGATTGATTTGAAAGATTACTAGGACTTTAAAAATAGAGAATGTATTTGCTTGTGCAATGTCTTATGGACATATACATATATATAGACATATATCAAGGAACAATGAAAATCTTAGTGTCTGAAAAATAAGTATTAAATAGGCTACAATCTATTCTTATTTTTAAAGAAAAGTTACAGGCAGAAATGAAGGTGAGTAGGCAGGCAGGAGGAGAAAGGTGGAAGAACTACTTCATTTTACTTAGTGGTCATCTCGATCGTCAACTAGGGCCCCAAGTGTGAACCGGGGACCTTGAGATTTATGTGGACTATGCTGGGTACTAAACCACTAGGCCACCAGGGGACATCACATAGGCCCTAATCTTGAATGAAAGACAAAGCTGAAACAGAGAAGAAACAAGCAAAGTAATCCAACCACTGAACACATTTATGTGTTAGGTATTTTTTTTCTTTAGACACTAGTGGATTTATTGACAAATTACACTATCATTCTGCTTTCAGATCTCTTGATATGTGATGACTTTCTGATTTACTGTTTTACTTTATAAACAATTCTACAGGAAACATACTTTATTTACACCTATATACCTATGCTCATATTTCTGTAAGGTAGATTGTAAAAGAGGGATAAAAAAGTCCATAAGGCTCAAATATTTTGAATGTCGGTGACTATAGCCAAATTGTCCTATAAATAGCTGAGCAAATTTATACTTCCATATTGTGTACAGGGAATCTATTTCTCTGTACCTCATCAACACTGGGTACCAGTCTGATAGGCAAAATAAAACATGGTCTGGCTTATTTAAATACATAGAATTGATGGGTTTGGTTGCACAGCCTAGCATATAAAAAGAAAGTAAATTTTATCCTTGTTAGTATGTAATGAGCCAGGATATTGAGTTTAGAAAAGAGTATGCAGGTCAACAAAACTCCACGGAAAGAGAGAAATCAGAGAAGAAACTAGCCGAGTTGTAGAATTTTTCATTCTTTTGAGCATGAGAAGGAGGGAGAGTGTCACCAACAGAATGGGAATTTGATGAAGTTTCAGTTTCAGTTAACATCCTGCATGTTTACAGCTCTGGGCTAGACTGGCAGTGGGGGCCCCTGCATGAGAATTAGAAGATGATGGAGGCAGCGGGTGTAGAAAAAAGGAGGGAGATATTAGCATTGAAGCTAACTGTGTCTGAGAGGGGGCTAGCAAAGTTTAGGAGGAGCCATGTCACAGAGGAGCAGGAAACTCTAAGGGGAGACTCTGAGTTAAGCATAGACTCAGCCAAATTGGCCTGGGTGATCAAGAACTGCTGTGGCTTTTATCTCTGGATTGTTTGCCTACAGGGATAATAATTGAAGGAGCAGAAAGCAACAGAAAACTCAATGTGTTTCACATTCATTTGAACCAACAGTTCATATTTTAACATTTGTCCTGTACCATTTTAATAGCTTTCTATTGCTGATTACATCAAAACAAAACTCAGCCTCTCGTTTGACCTTTCTGGGCATCAAACTTTCTCACATTTTAACTGAGCACTCTCTGGTCTCTTTCCTCCCTTATGTCATAGTCATTTTTCTACTTACACCTTACTTATTTTCAGTTTTTTTTTATCTCATGATATCCAGGCCTAAAAAGCTTTCACTTCCTCTCTGATTCTAATATTTCACAAGTAAAATCCAGTCCAAATCTAAAGTAGTCTCCTTTTTTTAACCACAATTTCATGGGCACTATATATATATATAAAACTGGGAGCTAGTCAACAGTCCTTGGTTTCTGTTCATATAAAACAGAGAAGCCTGGATTGATTAAGAAGCTCAGATTCCGATGTGCTCTGCTAGTTTAGCCACTACCTCACCCCCGCATAAGTCTGGTTGATACATATCCCAAGATGTTGGGTTTGCATCCTGGATGAGGGGAGCAGCCATGAACAACTAAGTAAAGATAAAGCTGCTTCTTCTCTCTTCCTGCAGTATGACTACACTTTTCCTTAAAAATACAATAAAAAGACCCTCAGGTTCTGCAGAGGGGACTACGCTAAGTGAAATAAGTTGGAAGAAGAAGACAAATGCTGGATCATTTCACTCACATGAGGAACAGACACAAGGCAAATAGGCAAAGCGAAACAAAAAACACTTGTTCTGAGTTTGTAAGACTTCACAGAACTGAGGTTACCAGAAGTGAAGGGGGTGAGATTTATACAGTGCTGTTAATATATACATATACATATATACATATACATATATATATATATATATATATATATATATGATCCTCAGTTTGCCATCAGGTTCAGAGGGCATGGAGCATGGTTTCTTAACTTTGGAAATTGCTCCACCTACTGGTTGCCTAGTTTCAGTTTACATTACACGAGATTCAGTGTTGCTTTATAAATTCTGCCCATTTTTTAAAACTACATGCCCCTCTTGTGAATGCTAATACATTTATAAAGCACTATGAATTCCTAAAAGCAAAAATTCTGTTACAAACAAAATACGTTCTTATCGTGTACAAGATTTAAAAGCAGGTAGGCGTTTTTATGCTTTATAACCACTGGAGGGCAGACAAGCAGCAATTCACTCTGAAGTTTGACTAGAGACGGAAGTGATGCCTTATTTTTTGGGTTTTCTGAAAGTTAGTACAGAAATCAATTTATTTTTAAATATCATACTTCATTTGGTGTAATGTAAATATTTTTAGAATAAGCTTTTGGTGATTTTTTCTAAATTGTTTTCTATCAGTGAATCAATCCGACATTGTGAAGCAGACACTTGAAAGGACACTTGCCATCAGGGCAGACTTGTCATACATTGTAAGTAAGAATAGTTGAAATATATGCTAATAACTAAATCTCACTAAAGTCAGAGAAATAAATACTAAAATAAGATATTCGTGCCTTCCCGGTTTTCAGGAACTCCCTGTGCAGTTTTCTGAGCAAAATATGGATTTAAACATGATCAAAAGAATTAGCTATTTTTCTAACACTCTCTTTTCCAAAACAAACTCCTCAGTGATTAGATGGGAGTTATAATCTCTACTTCCTCACCGTCTATTCGTTCTTCAGTCAGCCTTAGACTCCATGAGGCTACTCAGGCAAAGCCATCAGTGACCTCCTCTGACCAAATACAACTAAGATTGGTTAGCAGGAAGGACCATAAACCAGTATTTGCCAACATACTCTTGACAAATTAATTGGAAGGACATCACAGTCTCAGAAATTAAAGGAAGATGTGGCGTTAACAAAAGCTAATCATATGTATCTCTCTTATGTATCTGTCCTGGTATTAAATATACACCATCCCTCGATCACTGAACTCAAGTTTCCAAGCCCCAGCCAAGCATGCCCAGTTGACTGAGCGAGGCACGGGGCGACAGAGCACTCCGCCCCAACAATTCTGCCATAGCTGTACATAGTGAGGGAGGGGGTGATGCAACAAGAGTAAGTTGAGGTGCTATTACTAAAACAGAGATAGCGTAGTCAAAGAGAAAAATGTCCACCAGTATTCACCCTTCTTGATTTCTTTATGGTGTTGAGATCAGGCATAACTTTCTTCTAATAGAGTCTCTTCCCACTCAGTCCAGTTCCCCATCCTACTTCACTACTCTTTTTCATTCTTCTCATCGTCGGTGTTCTCTTGGCCTCTATTCTTGGCTTTCTTTTCTTCTCATTTCAGAGTTTTGTATCTACTCATCACATCAGGGATTACCTGTATGCTTATGACGCCTCGATCTGTATCTGTGTAGACACAATATATTCAACAGCCAGTATTCCCGGGATAGTCCACAGATAGCTTACTGCTCTGCCTTTCTGATGTCCCGTGCTTCTTTATGCCGTCTTTCACTTCGTACGGCATCGTAGTCCAACTCACTCAGGCATCCAAGTTAGAGACTGTGTGACGCTTTTCTCTCTCACCCTAAATTGATTTGGTCACCAAATCCTGCTTTTTTCACTATCACTTAAATGCCTCCGCTGTTTTATATGCCCATTGCTGTTGTCTCGGTTCAGGTTCTCTTCACCTTTCTAGATTATCGTGCTGGTGTCCAATTTGCACCGCTCCAAGCCATCTTCCACGCTGCTGCCAGCTGTAGATAGATGACAGACAGACAGACAGAGATAGAAATAGAAATATAGATATATAGATGGAATCAGGTGTATCTCCCTGATGAAAGCTCTCTAATGACTTCTGTTATTTACAGGATAAAGTCCAAATTCCCTTATAAGGGACAATGCCCTTCATAATTCGAAACAACCCTGCTTTTCCTGATTTCTCTCACAGCAGACTGTAAGTTATCAGCTTACTATTTCCATGAACTTTGTTCATACCACACCCTTTCCCTGGAATAACCTTCCCCACTGTATTCTTACAGTAAATACTTTCAATTCAGCTCAGTCACTCATACATAAAGCCCTTCCTGATTCACACCTCTGTCTTCTCACAGGTAGAATTCTCCTCTTCAGGGGGCTCAAACTTTGTGGTGCACTGATTTACCTGCCAGTCTCTCCCCTCCATTATGTAACCCCTCAGTCCACCTTTGTATTCCTAGTCCCTGGAGTAGTATCCAGAACTTAAAATGATCAGAGAAGATAGAAATGAATTTGTGACCAGAAGAGTTGGAGAAAGTCTGCAGACTCACTTGATGGACTCAAAAAAACAGTCAGCAACATTTTCTGGTTAGAACCAGCTAGATCTATCTAGAGATGCAGTGTGCGTCAGTGGCTCTTAGAACTTTGGTCATATTGCCTGAGAGTTGCCAGGCAATATGGATGGTCTGTAACCACAGCCTTTTGTATCATAATCTTTAGGGATGGGACAGTGATGCGGGTGATTTTTAAAGACTGTTCAGAGATTGTAGTGTGCAGTCAGAATTGAGAACCACGGGTGCACAGAACTCCTCAAATGACTGCAGCCAGGTTATGGGATCAGATCTCTGAATAGAATGTATTTTGCTGTTTAATCTGACTCTTGCTCCCATATTTCTAAATAGCGTTTAATTTTATATGTAGATATATTAAATGTCATCTACTGACTGAATGAGGTCAACATTTAACATAATTACACTTTCCCTCACTTCCTCTATTTCTCAACTTCTGAACTAAATCACAATTTTGATTAGAATAATAGTATCGATATTATTATCACTCTGTCAATACTATTCCGTGATGAGCCAAGTAGTAATTATGATTACATTTCCCTTCATTTGATGGATTTCACTTTTGCTTTGATTTTCCTGATATTTTTCAAAATGTTTTCCATCATCCTTATGTTCACTTCTTTTCTTTCTTTCTCTTTCTTTCTTTTCTTCTTTCTTTCTTTTTAAAGGAAAGGTGCAGACAGAATTGAAGGTATGTAGGCAGGCAGGAGGAGAGAGGCGGAAGAAGCATTTTATTTTTATTTAGTTGTTGATCTTGGTTGTTTACCTGCACCCTGGGGTGAGCCCGGTCCTTAGGATGTATGCTCTTTCTTCTCAATCGCTTCATGATCTCTCTTGAAGTAGAGATCAAGCAAGACCTCCCATGGATGTTCATGGGAGATGGAGACATGTATTCACAGAACTTCCCAGGCCAGCATCCAAATCAGATACTCTAAGTGAGCTCCCTTGTTGTTTTATGGGACACCAATGTCCGCAAAGACAGAGGAGAGCAATGGTGGGCAGGTTAACATAAGATGCCACTGTGAGAGGTCCGTGGTCAGCCCTGGGATTAGTAACCACTGTAAGTTATGGTTGCCAGATAGTTACCTGGATTTGATTAACGAAGGTCCCAGTTGTGAAGCAGGCCTCAATAGGAAAGGCTCTGGTGGCAGTAACAAACTTCAGCACAGCTCACTGGTCAGTGTTCCTGGAGGATTTGACACTGACATCAACAAAGTTTTCAATACCAGCAGAAACTTCTCCCAGATTCTTCTCAGATTTGTGAAGTGGGTATCACTTTTCCTTCGTAGATGTACTGCTTCACCTGGAAGTCAAGGTTAGTGCTACCTAAATGGGTTCCTTTTCCAAGAAACTTAAGGGCATCCCTCTTCTTCATTTGCAGTCACAAATTGGATCCCTTTTGCTTTTCCAAGTATTACTTTTCTTTGAAAAATGTCTTTGGTTCTGGCACACCCTGGTGGCCTAGTGGCCTAGTAAACCCTGCGAGCAGTTCCATATTCATCCTAACATCCAAGGTTCAGTCTGGGGGCTGAGGGGAGCGACCAATGTGACCAACTAAATAAAAATAAATGGAATACTTCTGCTGCCTCTCTCTTCCTACCTGCCTATTCACTTTCATTCCTGCCTGTACTTTTCCTTTAAAAAAATTTTTGTTTGTTTTTTTGGTATATTTATACAACCATTTTTTAAATTGTCATTTGTCCATTAATATTATTCTCCACAATTCAAACGTATTTTAGATTTCACTATTGTCTGGGGGGATATCTTTCTCCAAAGTTTCTATTATTATTTTTATCACAGGTAGGTTTCTGGGAAGAGTGACAAGCTGGCGAGACAAATTTTGGTTCTTGGACTCAAAATGACAAAATACAGAAGTCTTTCTCTGGAATCATCTAGTTTCTCCAAAGAAAACTCCATATCTAACTTGGGAGGAATAGGTTTGGCTGGTAGAATGTTAAGAACCGGATTGGGAAAATATTGGAGGATCAGGAGTCACTTTTCAGCAAACAAACTTTTAATCTTTCACTTCCACTTTCCAAAAACCATTTACCTCCAAGTTCTGTGCTGCTTTTCCTTAAGGCAATGAACTTCTATCTTGCAGAAATACATCCAAGTTGTAGGTCTGCAACTTTATTCTTTTGTATCATTTCAGTGTGTGTTTTGGAAAGGAGAGGAGTGCATGCTTTTCAGGACTTTTTTTCAAATTAATTGAATTCAGGATCTTATTTTCTTAAAGTCATCTATTTTTGTTTCTCATTCTTGACTTCTGCATTCCGTTTCCCTCTTAGTGTGGCATATCCTTGAGTTTAAGTGAGTGAATAAACTCCATTTTTGTCAATTTTTCCTACAATTTGAGGTTTATTATAAGGTAAACATCCTTTTAAACACTTTCCTAATCAAGATACAGAATTTTGTCAGTCACACTAGAAAACTGTCTGTGTGCTCCAGCCCTTCCTCCCCCCAAAATAATCACTATCCTCATTTTGCCAGCCACAACATTTTTATATTTCTTCAAGTGTATCCCCAGGCATTATAACTTATTCTTGTTCTTTCCTTCAATTTGCTATATTTTAAGTCTTCTTTAATCTAATAGTTCTCCCCCTTTCTTCCTCTGTCTTCATTTATTTATTGAATTCAGCTGTTTGATTTCCCCAAAATCTGGATTTGGCAGATTGCACACTCATGGTGCATTTCCATATACTTTGTCCTCTATTTCCTGTAAATCAGCAGTTGGATCCAGAGGTTTCACCAGACTCAGGTCAAATCCCTTTGTTAAAGCTACACACTATTATTTACTTATATATTTAAACACATTTGATGGGTTTCAGTTCATCCTAATTACTACCCCTTAGTGAAACTCAAATTGTCCATTCTCTGGCCAACGGGAGCTTCTTCAAGTTGCTTCCTAGAACCTTTGGACATGGCCCTAGAAATCTTTAATAGTTTCTCTGCTCTTTAGCGTAAATAGTATTTAATGCACCTTCTATACCTTTCCTGCCCCACACCTAGAACCATTTCCCCAAGAAGGCTTTGTTCCAGGCAGGAAAGACCCAGGAAACTAGATAGATTAGATGATAGATTATAGATATAAAGATAATACTAAGGATAGTTACTCATTTCACACACAGGTTCAAAATAATAATGCCAGTGCCATCATCATCAATATTCTGGTTGACACATTTTTGCTTATGCTCTCTCCATAGCCCTCTCCAGTTTTATAGACATTTTAAATCAATGTTTCAGAATATAAGCCCATGTCAAATTACACTTTTAACAGTTAGATGTCAGCTTACTGACTTTCAGCTCTAAATCGTCATTATCTCTGCAATAATGGAGCTGAACTCTAAATTATTTCTCCCTGATCAGCTGGTTTGATGGTCGGATACCCGATGGCTGCTGTAAGAGGAAGAGGCTTCTCTTTCAGCTTCTCACGTGCTTAGGTTCTTAGTTTCCTGCAGAGTGCCTGGCTCCTTCTCGTAGTGCCCAGTGGCCAGCAATGAGAGCAGCTTTCATGGCAGCTTCTCCCGGCATACTGTTTCTTGGATGGCTCCATAGCGGTGATACTACTGGTGAAACATCTTCCTGTAAGTGACTTCCCAGTGTACTTTTCAGCGATTTGTGAGCTAAGACACCTCCTGTGGATGCTCACTCCACATTTCAAAGAAAGGAATTTTTAAGTTTAGAAAAAAATCTACTTACCAACCTGTGAAACATTCCATCTTCTCTGTTTCCTGGCGTTTAAGGGGCCAAATATAAGACTTTTTGAATCACTGCAATTCTACAGGCAATCAGAAAGCCAGATTTAATGTTTAAAACTGCCACTTTCTTACTATTTAATTGAACACATCCCTTAAATTTCTCAAATGAGAATGTCCTATCTATAAATTGAAAGGACTGGCATTTATAATCTATTCGGTCTTTTTCTTTTTGAAAAGGTTTATTGAGGTCTAATTGGCAAAACTGTAAGATATTAATACATACGTGTGATGAGTTTATATACATATACATTGTAAAAGGATTCCTCCATTCAGTTAGTTAACTTCTGTCAGAAAGGATTTCTAACTTGTTCCATAAGGCCACAGCCACTGAACTGCCTTGCCCACTAGTGAACCAGTCATGATCTCTCCAGATCTCAGCTCTTGAGATGGTGGGGTGAGGGGGTGGGGCACTTGGAGAGGGGCAGTCTCTTCCTTGACCACTGTATTTCTGTCCTGGGAGTGGCAGCTGCTCCCTATATGCTAAGGCAGGAGTTCTCTTTGCTTCTTACTAGCCAGCCCCTCCTTTATTCAATTCCATTCATTATTGTTTATGGTAAATGTTGTGTCAAATTACTGTGTGGTTTCTACCTCTTGATAGCAGCCTGGTTGAAACATACCTTCATTTAGTATCCATCCTAGCTATAACAGTTTACTATCCACCAGCTGTACTTCTGTCATTGACAGTTGTTTGCTGAGCTTTATCTCCAGCTGATTTCTCAAGAAGAAATCAAGTGAATAACTGAGTTCTCTGAGTTCTTTCATTTTGATGAGGAATTAGTCTATGCTTTTTTACTTGAATGTCAGTAATGTCAATGCTGGATGAAAAATCCTTGGTACACATTTATTTTGAATATTTACATTTTTCTAAGGGTGTAGGCAGGAATGAAGGCAAGAAAACAGGCAGATAGGCAGGCAGAGGAGGAAGAATTATTTTATTTTATTTTTATTTAGTTGTTCACACTGGTTGTTTCCCTCTGGACTTCGGACTTGACCCCAAGGGTATGTGGTCTGCACTCCTTTGGGGTCAATTGACCTAACCACTACTCCATCAGGGTATGTGTCTTTGGATATTTTAAATGTTTCAACATTTTCTTCTCATATAAAGTGTTCATGTAAAAGTCTTACGACATATTTCTAGCAAAGGTTTAATATCCAAAATATACAAAGAACTCATAAACCTCATAACAAAAAACCAGGCAATTCAATAAAAAAAAAATGGAAGGAGGAAGTGGAGAGGCATTTTTCCAAAGAAGACATACAGATGGCCACAGGAACATGAAAAGATGTTCCTCTTTCCTGGCTATCAGGGAAATGCAAATTAAAACAACAATGAGATATCATCTTATACCTGAAAGACTGACTATTATCCAAAAGTCTGGAAACGACAAATGTTGGCGAGGATGTGGAGAAAAGGGAACACTCCCACTGCTGGTGGTAGTGCAAATTGGTGCAACTCCTATGGAAAAACAGTTTGTGAAGATTCCTCAAAAAGTTGAAGATGGAACTCCCATATGATCCCATCACCCCACTTCTGGATGTTTTCCCAAAAGATAAAAAAACACTCATTCGTAGAGATTTATGCAACCCCCATGATTACTGCAGCCCTATTCACAACAGCTAAGAACTGGAAACTACCTAAGTGCCCAACATCAAAATGAATGGATAAAGAAGACGTGGTACATAAATACAATGGAATACTACATAGCCCTTAGAAGAGATAAAACTCTATCATTTGAATCATCGTGGATGGATCTAGAGGGGATGATGCTAAGTAAAGCAAGTCAAAAGAAGAAAGACAGATACCAGATGACCTTACTCAGAGCTGGAATTGAATAGACAAATCAAAGGAACAGATGAAACAAAACCAACCCTTGGATACTTGCAACGCAACTGAGGTGACCAGGACAGGAGGACGAGAAGAGGGTGAGAAATGGTGGTGGAACCCGCTGGACAATGGTGAAGAACACTTGGTGACCTGGCAGAGGACAGGGTGTGCTGACATATGTATATGAGAAATGGGGAACCTTTACATGTGAGTTTATTTTAATGTGTAAAAACAAAATTAATTTAAAATTTTTTTTAAAGTTTCATGATAATCCAATTTTCTTTTTCTTATACTTATAACCACTTCCAGTAATTTTCTAGAATATATTTTATTAATTCTCAATGTTTTCAGGTACACAGTATACTCTTTTCAATAGGTTTCAAATATATGTATATGATTATACGTGCTAAATATATGCATATATATATATACACACACACACAATTTATATATATACGTTTCCCCAGTCATCCTAAGTAGAGCATAAAAACTTTCATAGCAGAAATGTTGTATAAAGCAAAGAAGCAATTATCGTTAATTTATATGGGAAATTTTTTAGCATTCTCAGACACCAAAAATAACCTAAAAAATCATACCAAATAAATGCATAAACCTAAAATAACAGTAACCTGTAGTAAAAGCTGGAATGGTATGACAAACACAGAGACTGCACAACGTAGTTCCTTGGACAGGAGCATGGCCGGGTCACTCTCAATGCCCACAGTGCACACTACCTCTAGAATGGCTCACTATTCAGTGAAAATTCTCTTTGGATTTGTTTCCGTTATATAATGTAGCTATTTCATAAAAGTGAGGTGGCCTAAAGTGAACTTTCCAAAAGCAGGGGATAACTGTATATATGTGAAATAGATGTGCATGTGTGTGTATTTCAGGAAAAGTGGTCTTAAATTACAATGTGTTGTATTTGTCCTGTTAGCCGATTTTATCTAACCATCCACATGTTGGATTATTCCTATGTTGTGACTATATATTGCCTATTTTCAGTATTTATCATTTCTCTCAATAAATTCTTTTTCTGTATTTCCTTTTTTACTTAAATAATCTCACTTTCAAATTCTAATTCTCTTCAGGTACTATCTGTTATGTTTGCTTTAGGTTTCTTCTCAGCAGTATTACTTTCTAAAGTATTTTTTTCTTTCACTTTTAATTCTTCCCAAGTTGTTTCTTCGTTACTGAGTTTTCTCACTCCAGTTTGTTTTGTTCTTTCGTGTCATGCAGCATTTTCTTAATGTTTCCAGTTTGATCGATTTATTTATTTTTGACATTACTACTGTGCAAATTTTGGTGATACATGATTCAACCCTCTTGTATTTTAGGGTCTGTGAAGCTGTCATCTACTTTGGTTGTAAATGTTGTTTTGGAATTCACACATATATTTTTACGTGGGGATTCATAGAGATTCAGAACTCATATACTGCCATCTTTCCAGAATTTTTTTCCATTTTTATTTTTAACTCATGACTATTTCTCTTTACCTCTGAGACTTCAAAATCCTTAACTGAGTGCGAAAGGAAGGGGCAATAGTTGATCAGGATATTGTTTTTGCTTTGACAGTGGTGCATTACCTTACATCCTCATTCTTGAGTGATGATTTACTTGATTATAATATTCTAGATTAATAGTTGTTTTCCTAAGAACTATATATAGTCCACCATCTTCAACATATTTTCACTTTTCAAAATGTGATTTCCAGTTTAAATGTCATTTCCTTGTACCTTGTTTTAACTGCTGTTATTAAAATCACTACAATTTTCATTGTTCAAGTTAATCAAGATATGGGCTATTTTCTCAAGACTTAATTGGTTCTTCAATCTAAATAGTCATATTTCTTAAGCGTTAGAAAATTTTAGCCATTATTTCTTTGAGTTTGTCTCTCTTTTATTGGGGGGGGAGGGGTCCTGCCTATTAGATGTATTGTTGAAACTTTTCCTATTATGTAGAACCTCTGAACTCGTTGATTACATAAGGCGTAAATATTTACTTTTTGCTTAAATCGGTTAGAATTAGTTTGTTTTTACATCATATAATTTCTTTTCACAGATATTATAAAGGAAGTAAAAATCCATTTTTGAGGAAAATTGAATTCACCTAAAACCTGAATGTATATGTCTAGTTATTCAACACTGATACATTTGCTCAAAAGCAAAGTCAAAAAAGAAAAAAGTGATTCTTGAATCTATCACTTAATTACCTGTAACTAGATAGCCTTGAAACCCCAACTACTCCTGGATTTTTTAGTTATAGAAGCCAATAAATTCACTTTTTTTCCTCCCCCAAATCAGTTACATTCTGAGAAATGTAACCAAGAGTCCTGATGAATATGTCTACTATGTGAACAGCACTGTGTCAGGTACCACATAATCAGGGGTATTCAAAACAAAGTCCTTGTCTCCAATAACCACAGTATTTCACACTCATTCCATGCCACCTTCATTTCTTTGTTCCTTCTTCTCCTGCCTACCCCACCCAAACTTGGAATGCCTGTTTGTTTAAAAATTATAACTATATTAAAGTTAATGTTAAAACTAAATTTACAAGAGTACCTCTCTAGATATAGACCACTATTAGTTCTCCCTCATTTTGGATTCACATTTTACTCACATTGCCTCAGATAGGTTTTCAAGAGTTTTATGGAGGCCCTTTCCTTTAACAAAATCCTTAGCTTTTTAAGGGTTACACCTTTTATTTTTGTATCCCACAGAACAAAGAATGATTCCAGGCATCACTGGGTAGCCACAGTACTTGATCTCTATAGGTCTTCTGTATGATATTGGAGACACTAAGACATATTCTTATCACTTAATCAACTTAAGGGCATTGGAAAGTGTGTTAAAATATAAATATATGGTGCTATATATAGTTCACAAGAAGGGGAAATCATGCCTGGCCGAGGGTACTCAAGAAAGGCTCCAAAGTCCTAGGATAGGAACAAGGCCTTGGCTTAAGGTAAAATAAAAGGCAACAATCAGACAGTTTTAAGAAAAGGCACAGGTTTGCTCGAGTAGTCTGCTAGTGTTTACAGCAGGAGAAAGTTAAGTTTTTATGAACAGAAGTCAGCCAGCTCCAGGATAAGGACTGTGCAGTTTCAGGTCGCTCAAAGAACCCATGACAGTTAGGCGAGTGAGCAAGCAGAGATTAAATTAGAGGGTTAAGGAATGGAGGCAACCAAGGGAGGTCCAGACCCTGTTTGCCTAGCCAGTATCCTGGGTTTTTAATGTAAAAATCCACATGGAGAGGAAGATGGAGAGAGAGGGGGGGTCATCAGGTCAGGTTTCAGTTCCTGATTGGGCAAGGTGAAATTGTCCTTTGAAGTTATTGATGGGCTTCCTGCGTTCCTACAGAGGGTCTGTCCTGGTCACTACTACACGTGGGACACATCCTTTTCTTATTAATCTGATCTGGATGATTACATTCCTTTACTGGGCTGGGTGGTGCCCGAAACAATTCACTGCCCTGCTATCCCAACTTGGATCCCTCGCCTAAGGCTTGCTCTTGTGAAGGACAGTCCCACAGGCAAAGGAGAAACTCCTTTTCTTTTAATCCTTTAGTCCTTCCTTTAATCAAAAAAGCCATCTGCTACCCACTGGGTCTCCACCCTCCTAAACCAGAAATTACTTTTTGTACCTAGTCTGTAGAAGAATGTAGTTTGGGAAGGTCTTAATCCAAAAACTTATTTATTTATAAATAGTCCTTGCTATCTAAGAAACCAATCTCCTAGACATGTGGTGATCTCCCTCCTTGATCTGAGACCACAGGTCTCTTTCAAGGCCTCAGTTCAGGATATAAATCATGGGTCTGTCCCAGCTACCTCAGAATTGACAGCCATGTAAATTCTCCATTCTGTGTTATTAAATGTGGGCTTTTCTCCTCCTCCAGCGTGTAAAGAGCCTCAGAGAAATGGAGAAACTTTTCCTTTAACACTCCCCACCCGCGTCATCCTCTACGAGTCTATGACTTCTGTCACCTTCTCTAGTACAAATCAGCAGGTGGAAACAAGCAACAAGTCTAGAAACCAACACAGTCGGGACTATCTGCTAGAAAAAACTGCGCTGACCCCTGGGATCTTCCTAGGAAATCTTCTTTCTCCATAGGTCGTTTCTCCCTGAAGAGGTTGCGTCCACTAGGCATAATTACACCGGGTTGGGGGCGCCCCAGAACACTCACGTATACTCCACTGACTGGTTGCTCGGAGGAGATTCCAGGGCAAACAGCCCACTTCCAGGTCCCTCCCGCTCCGCCTCGCCCCGTCCCTCCGCCCCGCGACGCCGGAGAGGGCGGGGTTTCCGCTTCCGGTGGTAGATTGTTGACGCCTACGGCTGCTGCGGTGGCGACGCGCCGCTGGGGAGGGGCCAGTGGGGGAGGGAGACGAGGCTGTGACAGAACAGCCGAGGGTGCTGCCGAGGCGACGATGGCTGAGGGGCCCGAGGAAGCCCGAGGCCTCCCTCCCGGGCAGGACGACGGTGGAGGGGACCACGAGCCCGTCCCTTCCCTGAGAGGCCCTCCTCCCGCCACCGCCCCACGCCCCCAGGACGAGCCGCAGGCCGGACCCCAGGGCCCGGGCCGGCCCCCAGCCCCCGTGTTCGGGCAGGCTGCGGCCGCCGCCGAGGCGTCCGAGCCGCCACCCGAGCCGGGGAAGCGCGGGGAGGTGGCATCCGACGCCGGCACCGGGCTGCCGGCGCCTGCAGGTTGCGAGGCGCCGGAGGCCGCGACGCCGCGGGAGAGGCCGGCCGCGCTGAGCGCCCGCGAGTACTCGCGACAGGTGCACGAGTGGCTGTGGCAGTCTTACTGCGGCTACCTCACCTGGCACAGCGGCCTGGCCGCCTTCCCAGCCTACTGCAGCCCGCAGCCGGCCCCGCCGAGCTATCCCTCGGGCGCCCGCGCCGCCGCCCCGCCCCCCCATCTGGGCTATTACACCCCCTTCTACTTCCTGGGGGCCGCGGCGGCGGGGCCTGACCCGGGGGCCGCTACCGGCCCCGCCGCCCCCGCTCCAGCCGCGGGCCTGGGACCCCGGGCTCCACACCTGCAGGGGTCGGTCCGGGCCGCCCCCGCGACGAGGGTCGGATCCGCCGCCCCTTCGCGAACCGCGAGCGAGACCGGTCGGCAGGCAGGTGAGAAGCGCTCGAGGAGGTTGGACTGATCAGGGCTCAGGGAGCTCCCCGGGGACTAGGGCTGGCACGCTTTTTAAGTCTTTCACCGGCATTTCTCCCTGAGCATCAACTTTAACCTCCCAACGTGTTCAGCCAGGCTACCATCCTCTTACCTTATCTCCACGTTTTGCAGAGAGAGCCAAACCTTAATTCTCAAATGGCAAAGCCACTTTGTAGGCAGGGATATTTGACTAGTAGTACTGGAAGTCATCCAAATATGGATGTATTGTATATGATCTATGTATTATACATTATGTGATTACATTATAATTATTAAATATATGTTTGCTGTATGTTAGGGACAGTGGAACTGATGAATATAAAAGGAGAAGAGTACATGAATATGAATGGAGTTATGCTCCTTTGACTAGCCTGACTTAATAGTCTTGTATATTGTCTATTTATATATGGGGTTCGAACACTTTGAATTAGTTACTTTTTTATTAGACATTTTGTTTATTTTATTCAACCACAGATACATAAGGCAAGAACTAATTGCTGCCTGAGTTTTATCCCTTTCGGAATTTTGGATGACAAATTGATAATTATTGGACCTATTATGTAAGAAAGAAAGACAAACTAAAGGAATTGGGGGTAAAAATGAGGAAGTCAGGGATTTGGTTTGTGCTCATTGTCTATACTTAACTTTACCTTTTACTAAAATACGTTTTTGCTTCATGGACTTGTCGGCACCTAGAATCTCCCTCATTTGTGTCCCTAGTGAGATGTATTAAGTACCTTAAATAATTAAATTTTTTGATGAAATCAGTTATTCAACATTAAGGGGGTGAAAGCAAACTTTAAATTGTTCAGTAAGTAGCAAGGTAGAGTTGCTTTATTTACAAACGTACTATTGATGGAGCCAATATTAATAATTGGTGTAAGGTTATGAATTTCCTTTATTAAGTTATACCTTGACTTCATTTCCCCATTTATCACCTAGTTTGCATTCTATGGCCTATGTGAATTAATTAGTTTTCCTTTATTTTTTTTCCACAGGCAGAGAGTATGTTATTCCATCCTTGGCCCACAGATTTATGGCAGAAATGGTGGATTTCTTTATTCTCTTCTTTATAAAAGCAACCATTGTCTTAAGCATTATGCACCTCAGTGGAATAAAGTAAGTTAAGCCTGCTTACAGAAAGGCTTTAACATCTCTCTAGAGATCTTGTTTCTTTAGTTATATTAATGTCTGCAAAGTAACTGGATAATCAGTGTGCCAGTGCCATGGTTTCTTTATAGCTTTGTCAGATTTGTTTTTCCTTGTTAGTCTTAAAAAAAATTACAAAAGAGAAAAATACTTTAAATTCTGCAAGATCCATGGGACTCTCACCTATCAAAACTACATAAAAGGAGCCTCCAAACCTGGTTTGATATTATTCAATGATATTCTTAGGCCAGGAACTAATTTCCCTCCTACTACAATTCTCTTCAAAGTGGAATATCTAAAAACAAAGGCATAAAGAGTTTTTGGTAGATGACTAGTAACATCAACTAGATGATATTTCCAAAAGGGATTGCTTATACTATCAGGTAAATCCCAAGTGAATTACAGAGTGAAACTTTTATTTTAGATTAATAATTATAACAACCATTGCTTGCTTAAGCACCTTTTACGCGGTAGGCATTGAACTTTGCTCTTTTTATGGATTCTTATTTAATCTTACCACCACTGTGAGGTAGAGGTTAATGCCTTTATTTTGTAAAGACTGAAATTTGGGTTTAGGAGCAGCTAAACCTGTAATTTACATTTCAAAAGTAGTGGCAGAGTTAAGATGCAAATTTATAGTCAGATTTCTTCGGAACCTAAGTGTTACTAATTCCTCCCTGTCTGTCCTCCCTCTCCTGCCCCCTACATATCCAATCAAGTACTACTTTCTGTTCAATCTCCTGAATAACCTTCAACCCCAGACCATTTCCCTTTCATTGGCAGACCATTTTTCATTATCACTGCTGCTTAGTCCAGTTACTATCAGATCTTGCCTAGGTTATAACAAACGTCATCTAACTTGGGTCTCAGTCTCCTGTTCATCTCAATCCAGTTCTCATGTAAAAACCAGAGATAATAAGTTTTGATTCTGCCCTACTCCTGCATTAAAACCCTTTAATATTTCCTCCTTGTCATTAGAATTGTCTTAATGATTTCATATGGTTTAACAGATTGTCTAATTTCTTTTTTTTTTAATATATTTTTATTGCCATGACATTGTTTAACAACAATATATGAGCTTTAGATGTGCGGGTTTGCTCTCATCAAACATTTGATAACACACCACACCCATCACCAAATGTCTAATAGTTCCCCGCCAGTGTCCATTGGATTCCCACTTAACCTTTGCTCCTACCCACCGAACCCCTTACCCTCTGGTAACCTCAGTTCTGTTGTCAGAGTCCAAGGGTTAGTTTTTGTTTTGTCTGTCTGTTAGCTTTGTTTTTTTATATTCTGAATGAGTGAAATTATCTGGTATTTGTCTTTGTCCTTCTGACTGAATTTCACTTAGCATCATCCCTTCTAGTTCCATCCATGTGTTCAATGGAAAGATTTTATTACTATAGCTAATTAATACTCCATTATGTATACCGTGTCTTCATCATCCCGTCTATAAGTTCCCTTATTTCCTAATCATTGTCAACTCATACTTCAATATTTGAGCTGTACCGAAGGCTTATAGTTTCCATCACACTCTTGCTCCAGAAATTTCTCTATTGTTAATCCCTCTCTCTGGTACTTCCCCCGTAGTCTGTCTAACATCTTCATCCTTCAGATCTTAGCTTAAATGTCTTTTCTGGCAGCCTTCACTAAATATACATGCTATGTATTTCCACATACCTTAAGGTTCCCTATTAGAATCCTCATCCCATTTGATTATTAGTTTATTGTCCCACATTCCCTGCCTAGGTTAGAGCCTCCATGAAAGCAGACATCACCATGGATTCACTCACCGTTACGCTCCCTGGGTTACTGCAGTGCCTGCTCATGCTAGTGCTACTTATCTGTTGAATATGCTGATAAGTTTTTGTGACTTACACTAACGGGGGAAAAAATTAATGCAACTACTCAGGTAACTAATTCTTTATAACCCAATTCTGTTATTTTGTGTAGGGATATCTCTAAGTTTGCTATGCATTATATAATAGAAGAAATAGATGAAGATACCTCAATGGAAGACTTGCAGAAAATGATGGTTGTGGCTCTTATATACAGATTATTAGTTTGTTTCTATGAGGTAAGTTTATTGACTCCAGCAAATATTAATATTTGACAGTCTACTTTTAAATGATCAAGACAAAGAAGTAATGGAAATTCATAATTATTCATGTATTTGTCAAGTGTTTATTTTTCCCAAACATTCTTTAACATAATTTTCAAGTTAAAAACAAAACAACTCTGAATGGAGACATTTTAAATTTCTCTGTAATAAAGCTCAATCTTATGGATTTGAAATGCATTTTACCATGGAAACAACTTGCTAAGAAATATATGCGTTGTAGAGAAATGTTATACAGTAGACATCCTATAGTAGTAGTAAAGATGTTAGAGACTGCAGAAATGCATTAACTAACCTGTGAGTAGTCTATAAAATTCTTTCAGCTTTAAAATTTTTAAAGTGAACAGTATGGCAAGAAATTTTACCTTTAAAATTGGTACAGCTGAGCAAGTAAATTATTTTAAAATTATCCTCTTTCCCTCAGATAATATGCATTTGGGGAGCAGGTGGTGCTACCCCAGGGAAGTTCCTGCTGGGTCTTCGAGTTGTGACATGTGATACATCAGTGCTTATTGCACCAAGTCGGGTTTTAGTGATTCCTTCCTCAAATGTTAGCATGACGACGTAAGTTCTTTTCTTTCATCTTCCTTAATCTTTCTTTCATCTTCTTTGTGCTTATGAAAATACATTTTAATACATTTAAAGAAGAGTAGTATAATTCATGCATTTATTTTATGATGGTATTTTTCTCAATGACATGATAGGCTTATATTAATTAAAAATAAGGCAAACTATGTAGGTATTTTTCAGTTATATGATTGTAGACCCTCTTGTATACATTTTCAAGATTTTGTGAAATGCAAGTCACAGTGAGATGATTGGGGTGTTGTTGCTGTCTATATCAGTGCTCCATGTCTAGCTTCGTTATTGCCTAGATGTCTAGATATTGGGTCAGTTACTGATCTGCAGTGAGCTCCATTTGGTAATACCATCAGACAAGAAGAGTGTTGACATATATGCATGCATGTATCCTCCTCCTGCTAGTGGCAGAACTTGTAACACTAGTACTACTCATCGGTAGCTGTTGACATTTGGCTCTAGGGGAAGGTACAGAAAGTGATATTGTAAGTTGTGGTGATGAGTAGGGGGTTATCAGTTAAACAAAGCAAGATCTTGGCTAGAATTGCTACCAGAATGATTAGAACCGGATTGTTATATAAAGAAATATGAATAAAACACTGTGGAAGAAACCGTGATTTTACTCACATTTTTAAAATTTCCTTACAATTTTGTGATTATAATAATTCTGGCTACTGCTTTTAATGAGAGCAATGATGGCTAATGTTTATTGAGCAACTGTTATATTTCAGGCATTGTTAAAAACACTGCATATGTATTGATTTAATCCTAACAACCTTAAAAATTGGTAGTAAGTATTATTATCCACTTTTTTACAGATGTAGAACCTACTAAATTGGTTTCAGAGCCCAACTCTTAGCACTCGACTTTTATATAGCCTTTCTGTACTAAAAAGCAGAACTCTAACATTGGTAGGATGATTCTCCATTCTGAGCAGTTGTTGAAAACTTTTTAAAACTTTCCTTTATCACAAGATCCCACAAAGAAAGAAGAGACTACTGAAAGAACATACAGTAATATAAAATGTTAGTGCTTCGTAGAAGATAGAAAATGAAGTGCGCCCTGGTAGAGTAGTAGTTGAGCACAATCCACATGTATCTTAAGGAGCCAAGTTCACTCAGGGCCAAGGGGAATAGCCAGAATGAACTACTCAATAAAATGAATAAAATGCTTCTTCCTCCTGTCTCTTCCTGCCTGCCTGCCTACTCACCTTCATCCCTGCCTACAGCTTTTTTCTTTTTGAAAAAAAATAAAGTAAGATAGAAAATGGAACTGCAGGAAGCATACTCAGTTTAGAAGCACCAAAACACAGTAATGGATTACTACGGAAAAGAGAAGTAGAGGGAATAGTTACTGTTTTCTGGCAAAATACTAGAAAATACTGTAAGTCTTTAGTTCACATTCTAAAATAGGTTTATAATTGCTTTTCATGTGAAAGTTCTAAAGTCTTTCATGTTGATGAAGTTCTTAGAAGTCACCTAGGTTGTTTGATCATAATATAATACTGCTGGAAAGGAATTTAGATATCAAAGATACACGTTTTCTATACTGTGAAATGACATGTTTGAATACCTACTTAAAATTTAGAGAATACTATTAATCTATATGTGGCTGGTATACAACTTACTTGATTTATTTTATTTTTTAGGTCCACTATACGAGCTCTGATCAAGAATTTTTCTATTGCTTCTTTTTTCCCTGCTTTCATCACACTGCTGTTTTTTCAGCATAATCGAACAGCCTATGACATTGTAGCAGGAACCATCGTGGTAAAAAGAAATGGGGTCAGATGAGGCCCCCAAAGTCCTGCAGTTCATACTCTGGAATAATGGCAAGACTAAATTATGTATTGAGGCCACCAGTATCATATCCCTGGGTTACATTAATTGATGATTTAGGAATTAAAGCAGTCACTACAGTGTGAAGCAGGCGACTATTCAGAAAGTATTGATTTTACTTGAATGCCAAAGAACTTTTCCAGAAGAAAAACCTGTTAAATTCAAGTGTTAAAAACTTTAGATCAAAAAAAGAAGGCAAGTGGTTTCATAATCAAAAATGAACAATACATAATTTCTTAAGATCTAAGGCATTAGAATTTGCTGAAAGCATTTCCAGCTTCAAAATCTCCAAATGAACTTTAAAAATTTTGGTTCATCCCAAAATAATGGTCAATGTCCAGTTGTGTTTTGTAAACACATTATTCATCTTTTAGTTAACACTTCTTGGAGAAATTGTTGTCTGCTTTCTGGGGGAGGAAATAGGGATACAAATTTGGTAGTCCATTTTTTCCCGGCCTAAGGAGTATATGGTGAGTTAGCTACAAGAGAAAGAAACAAATGAGGCAGGCTTAACAGTTCCCTTACCTGAAGATTTGAAATCTCTACTGCAGTTTACGGCGGGAATGATATAATTTTCAAGTATTAATGCTTAAACCATATATGTTTTGGAGCAAGTTTTGCATGATAATGAAAAAGTATTAAGTCATATTGCTATATTATTGACTTTTTTAAAGAAAAGGTAAGTTAATGATTGCTTTTAATGGGGGAAAAGGTAAATTTTTCATGGTAAATTTAACTTTATATTAATGTACAAATGTTTTCAGTGCCCTAAATCAAACTGTGGAAAAATGTTACTTCCATCGAACTGTTGCATATTTACTGTAAAATAATATTCCCGGTATGTGTGCAGCATGCAGAAAGTATTAGTGCTTTTCAGTGTTCTGAATGTAACTTCTTAATACACAGAACATTCACATACTAGTTTATTTTTATATTTCATATAGTTCCATAACTTTTGAAACATCAAGGAGTTAAATAATCTTAGTATTTCATGATTAAGTATTAGTATTCGATGCACTATTAGCAATTTTCCCATTATGAACTGTTTCCTTTAAAACAAGCAGCAGCAACATTTTCAAACATTTTAATTCTTTGATTCGGTGGGCCAAAAGCTCATTTGGGGACTGCCAGGAATATTTTAAGGGAAACGTTTAGTGAAGTAACACTCTGTATATTGCAATTTTAATATATTTTATTTAAGCATAGTTGTGGAGTTTTAAGTTTGTCTGTGCTTTTGCTGGATGACCCAGTTAGCTCTGTTGATATCCCTGAACTGAAAGTATTGTTAGGTATTTCATCCAACTCTTGATAGTTTCAAAAAAACTACTAATCTATATTGGACAGTTCATAATTACGTTGTTTAAAGGATTAATCTAGCCCTTATTTTTGACCTTAAGTTTAAGAATAAATGCAAACTATGTTAGCACTGTGTCAATTTTAAAGTTGATTTTTCTTTGACATTTTAAACTGAAAATATTCAGATTTGATGTTTATAAAAACCAGCAATGTTCATATTATTGTATGTTTTTTTATTGTAAGATTTCGTAAATCATACTTTTCAAAATAATTTTGTCAAATCCCACAGTACAGAAAGCCTTTTAGTTAAGTGTGTCAGAGTAGCGAATATCACTCATTTATAGCCACAAGAAAGATACATAAAGTGTTAAAACCCTTCCCTGTTTTAAAAAAAGCAACTATGCTTTTTATTACACTAGAAGATAGGAGATGGTATATAGACTTAACACATAGTGTATACATTAGCATTATTGTACACCACTTTTGCCAGTAATTGGGAATTCACATTGAAATATCTTTTAATCATGTGGTTCTTAAATATATTTTTAATGTATAAATGTTCCTCTCAAATAATTAGATGATTTGCCATCTCAGCAACTTTTATACAGTAAAGCAAAAGTAAACAATTAGTCCAGTTAAATTCGTTATACTGAAAATATTACAGATGTGCTATACATCAGCCATTCAAATTCATATCTATGTAGATTCATATAAAAGATCCATCTCAGGATTCTAATTATACAATATAGTCTTATAAAAGGGATATCATTACTTTGTCTTTACAACAAAATCCATGCCTGTATTTATGAATTCAGCACTTAAGGGAATAATTTGATTCCCTGATCACTGAAAAAATGACAAAATAATGGGGAAGAAGAAGGAGCTGCACATTTTTTACTTGATTTGTCAGGGGGAGGATGGAACCCCTCTCTTTTCAAAACCCTTCTGTTTGGTGTATTTCATTCATAGAAAAGTTGATTTTTCTGTGTCAGTGTAATTCTCATTCTGGAACATGCCTAAAATGGCAAGATAGTTTTCTTTCTAGTACATTATTCATCACTTTTTATGAGATTGGTAAGAGAACAGAAATTGAGTCAAGCTGAGTAAGAATACCATTTTAATGTGCATATGCCCTAAATAAAACAGGCAGTTAGGCATCAAGGAAATCTCAGTACTCATTGCTGAGTAGCCCAAGTGGCTAGTACAACTGAAGTCTGACGGACAGACTGTTCTGCTGGGCCTACATAGGTCAGCCTTGCAAAGCCGGTATATATGTGGATACTAAACCTTTACTTTAAAATACTGCCCAACTGCTAATTCTATAGCATTATTCAGAAGTTACTTCTTTCTACCTAAACATCTGCTACCTTCCAGTGTCAAAGAAGTATTTAGGATGTTTAAAAACTCGTTACATATGTGAGGATCACTTTAAACTAAAAATGAGTGTTTTTATAAGACTCGTTAATTTTATTAAGTAGAAACCAAATTTTCATGAAGAAAGCGCTAAACATCTTTTTCTCCTACCATTCACCCCACTGCCCACGCCCCTCCTCTTATAACCACCAGTCTATTCTTTGAGTTTTTACTGGGATGTTTTCTTTTTAGAGGCCACATATGAGATCATATGGGATGCCTTTGTCAGATTTATTTCACTTTGAATAATGCCCTCAAGGTCCAGCCAGGTTTCAAACAGCAAGATTTCCTTTTTATGACTGAATGATATTCCATTGTACACATACAGTCATGTGTCCCTTACCAACGTTGAGGTCAATGACAGACTGCATATATGGTGATGACCCTAATAAGCTATACCATAGTGTAGGTGAGACTAGGATAAGATATACTACCTAGATTTATGTAATCACACTGATGTTTGCACAATGATGAAACAGTGTTTCTAAAACTACATACCACAATTTATTCAAGTCATCCATCAATCAACACTTAGGTTGTTTCTGTATCTTGGCTATTACGGTGTGAACATGAGGGTGCTGTGTAGCTTTTCAGGTTTTCATTTGGATAAATATCCCTAAGTGGTATTACTGGAACATATCACAGTCTTACTCATTTTTTGAGGAAACTCCATACTTTTTTTTCATAGTACCAATTTAGATTCCCACCAATGGTGCATAAGTGTTCTTTCCTCATCCTTACCAACATTAAACTAGTGTTTTTGCTATCAGTCATTCTAACAGGTGCAAAGTGCTATCTCTTAGAGGTTTTGATTTGCATTTCCCATGATTATGTTGAGCATCTTTTCATCTTTTGATTCCATACAAATTTTAGGGTTATTTCCATGTCCGAATAATGCCATTTATGTTTTGATAGGGATTGTGTTGCATCTAATAGGTTGCTTTGAGTAATATGTACTTTTTAATAATATTCTTCCAATCCATGAGAACAGAATCTATTTTTGTCTTCATTAATGTCTTGTAGTTGTCAACATACAGGTCTTTTTCCACCTCTTTGGTTAAATTTTATTGGGTATTTATCCTTTTTATGCAACCATAAGTGGAACTGCTTATTTCCTTTTCTTGATAGTTTGTTCTTAGAGTAGAAATGCAACATATTTTTGTATATTGATTTTTGTACTCTACTGAATTCTAAGGTTTTTTTAATGTATTCTTTATGGTTCTCTATAGGTAATATCATCTGCAAATGACAGCTGTATGTCTTCTTTTCTGGTACGAATTCCTTTTGTTTTTCTTGCCTAAGTGCTGTGGATAAGATTTCTGATACTATATTGACTAAAAGTCATTAGAAAAGGTATCTCTGTCTTGTTCCTGATCTTAAAAGCTCCAAGCTTTTAAAGTTGAGTATGATATTAGCTATGGACTTGTCATATATGGCCTTTGTAAATGCTGGGGTACATTCTCTATATCCATGTTGTTTTCTTTATCTAGCTATTGAATATCAATTTTTTTCTCCATCTCGAGATAATAGAATTTTTACCTTTCATTTTTGCATTCGTGGTGTACAACTGACTTATTTGGGTGTTGGGATCATCCTCATCCTTGGTACATAGCAATGTATGGTCTTTGTGATATATTGTGGAGGACTTCATCTGTGATCACTAGGGATATTGGTCTGTAATTTTTTCCTTGTGGCATCCTCTGGTTTTGGTGTCAGGATATTGCTGACCTCCTGCAATGAGTTTGGAAGTGTTACATCCTCTTCAATTTTTTGGAAGAGTTTGAGGAAATTAGATACTAAATTGGTAGAATTCACCAGTTGAAGACATCTGGTCTTGGTCTTTTGTTTGTTGGGAATTTTTGATACCGATTTAGTCTCTAGTAATCCATCTGTTCAGATTTTGTTTCATCATGACTGTCTTGGTAGGTTGTTTATTTCTAGGACTTTTATTTCTTCCAGGTTGTCTAATTTATTGGTATTTTGTTACAGTAATCTCTGAAGATCCTCTGTTTTTCTGTGTAACTACTTTCTGATTTTGAGTCTTAATGAGTCTCGCTAAAAGTTTTCAGTGTTTTTGAGAGTAAAGATTGTTTCAGTGCTACTATAAAAGGATTTATTCCTCTAAACAACGTTTGGTTCCTTGACATAAGTATTCCTAGCAAAAAGAAGGTAAAAAGGAGCTGAAAATAAAACTTGCTACTTGGGAGTAAAGGCCCTAAATAACAATTTTCCTAAAACCTGACAAGTATTTCAGTTATTTACTATTAACCACCCCACACCCCCAATACCAGAGGCCAAAATCTGTACAGTATATGCTTGCCTGGATAAAAGTTCCTCATCTTAAACTTTATTTCCTTGGAGTGCAATATGTTAGTGCTTGATCCACAAACAATATCTAATGGCCTCTGTCCATAAATAAAATCCAGCATTCTATTTTTAATAATTTGTATGCCATCAATTTGTATTGTCTCAATAAATACCTGGGTCACCACCTTTGTATTTTGCCTGTTTCTTTTAAGGTTTGCTCTACAATCTCCCACTTAAAGGAGACCTTGCTTCCAAATAGTTTTTCTACTGTTCTCTGCCTTTAGGAGAACAGCTACAGAAGTAAACTGGAGTGCTTTCAAGGATAAAGAGCAATCAAAATTGTCTGCTTTTTGGAATAAATTCTTATAGCAATCCAAGTTACTTGTAGATGATGGGTAAAGTTGACATGTGTGAAGACTTGTTTTTTAATGGAGCTAAGCAGCCATTAGCCATTACAAAGGAATTGCATCTTACCTGTCTTCTTTGAACTAGATCAAAAAAGTCAAAAGACCTTTGAGCCAAAAGAAATTGTTTTAATACATTTATTAAGCAAACAATTGAGATGTCATTGGGATTAAAAAAAAAAAAATCCTGACTAAAAAAAAATGTGGACTAGCAGAGCTAAACACAAAGAAGGCTTCAATAACAGACTAGAAGAAGCCTCCAATAGTGTCACTGAATTAGCTGATAGGGCAGTGGAATGCACTCAAGCAAACTATCAAAGAGAAAAAAGAATAAAGAAATGACAGTATTTACAAGACTTCTAGGATTAACATCAGGAGGAATAACATTTGCATAATAGGGATCCCAGAAGGTTGAGAAAAGAGAGCAGAAACTATTTGAAGAAATAGCTGAGGATTTCCCTAATCTGAAGAAAAGAAACCTCTAGACCCAGGAGTCTCAAAAAGTTCCAAACGAGAAACCATAACAGACACACCAAGACATCATTAAAATGTCAAAAATATAAACTCAAAAGCAGCTACAGAGAAAGAAATTCCATACAAAGGAGCCCCATACGACTTGCATTTCTCAGCTGAAACTGAAAGAAGGGAATGGCATGATGTATTTACATTGCCCAAAGACAAGGATTTCCAACCAAAGATTCTCGTCTGCTAGATTACCACTTAGAATTGAAGGAATGATTCAGAAAACTTTAAGATGAGCAAAAGGTAAATGAGTTTTATCACCACAAAACCAGATTTAAAAAAAACAAATCCTATAAAATATAAAGAAACCACACTTAAAAGCAGCAAGTCTTCAAAATACGAAAAGTGGGGTGGAGGGTGAAAATGGGGATGTTTTTAACTTGCTCTCAGGTGAAAACAATATAAGCATAAAATGTAAATGTAAATATAAACTTCAGGGTAGCCTCGAAACACATCCAGGGAAAAAACAAAGGAAAAAAGGAAACCAATCACAACTGCTTTCAAATTGCCCAAAGATGAAAAAGAACAAAAACACTTCAATACTCACAAAACAATATAAACATACCAAACACTTCATCCAATGACTACAGAATTCATTCTCAAATGCTCATGAAACATTGTCAAGGACAGACCATATGTTGGAATACAAAAGATGTCTCAACAAATTTCAAAGACTAAAATCAAGTTAAGCATCTTCAGTAACAATGGCTTAAAACTAAAAATCAACCACAAAAAGAAAGTTGAAAGATTCCAAAATATTAATAGGCTGACCAACATACTCTGACTTCTGGGTAAAGGAAGAGATAAAAGGAGAATTTTAAAAGTACTTGGGAGACAAGAATGAACACATGAGCTACTAGAACTCACGGGATGCAGCAAAAGCAGTATTAAGAAGGAAGCTGAATGCAATCCAGGCCTACCTCGAGAAACAAGAAAAAAATCACAATCTAATCCTACATGTTAAGCAACAAGAAGAGGAGGGACAACTGACGTCAAAAGTCAATAAAAGGAAGTAAATTATTAATAAATATTCAAGCAGAAATAGCTGAAACAAATCAAAAAGACAATCCAGAAGATTAATGAAAACCCAAGCTGGTTTTTTGAAAAAATAAAACTGACAAGTCTTTGGCTATACTCGCTAAAGGAAAAAACAGAAAACTCATAACAAATCAGAAATGAAAGGGGAGAAGTTACAAGAGATACTCAGAAACATAAGACTACTATGAACAGATTTTTAGAAACATAGCTTACCAAGACTGAATAAGGAAAAAATGGAAAAAACTCAACAGAAATATCACAAATAAGGAAAATGAAGAGGTCATCAAACATCTCTCCAAAATAAAGGTTCAGGACCACTAGTGGGCTTTACCAAACCATCAAAGAATACTTATTCTGAAATTCTTCCCCCAAATTGAACAGGGCATACTACCAAAAACTAACTCTGAGGGTAACATTACACTAATTCTAAAAGCTGATAAAGACATCAAGAAGAAAATTTTGGACCAGTATCCCTAATGCAATACAGATGCAAAAATTCTCAACAATATTAGCAAACCAAATCCACAATACATTAAAAAAAAAAAAAATCCATCATGACCAAGTGGGATTTACTCTGGGGATCTAAGGATGGTTCAACATATGCAAATCTATTAATATAATCACCGCAAGAGCAAGGAAAAAAAAATCATATGATCATATCAGAGGTGCAGAGAAAGCTTCTGACAGTATTCAACACTCATTTATGATTAAAAAAAAAAATTCAGAAATTAGGCAAGAAGTACTAAAAAACAAAAAATCCAAACTTGAAAAGGAATTAAGTAAAAATAGCACTACTTGCAGACATAGTATATGTAGAAACCCCTAAAAGCTCTATTAAAAAACTACTGGAATTAAATGAGTAAAGTGACAGGCTTCAAAACTAGTTCACTTAAGTCCATTGCAGTGCACCCTGGTGGAGCAGTGGTTTGATAAATCGCCTCCCAAGGAGCAAGCCACATACCCCTGGGTTTGAGTCCTGGGCCCAGGTGGAAACAACCATTGTGAAAGTCTAAAAGTACTGCTTCATCCTCTCTCTTCCTGCTGGCCTACTTCCATTCACTCATGCCTGCAACTTTCCTTTTTAAAAAAATCCATTGCATTTCTATAAACAAAAGAGAATGAAATCTAGAAAACTGTCTTTTACAATAGTTGCATAAAGAATCAAATACCTTGGAATATGCTTAACAAAGGATGTGAAAGAACTATACAATGAAAAATCTAAGTCTTTCTTAAAGCAAATGGGGGAATAAAAAAATGAAATGGAAAGGTATCCTATCCTATGCTCATGGCCAGAAAGAATTAACATTGTTCAAATGGCCATCTTACCTAAAGCAATATGCATGCTTAATTTAATCCCCATCCAAATTCCGTGGGCATATTTCACAGAAATATAACAAAAAAAATTTTAATTTGTATGGAATAACTTAAGACCCCAAATAGCCAAAGCAATCATGAGAAAAACAACAAAAATCAAGCACTCCAGATACACTGAGCTATACTTCAAAGCGATAGTGATCAATATTGTATGATACTAGAATAATAGACATACCGATCAGTGGAACAGAACTGAATCACTAGAAACAGGTTCACTCATATATGGTCAGTTAATTTCTGAAAAAGGAGTCAAGAGTATACAATGGATAAAGAAAAGTATTGGCAAAACTGGACAGAAACATGCAAGAGTAAGGCTAGACCATTCTCTAACACCACCCACTAGAGACTAGGATGTAAGACCAGACATGATAACATACTTAGAAAACATTAAAAAGACATTCTATGACATTAACCTTAGAAAGTTATTTGAGGACTCAACTCCAGCATCAGGAAAGCAAAAACAAAATAAGCAAATGAAAATACATCAAACTTAAAAGCTTCTGTACAGTGAAAGAAACTACCAAAACAAAAAGATGATGCATCTGGTGGAGCAGCAGTTTGTTCAGCTGCCTTGGACTGGCACCAGCCACATAATATCCCAAGGACCTGGGTTTGTGTTTCAGAGCTTCAGAGCTGGGGAACAAATAAGATTAATAAACAAAGTCCTTCTCTCCCTGTCTGCCTACCTGCCTCTGCTCACCTTCATACCTGCACCATTCCTTTGGAAAAAAAAAAAAAAAAAAAAAAAAAAGGCGGGGGGGGTCCATTAAAAGACATACTGATTTTTGCATTTTTATATCAGACAAAGGCTTAACATTCAAAATGTACAAAGAACTCAAAACAGTCAATAACAGAAAACAATACAATCAAAATGTGCAGAAGAATTGGATAGACATTTCTCCAAAGACACATAGATGGCCAAAAGACATATGAACATACGTTCTTACTCAACTGTTATTAGGGAAATGCAAATCAAAACAATGAAGTAGCACCTTACACCTCTGAGATTGGTTATTATTCAAGAGTCTGGAAAACAATAAATGCTGACTGGGTTGCAGAGAAAAGGGAGCACTTACATCATTTATGAAAAGGGTGCAACCCTTTGCAAAGCAGTATGGAGAGTCCTTACAATACTGAAAATGGAAATCCCAATGATCCTGCCACCCCACTATTGGATACTTACACAAAAGACAAAACAACCAATTTACAGAGATATATGCACCCCCATGTTTATTGCAGCACTATTTACAATAGCCACAAATTGCAAATTACTTAAATGCTCATTGTCAGATGGATAAAGATTTGATATATATATACAATGAAATACTACACAGCCCTTAGAAAAGATAAAAATCCCGTATTTGAGACAACATGTATAGAACTAAGTGAAATAAGTCAGAAGAACAAAGATGGATACCAGATGATCTCATACATGGAACAGAAAGAAATAAAAGCAAAGAAACAGACTAAACAACCACCCTTGGACATTAGCAATAGAATTAAGGTTACCAGTAGGGAATGGGTCAGGGAACTTGCAGTATTTTTAGTGGTGGGCAGTGTGGTCACACATTTGAGAAATGGGAAAACTGCACATATGGATTTATATTTGTTAGAGCAATGCTAACTCAATATTAAAAAATTTCCATTCAGTTTAAACTATTAAAACAGACCCAGGAAGTAATATATTATATTACAATTAAAACAAACACAAGTTCTTCACAGGTCTAAATTAGAAAATTTTAAAGCCTGGTTGCAAATTGCTTAACATTAGCACACCTATTTCAAATAAAATCCAAATTATGTGCACAGCAACTTCAGGAGAATTTGTCACATACTAATAAGCAGTTAATTCACATTTGTCTGAATTATACTTTTAATGTGTATCACTGTAAAGTACTCAAAACAACATAGCACTTAAAGTGGCATACCTGCATAAAGAAGTCTTCCACATGCTTATTTAATGAAGTGGATTTCTGGACCCTTTCTGGATCCAGTGACTTAATCTTGAAGAGGACCTATTTGACACACCCCACAAAGTTATACTGACATGCATTCAGTAAGACTGACCCTCTGGTCAATCATCCAAATCATAGAAACATATGATTATTCAATTATTTCTCTATATAGCTTTCCTCCCTTCGGAGATCACTTTCAAGTAAAAGATTTTTTCTTTCCATGTCTTTCCTTCTACAAAGCATTTTTTTTACTTTGTATGACGCATAACTCAAGATTGTTCAAGGTTACTATAACAATGACTAACTCAGAGATGGATCAGAATGATGTCTAGCCTGACAATCCACTAAGGAGAGATTTCTGCTGGGCTTGAGTCGGAACAGTTCTGAAGTTGACGCAAGCATGAATGACAGCTACTGCTGCCATGTGCAGCCCAAGAATGACAGCAGTGAACATGGAAAATTACAAGTCCCAAGTCCTAAAGCTAGTCCTTGTCTTGTGTTTGGGGGGTAGTCGGTACAGCAGATTTCATTCAGATAAGTCACGTTACTTGATTTTTACTTTTTTAAAACTATGAAACAAAAGGAAAACATTTCTAGCACATATAAGAAAAATCTTTCCCAGAGCTGGAAGCCTAATATCTCCATCCATAAAGGCCTAGAAAATGTCTATGAATGAACAAAACTACAAACTAGTTAGGCATTAACTTTCCGGATTAAAATCAGATTTTCAGCTACCTTCTTCCAACATTCACCATCACTGTTTGACCCAAAATAATAGCTTTGTAACAATGTGTATTTCTAATAAAGTATGATAAATCTAATGAATCGCTACCTCCAAACCAGCATTTGATGAATGGCCTGAGATGTTTTCAATAAGGAAAATATCTTTTCACTGGAAACACCAAAAATTGCATCTGAACATTTTAAAGTTCTGAATTAAAACTCCAGCCAGAAATTCAGAAAAATAAAAGCATGAAATACTTGTACATTCGAATTGAATAATAAAATGATCAAACGCTGTCCCAAGACCGCAGAAAAGAAATCTAATTTTTAAAGTTATGTCAATTTGATGGGAAGATGGCAACAAGCGGGGCTCTGATCTGAGTCAAGGAGACAAAGTCAGCTATTTTATGGCAAAGTCACTGAAAGGGAGGCCATAAGTACCCCAGCAACCTGGGAATAACATGGCCACATTTAAAGGGATGCAGAAGGGAGTACAAACACTTCTGAGATGAAGGTGGGTGCAAGAAGGTGAATAATAGCAAGCAGGAGCAATGGGGGAAGCAGAAAGAACCAGCTTTGGTGAGCCCCGTGCAGCCTTTGGGTGCTCCTGGAATATATGGAGTCTTGTGCCCCAAGTGGCTTCTGAGGTAAGCTGAGCTGCTTTATTTTAGCACCATCTGAGCATTTGAGCACAATATATTGTTTGGTGTATGGAGCTGATTCTGAAGGTTTAGGAAACAGGGCTGGTCCAGTTGATGCCAGCAGATTCAGGCTCACCCAGGCCCACTAACCCCACCCCAACCCCCCAGCTCGTAAGCACCATCCACTCCAGAAGTCATACCTCACTTCTCAACATTAGGAAAGAATCACAGTAGAAGCCTGCAAGGGACAAAATGTTTAAACAAAACCTGAGCACCATCAGTAGGCAGAAAAAAAGGAAAGCCACAGTGCTAAATCCAAGGCAAAAGAGAAAGCCGTAACAAAATCTAAGTTATGAAAGAAAACACGAATGACCCCAAAAGAAGACGACACCAAGAGCATCCAAAGAAGACCTCTATTGACATGGACTAGAACAGCCTACTTTCCAAATAGTGGTTATAAAAAAACCAGATGAGATGCACACAAACCTATCCAAGAGCAACCCAGAAGACCTCAAAAAAAGTGACGAAGGGAACACCTCACCAAGGAGACTGAGGCCATGAAGAAAGCCCTAGCAGAAATCCTAAACATGAAAATACAGTCAATGAATTGAAAATAAACATGGAAGTCTACATAAAACAGACTCAATCTTGCACAGCAACGAATATCAGGGATTCAAGACAAGATAACACGGGCAACCCTCACAGAAGAGGACAGAGAAACAAGACTGAAGAAAAATCAAGAAACCCTATGAGAAATACCAGACACTATGAGAAGAATAAACATAAATGATATGAAAAGGAGAGGTAGAAAGGAGAAAACCTACTTAAAGCAGTAACAGAAAATTTTCTATGTTACAAAAAGTAACCAGTTTTAAGAAGCAGAACACTGAAATTTCTAAATGCAAATAGACCTACTCCAGACACATAGTAAAACCAGCAAAGTCAATGAAAAAGAAAAACTATGCAACAATGCTGAAGAAAGAGAAACAAACATAACAGATAAAGAAAGGTTCACCTATCAGGCTATCATCACTTCTCAGTAGAAACCCTACAGGCCTGGAGAGAGTGGACTGACATTTTCAAAATACTAAGAGACAAAACTACTAGCAAAGAATACTCTACCCTGCAAAATTATCAATCAAATGTGATGAAGAAAGGTCTCCAATGACAAACAAAAGACTTTTCTATCACCAATCCCGTCATCCAAGAAATCTTGAAAGGTGCTCTACAAAAGGAAAAATGAAAACAAGATTCAACACACATCAAGAATGGTAATAAGCATGAAAGTAAAGGAGAAGCAAACGTCCAGTGAAAATGGTAACCTGGTAGGAGCAAGACTCACAACCTTCCCCATGGAGCAACTAGAAATACACCTATTTTCCAGAAACAAATACTGAGGAAAAGCAGGAAGAGACTGTAGAAACACAGCAGTAATCATGACCACAAAGGGCAGGTGAAAACATCCAGGTTCAGAGATACACCACAGACTCTGAATCAAGACTCCAGCCATGGCAGAGGTTGTGGAACTGTGAGAACTGGCATTCCCAGGAATCTCAAAAGCAGCGAAGAGCCTGCCCAGTGGGACCAGAACATGGGAGTCAAGGGAAAGGGTCTAGGCACAGGGCAAGAGGACCAGTGCCCTGATGGTTCGAATGAGCGGCCCAGTGAGAAAATAACACTGGTAATCCTATAACCAGAAGGCAGCTAGGGGAATTGCCAACCCCCATCCATTCCCACCACAATGCCCTGGAGCCACAGGACATGCTCACCAAAATCCCACCCTCAGACTTAAAGGAAGAAGAGTCTTCCAGAGGGAGAAACCACCAATGCTATCCATTATGGCCACCTTGTGGGTGGAGGTGAAAACTGCACTCTGACTGCTGACTGCGGACCAACAACAAGGTGGTCATTGCATTTGGGAACTGGGACACTAGGGAGACTGTGCATCCCCCACACCCAACCACATAGGTTGAACTTTCAGGCAGCAATAGAGGGCCCACATAAGAACTTCAAACAATTCAACTAGTGGTGATGGCAAGAAATCTGTGTCCAAACCAAGAAACAGGCCTCCTTAGTGCCAAGCTGACACTCTACAAAAGGCCATCAGTAAAGGGAAACTCAATTCACAGTAACATAAACAGAATGCCAAGCAGAGCAAAGACACAGAAATATAAGTGAAATGACAGAGCCAATCAAAAACCCAGATGTATGCAAACTACCTGAGGATGTACTTAGGGCAATAGTTTGATAAACATACTCATGGAAATCAGAAAACAACAGAGGAAGAAAAAGAGAACACAAAGAGAGAAGAAACAGAGCAGCTCAAAACATGTCAAAGAAATAAATAGCTGACCTAAAGAATTCAATAGAGGGACTCGAAAATAGATGGATAGGAATCAATAGAATCAATTCTTCCAATAGAATCAATGAGCTAGAAGATAGGGCAGAGGAACGCTATCAAGCAAACCAGCACAGAGATTAAAGAAAGCAAAGAAATGAAGACAGTATTCGAGACCAATGGGATAACATCAAAAGAAACACTACTAGCATTATAGAGATCTCAGAAGAGAAAAGGAAGCAGAAACTGTATTTGAAGAAATAATAGCTGAAAATTTCCCTAACCTGAAGAATGAGTAAGAAACCCAAACAGACCTAGGCCTACACACCCTGACAATATAAGGAAAGAATATTAAAAGCAGCCAGAAAAAAAACATATAGAGACAAAAGAATCCTCATAAGATTGTCAGGGGATTTCTCAACTGAATTTCAACCAGTCAGGAAGGAATGGCATGATATATTCAAAGTTCTTAAAGAAAAGAATTTTCAACCTAGGATACTACACCCTGCAAGATAATCATTTAGAAGGAATGATAGAAAGCTTTTCTAATAAGCAAAAGTTCCAGGAATTCATCACCACAAAACTATCTTTGTAAGAATTATTAATAGGTCCTCTATAAATTTTAACAAAATCCCACATAAAGAATAAATACCAAAAATGGGGAGAGGAAGAGAACAGAAATGTGGACAGAATGAGTGGAAGACTAATAAGCTTTCAAATAAAAATATGAAATAAACACAGAATTGTTAATGCTAACTTCAGGATAACTTCAAGATACATCTCCATGGAAAAAGCAAACAAAACAAGAAGGGAAACCAATTAAAACAGAAATACACCCAACCCACCTAAGAAGAGAAAGAGAAGAATAAAGACACTTTCTGAAACAATTCACAGAAGGCAAATTAAAAAATGACACCAAACATCTACAATTAATAATCACCCTAAACATTAATGGACTGAACTCACCAGTAAAGCAACACAAGAGTGTCCAAATGGATTTAAAAAGCATAATCCAACCTGCTACAAAATTCAGGAAACCCACCTTCTTTCAAAAGATAAACAAAGGCTCAATCAAAGTCGATGAGTAGAAGCCAATTACAGTCAAATGGCAATCACAAAAGAGCAGGAACAGATATACTCAATTCAAATAAAACATCCATCTAAAAAGTCTAACAAGGCAGAGATGGACATTATAAATGTGATTAAGAGGTCAATCCAGCAAAAAAAAAAAAAAAAAATGCTTATTAACATAGATGCATCAAATGAAAGAGCATCAAAACATACTGATACATATTATTAAACCTAATGACAGACATTGACAGCAACACAGTAGTAATAGTGGGAGACTTCAACAACCCACTTACAACAATGGCCAGATCACCCAGACAAAAAATTAACAGTGAAATAGCTGCTTTGAATGACCACCTGCAATAGATGTCTGATATATATACCAAACACTTCAACCAATGACTACAGATTTCAATTTCTTCTCAAGTTCCCATGGAACATCTCAAAAATAGATCATATGTTGGGACACAAAACATCACTCAGAAAATTTACAAAGATTTAAATACCAATCATCTTACTGAACACAATGGCTTTAAAAACTATAAATTAAACACAAAAAGAA
The DNA here is from genome assembly GCA_004363575.1 of Solenodon paradoxus. Classification (NCBI taxonomy): domain Eukaryota; kingdom Metazoa; phylum Chordata; class Mammalia; order Eulipotyphla; family Solenodontidae; genus Solenodon; species Solenodon paradoxus. The sequence goes on from RJWH01000313.1 coordinate 46,696, forward strand.
AGCTGGATGATTCCAAATTAACTGGAAAGTAAAGAATATGCTTCTGAATGCGCAAGTGAAAGAAGAAATTAAAGAACTTAAAAAAGTACTTAAGAGACATGAGAATAAAGACATGAGCTACTAGAATATACGGAATGCAGCTAATGCAGTAAAGTTTATTGCAATTCAGGCCCACATCAAGAAGAAAAATCACAAATAAACAACCTAACTCTACATTTAAAACAATTAGAGAAAGAAAAAGCCAAAAATCAGCAAAGGAAATAATCGAAATTCTAACAGAAATAAATGAAATAGAAAACTAAAAGACAATCCAGAAACTGAAGAAACCAAAGTTGATTCTTTGAAAAAAGTAAACAAAATTGACAAACCACTGGCTAGACTCACAAAGAGGAAGCAAAAAAAAAAAAAAAAAAAAAAAAAAAAAAAAAAAAAAAAAAAAAAAAAAAAAAAAAAAAAAAAAAAAAAAAAAAAAAAAAAAAAAAAAAAAAAAAAAAAAAAAAAAAAAAAAAAAAAAAAGACTACTCAACTAGAATCAGAAATGAAAGGGGAGGTTATAACAGATACAACAGAAATTAAAAACTTTGTATGGGACTACTATGAACAGCTCTATGCCAACAAAGTGGAAAACGTTGAGGGCATGGACAGTTTAGGAAAACAGAAGATATGAAAAAACAGATCAATCACAAGCAAAGAAATTCAAGAGGTAATCAAATCTCCCTAAAAATAAAAGGCCAAAACCAGATGGCTTATTTTCTAATGTGTTTTACCAAACCTTCAGAAAAGAATGAATACCTGTTCTTCTCAAACTCTTCCAAAATACTGAAGAACAGTGAACAATCCCAAATACTTCTTATGCGGTTAACATCACACTGTTACCAAAGACGATAGACATCATCAATAAAAAAATTACAGATCAATCTCTCAAATGAACATAAGTAAAAAAATTCTCAACAAAATATTAGCAAACTGAATCTAACAGTGCATTTAAAAAGATCACCCATCACGAAGTGGGAATTATCCCAGGGATTTGAGGATGGTTCAACATGCAAAATATATATTAATACACTGTATCAACAAGATCAAAGAGAAAAACCACATGACCATATCAATAGATGCAAAGAAAGCTTGACAAGATCCAACACCCATTCATGATAAAATGGGAATTATAAATGGGAACAGAAGGTATATACCTCAAAGTAAAGGTCATGTATGAAAAACCTACAGCCAATAGCAAAAAACTGAAAGCATTTCCTCTAAGGTCAGGAATAAGACAAGGCTGCCCACTCTCACCACTGCTATTTTACATGGCAATGAAGGTCTTAGAGCAACTAGGCAAGAAAAGGAAATAAAACAAATACAAACTGGAAGAGAAATACTACCATCATTTGCTGATGACATGATTATATATAATGAAAACTACAAAAACTGTCAAAAAAAAAAAAAAAAACTCTTCTAGAGCTCATCAATGAATACAGTAAACTGGCAGGCTACAAAATCAATGCACAAAAATCCACTAAATTTTTACATGAAAACAGAAGAAAATGAAATCATGAAAATCACACCATTTAAAATAGAAATTAAAAGAACAAAATACCTGGGCATATACTTAACAAAGGAAGTACAAGACCTGTACAATGAAAATTATAAGTCCTTCTTAAAAGAAATAATGGACACAAAGAAACGGAAAGACATCACCTGCTAAGAAGAATCAACATTAAAATGATCATCTTCTCAAAAGCAATACACAGATTTGTTACAATCCCCATTAAAATCCCACAGGCTTATTTCCAGGAAATAGAACAAAAAACCTTAAAATTTGTATGGAAAAACAGAAGACCCAGAATAGCCAAAGTAATTATTAGAAAAAAGAACGCATCTGGAGGATTTACACTCCCAGACACTGAGCTATATTAGAAAGCGATGGCGATCAAAACAGTATGGTACTGGAATACTAACAACGGCACAGATCAGTGGAATAGAACTGAGTTAGTAGAAACTAACCCACTCACTTAGTTGATATATGACAAAGGAGTCAAAAGCATACAATTCAATAAATGGTTCTGGGAAAACTGGACACCCACATGAAAAAGAAAGAAATTCAACCACACTCTAACACCATTCACAAAAATCAACTCAAAATGGACTAGAGACTGGGGCATAAGACTGGAGGCCATAAAATTCTTGGAAGACAACATAGAAAAGACTTTCCACGACATCAGTCATAGAGAGGTCTTTGGTGACTCAACTCCAGTATCAAGGGGAACAAAAAGGAAAACAACTGGGACTACATCAGACTAAGGAGCTTCTTCACAGTGAAAGAAACATCACCAAAACCAAAAGGAAACCTACTAGCTGGGAGATATTTGTATTTCATATTTCTGACAAGGACTTAATATATAAAATATACAAAGAACTCATAAAACTCAGTAACAGCAAAACAGGGAAGCCAATTAAAAATGGGAAGAGGAATCAGACATTTTTCTGAAGAGGATATACAAATGGCCATGAAAAGACATTCCTACTTGCTATCAGGGAAAAGCAAATTAAAACAGTGAGATTATCACCTTGTACCTGAGAGACTGGCTATTGTCCAAAGACTGGAAACAACAAATGTTGGCGAGGACATGGAAAAAAGGGAATACTTTCACACTGCTGATGGGAGTGCGAATTAGTGCAACCCATATGGAGAACAGTCTGGAGATTCCTCAAAAAGTTTAAGATGGAAATCCCATGTTCCACTTCTGGGTATTACTCAAAGGATGTAAAAACCTTCATTCACAGAGATTTATTCACCCCCATGTTTTCTGCAACCCTATTCACAATAGCTAAGAACTGAAAACTACCTAACGTCAGTTGAATGGATAAAGATATGGTACATATATACAATGGAATACTACACAGCCCTTAGAAGAGATGAAATCCTGTCACCGGAACCAACATGGATGGATCTAGAGGGGATCAAGCTAAGTGACAAAAGTCAAAAGAAGGTTAGATTCCAGATTACTTCATTCATAGGAGGAACATGATAAACAAAACCAAGGATCAGATGAAATAAAACCAACAGTTGGGCACTTGTAATAGAACTGAGGTTGCCAATAGGGAATGGGACAGTGGGGATGGGCAAATGGTGACAAGAGTCCACTGGACAATGATGAAAAGCACCTCGTGATTTGGTGGAGGACAGGGTATGCTGATATATATATGAGGGATGGGGTACCTATCCATATGAGTTTAATATGTAGAAAAGTTACTGTAACAAAAAAATTTTTTTTAACAAAACAGGACCCAGAAATATTATGCCTACAAGAAACTCCAATCAGATCCAAAGGAAAACATAGGGTGAAAGGAAGTGGAGAAAATAAAGTAAAAGAAAAGAAAATAAACAGCCTCTAACAACTAAAAGCTATCTAAGGGGGAGAAGAAAAAAAAACAGAGTAATCATATTCCGTCTTCAAAGTATACTACAAAGTAATCATCATAAAACAGTATGGTACCAAACCAAAAACAGAGTTCATGGAATCAAATTGAGAGCCAAGAAATAAAGTCACAGCTATATGGGCAGTTAAGATTATTATTATTTATTTTTTTTTTTTAAAGAAAAATTAGGCAGGAATGAAGGTGAGTAGGCAGGCAGGGAAAGGCAGAAGCAGAATCAGCACTTTTAGTTTTTCATATTAGTTGTTTCCCCTAGCCCCAGTCAAGAACTTAGGAGCTTAGGATGTATGCAGGACTGCTCAAAGGGTGGTACCAGGCATGCCCCTGGGCAGGTATCTTTTGACAAGTTACTGGGAGCATAAAATGGGAGAAGGAAAGTCTATTCAATGAATGGTATATTGGGAAAACTGGAAAGACACCGGCAAAAAAAAAAAGGGGGGGGGGGAACCAGATTACTCATTACTGCCATATACAAAAGTTCAATCAAAATTGTCAAAACCTAGACAAATAACCTGAAACTATAAAATATTTAGAAGAAAATGTGGGGAATACACTCCATGACCTTAACTCAAAGAGGTCTCCCGTGGGAGGAACAGACAGCAAAAGAAACGATCAAAACTGAAAAATTGGGACTACATCAAACTGAAAAACTTTTGCACAGCAAAAGAAAACAACACTAAAACAGAAATGACAGCCCACAGAACAGGAGAAGATATTCAAATAACATACATCAGCTAAGAGCCTAATCTCCAAAATATAAAGAGCTCATACACCTCAACACAAAAGAAAATGACCTAAGCAAAAAGTGGGCCAGAGAACTGGACACCTCTCTAAAGACACACAGATGGCACACAAACAGCTGAAAAAATGCTCCATATCACTCATCACCAAAGAAATGCAAATTAAAAGCCAGGATGATACCACACCGGTTGAGAATGGCCTGTTATCAAAAAGACTGGAAATATGGTGTTGGGGAGGGTGCAGAGAAAAGGAACCCTCCTACACTGTTGGTCAGAATTTAAGTTGGTGCAACCTCTTTGGAAAACAGTATGGAAATTCCTCAAATAAATCTACCATTTGATCCAGCAATTCCACTCCTGGGCATATACTCGGAATACAAATATCACCCATGAAAAAAACAAAACAAAACCCTGCACCCTTATGGCCATAGTAGCATAGATCACAATAGCCAAGACATGGAAACAACCTCAATAACTACCAATATATGACTGGATAAAGACGCTACGTTACTTAATATACTAAATGTAATATTATGTCATTTTATTAAAAAGACAAATTTATGACTTTTGCAACAATGGAACTGGAGCAGATCTTATTAAGTGAAATTAAGTCAGAAAGACATACAGGATGGTTTCCATCATATGGGGAATATAATGAAAGAAATTATCATACACATCCCAATAAAATACCAGGACACAGGACTGTGGTTGGGATGGGGAGGGAAGGGGAAGAGGGGAGAGGAGGAAGTGAAGGATACTGGAACACTGATGGAGGTGTATAGTGAGATATAGACTGAGATGCAATTTATACATCTCAAAATGAATATAGCATTGTGAACAAAAGAAAAAACATTATAATTAAAAAGGGTATGTCAACTTATATGCAAAGTAGGTATGATTCCTACCACCCAAAAACTGGGTAGTTTTTCATATGCTGCAAATTTAAAAACTTTCCCCTTTGCTTGGGAGTTGTCCAAAATACCTCTGACATGTTCTTTGGATTTCTTGACTAATTCACCATTGTTAACCTTTAAAAAAATGCTTCCTTCCGCTGTGTAGCTTCATTATGAGTTAACACTAGGACAAAATATTTCTTCATTTTTTTTTATTGATGGCATTTATCCCATGGTTTAACATGTTAATTATACTGTAATAAACATGGCTTTAATATTAAACTTTTCCTTATTATCCAAAGTCACCACAGTCCATTTCAGTAAATATAAAAATATATGCTTAATACTTTGTACAATACTGGTTTTTGGTCCAAACAAAAATGGATCAGAAAAGCCAATAATTTCATTTTAAGAATCCCCAATTTTTTTTAAAGATTTCCAAATGGAATTAGGCAACTTTGAATAATGGGATTTTACATAAAATCTGAGACAAGACTAAACAAACAACAAAAATATTTCTAGCACAAAATTAAAATTTCAAGTTCACAGATTTATGTTATGCCAAAAGGTACAGAAACAAAATTGTATTTACATAAGTTTCATAATAAAATAATGAAAAAGGCAAGACAGGTGATAGTCAGAAGAATGAAAATATAGAAACAGCATATTATTAAATGGAGAATGCACTAGCGCTAACAAGTCCTTAGCATGGACCATTCATTAATCAGGCTTCCTCTATCAGAAAATTTTAGTGCACAATACACCCAAACTCACTCAATTCACACATACACCAGCACAAACTCAGCATAGAAATCATTCATTTCAACATCCTCTAATCTATACAGAATTCCTCAGATATAATTACAATTTCAATGCGTTCCAAAAACACATTATCAACACACACAATGGTGCAGATGAAGAGATTCTATACAAAGCCATTCGCCGAGCAGGCTCTATTCCTGGGTTCAGCCAGCCTAAGCCAAATCAGTGAATAATTTGCTGGATCATAAAATATTTTTGCTGAAAAAAAATCAGTCACCAGTCTAGCTATTTTTTTTTTTTTAAAGGGGGGTGGGAGAGGCAAGGGTGGGGTTTCTGTAGAGAAAGAATAAGGAGGAAAATTCTAAAATCAAAGAAGTCCTTAGGCAGATCTCCCTTCAGCATGTGGTACAACCCACTATCTGAAAGCAGGGCACCAGTTGTTGTAAAAACTGTTGCTTAACACCATCATGACCTTTATTTCCTGCGTCTAATAGCAGTCTTTATCTTGCGACCAGAAACTGGAGTTCCAGAAGAGAACGTGTTTTTCCCATTTGACCTGTGAAAAATAAAAACTTCATAATGTACCATGATGCTCAGACAAAATGTCGGAATCATAGTAACACTAAATGTGACCAAAAGGGATTAACACAATACCCTCCTCAGTCCTCCCCTTTCCGCTACCCACTACTCCTGCCCCCACACCCCTACCCCAGGCTATGATCCTCCAAAATTATAATGTGGTAAACTAAAGCTGGTACCTCACCTATTTTACACTTTGGGGACTTAAACACAAAGAAAATACACACTCCACATGCAAGTTCCCTTTCAGGTGAAATTCTTCATTTCAACAAAAAGTGCTCTTACCCAACAGTAAATGCTGCTGAAGACTGGCTGAATGGAAAGCCACCTGAGCCAGAAGGCTGAGCTGAGGCTGCAGGAGTGCCCGGGTTTGCACCAAATGTAAATACTCCAGAGGGATTGTTGTTTGTGAAGTTGAAATTTGTGGTGCTGCCGCCGCCAAACTGGAAAACAGAACCTACAATAGTTGAAGCAGAAAAACCGTCATTGAGGTAAACAGGACTGTTCTTAGTGATGACTTAGTAATGACTATGACCTTCACTTAAAAAAGCAACGGTTAATCTCTCAGTAATTTAGAGAAGATTGAAACTGTTGTTTCCACTGTACAGTACCAACAAGCAACAACCATGACTGAGGCATAAAAGGGTGGACTTCTGGTAAAAGAAGAATCAACAAAGACATCTGGCTCTATCTTTTTCAAATAGTGCATTAAAGTAGCAGGAATTTTCACAAAGATGGGGGGAAGAGACAATGCAACAAAACTTAAGATGCTGAAGCGCTGACTGAATCTGTACTATACTACCAACAGAGAAAGCACAGAAGCAATTCCGTTTGCACTAAACATGCCCAAAAGACTTAGGCTCCAAGTGCTCTGGAAGTGAGAATGAAGATGTGACTTGAAAAAAGATGGTAGAAAATCTGTTTTCAAGATACAAGACAGTAATTCTCCTCCTCCAACCCAGCAGACAACAAACCTTTAGTCTTCAACTTGGGAGACATTCTGCAGAGTTAAAAGCAAGGATACCACATTGACAATAGAAGAATTAAGAGAAGCGTGATATAATGAACATTGAGAACTGTGACATTCTCCCTGATTCAGTTCCTAAAAGACTGGCAAGTCTTCCCTGGGGAATCTAAAAGTGTTAGGAAGACTTAAGGATATTAATATCCAGGCCTTATCAAGTAAACAGGCAAGTTAGATAAACCTATAATGAAATTCAAGGCCTATAAGTCTTATCCAAATTAGCAAGTGGCATTTAGTTGTCCTACAACTCACAAAATTATGAGTAGAATGGGAGAAGATACTAATATAGGGCTAAAAATCAAAGGAAGTAAAAAATACACTAGCAAAAAGTTTTTTTAATAACCCAAATAAAACAGGCAAATGACTCATTTTTCCAAAGATGACATGCAAATGGTCAGCAAGCACAGGAAAAGATGCTCGATTATTACTAATCATCAAAGAAATGCAACCAAAAACACACAGATCTCATTCTCTAACTTATTAAGATGGCTATCATCAGGCACACAAGAAAAAACAAGTTGGTGAGGAAGCAAAAAGAAGTACTGTCAGTGGGAATGCAAACAGATGCGGTTGCTATGGAAAACAGTATGGAGCGTCCTCAAAAAAGTGAATTAAGCACCATGTGATCCAGCAACCCCATTTCTAGCTCTTTATTCAGCAAATTTTAAATTAGTATCTTGAGTAGTTATCTGCACTGTTCATGGAGCATTATTCTTAAAAGCCAGTGTGCACAATACGGCACTGTTAACCATAGGTACAGCATTGTACAACTTATCTCTATTCATCTTGCATAACTGATACTTTATACCTATGTAATAACAACTGCCATTTTTCTCTTCTTTCCCCTGTCCTGGCAGCCAGCATTCTTCTGTTTTTGTATGTTTGGCCTCATGTAAATGAAATCATGAGGTACTTATCCTTCTGTGACTAACTTATTCACTTAGCACAATGTCCTCCGGATCCATCCATGTTATCACATACATTAAGATTTCCTTATTTTCTTAATTGTTTCCATATCTTGCTGATATGAATAATGAATCCAAATTGAAAAATATCCTCCTAATACATTACAACACTAGAGGAAAAAGAAGATTCTAAGATGTGCCAGAAAGAAAAAATAGGTCAAAAGCAAAGATTAAGAAAGACTTTCAAGAGCAACTCTGGGAACCAGAAAGTCCATAATGGAGAAATGCCTTCAAAATTATGAAAATATTTTTCAATCTAAATCTATATTCAACCAAAATCTTGCCGAACATGGGGCCAGAATAAAGATTTTTCTAGAAATTTATGATCTCAAAATTTTCTTCCAAGAGTCCTTACGAAATCATAGAAGATACACTCTACCAAAGCAAACATGGAACATGACACTCAGGAAACAGGTTCTTTTAAAAAAAAAAGGATCTCCAAGAGTATGGTTAAGACCCAAGACCACAGGTTAAATATCAGTCCTAGAAAGAATAATAGGAGGAGCAGCTTAGAAGATTCAATGAGAAAAATTGTTTTAATTTTATTAAAGCATTGTGTGCAACATTATATAGGTGTAAGATCTGCATGATTATAAATCAACATCTGCATATAATACAATAACTTCACCACCAACAGTTCAGTTCTATCCTTCGCCATATAATGACTCCCTTGCCCAATCTGCTCACCTCCCTCCCCCTGCCCGCCATTCCCTTGTTAACCGTTAATTTGATTCTACAGTCAAAGTTTATTTTTAATTTGATTTGGTTCATTTATTTGGTTCTTTATATACTACGCACAAGTGAAGTATGTTTGTCTTTCTCCAAAGAAGCATCTTTCAGATACTGAAAAACAGCCACAGTATTAGAAACAACAGAGAAGAGATCTATATAATTGGAGAAAGAGTAAGTTGTAAGTAATGGGGTGCTTGCTGGTGGCATAACAGTCTAGTGCACCTGGGAGCAGTCCCACATAAATCCCAAGATCCCGGGTTCAAGACCCAAGGTTGGGGGGAACCACCATGTGAACAACTAAATAAAAATAAAGGGTTTCCTCCTCTTCCTGCCTGGCCGCCTACTGACCATCATTCCTGCTTGCACCTCTCATTAAAATAAAGAAAAGAAAGTTACAACTAATGATAAGTACATAACAAAAGTTAACAGAGAAGAAATCGATAATGCCAGAGAAAACAAAATTTTATATTATAAAACTACAGTAAATCATATGGCATTTGCATACTCAGAGTGAGGGAAATGTTACCTGTGTGAAAGAAAGAAGCGGGGAGGGGGAGGAATGTCAGGGATCAATAAATCCTGATTGAGTTCTACAAATCAATAAGAAAAAGCAAAACAGCCAAATAAATCTGAATCCAAATGAGAACCCTCATACAAAGCTGGCACAATCCACCAGAAGCAGATATGCACAAAGGTAAATAAACATCATGTGTGCTCAAGGCAACTATAAACAAGAATGTACATCACTGCATTTTCTAAAACCTAAATTCAACTTCAATATTCATTACAATACATAAACAAATTGAGGTACAGTCAGACAGCAACTCAGTCTACAGCAATAAAAGTGAACAGGGTAAATGCCATTAACATGAACATTATAGATGAAAATCAGGCAAAACTATATCCTCTAGAGAATTCTCTATCAGTAGCTAACTTTAAATAAAGCCCAATAAAGCGATTATCATAGAAGACAAGACACCATTAAAGCAAGGAAAGGAGAGAGAAATGTGATCAAGAAGGCATAGAGAAGGGGGTTCCTGGGCACTAGTTAATACTGTTCATTTTTGTTTCATGCTTTTCTACATGAGGTTATTTTTCACAATTAGAACAATATGCAGAGTAATTCTGAGGAAATACAACATTTGATTCACCATATTAAAAACAGTATGAGAATCTGTTGAAACATGCAAGCTACGTGGAAAAGTCGTTCATCATCAAATTGAAAATGCCAGGCTATGAAACAACGCATGCGGATAGTTCCAAGGAAGTTGTTACAGCGGGGAGGATTAGAAAATGAACTATAATCTAGGCTACAGTATCCCAAGACTCAAGTGGAGAGAAATAGGACTGAATGAGAATCTAGTACTTAAGAGAATCAAACTTGAAAAAAGCTTAATTGGGAGAAAGTTGGGAAAGCTGTTTGTAAGTTAGGTCTCAATATAAACCTTTCTTCTGCCAAGTACAAGAGACAATAAAAAAAAAAGACCTATATACATGGCTTTAAAATTCAAGGAAAAAAAATTCTATTTAAGACACACAGAAGCTAAGAACGGATACAAACCACACCACTGGAACACTTACTGGAATTTGGAGTTGTCCCAGAGCCAAATGTAGACTGATTAGGCTGTTGTCCAAACACAGGTGGCTGGCTACTGCTTGACACTGTCCCAAAAGTAGGTGGTGCAGGCTGAGAACCAGCAGAAAATAATGCTGCTGAAGATGACATAGATCCAAAGCCTGGAGGGTTAGGCTGGCTGGCACCCTGACTTTGTCCAAATGTTGGGGTCTGGTTAGCACCAAATGCTGGACTGGCAGATGGTGCTGAGGGTACACTGCCAAACATAAAGGAGGATCCTAGATGCCCAAAGAAATACTCAAATCACCAAGGATAGCTAAAACAGATAATCTAACAAATCACTATAAATTCATTGGCAAATTCCAAGCTGCGTTTCAGATTCTTACCTTGCTGAGCAAGTTCCAGTAAGAGAAGTTTTTGCACAATGATTAATACAATTCTACCATTATTTAGCAAAACTATATAAAGTTCACACAAACAAGAATTATTAACACGTTTCCCTAACCTGCAACCACAATTTTTTAGGTAAAGGGCTATATCTAAGAAAATAATTGATCTCTCATTAGAAACTTACTGTATTTTGTCATGTATAATGCACAATTCTTTGCCCAAATTTATGAGGAAAAAATTAAAATGTGTGTTATAGGTGGGAAGTACTAATTCAGCATATACATAAATATTTTTAATTCTATGACATATGCTTATGAGTCAAGAGAGCATAACTAGAAATCAGTAATGATATCCAGGTGCAAAATTTTTTATTACCATCAGGTGAACAGGTGACATTTCTCTTACTGCATTTTAGGGAGGAGCTAGCAGTCTAGCTGACAGTTTTGCAACACTGCAGACTCTGCAGGCTTTAAGCGCAGTTGTTAAACATGCCGAACAGCACGACCACAGAGCTGCCGAAGGCACACTCTGGACCTCCTCCCACAGCGTCCTCAGATGTGGAGGAACAGGAAGAAAAGCTTCTGGTACCTGTATCTGTTCTTGTGTTTTGTAATTATTTATAATATAAAATGTCTTGCACCATAATATTTAAAAAAAAAAAAATGCTCAGATTCCCTTATAATACAAATAACAAGTACCTAAACATACACAGGAGGGAGCACATTACACACGGCAAAATACGGTGACAAGGGCACGTCCCCGGGGCTCAGGTGAAGGCAACGCCGTGTAAATCCTACAGAACCAAGTCTTAAACCTAGGACTGAGGTTACAAAAATGTTTTTTTAACATATTGCAGGAATTAGCTAATGCTGTGTATGCTGCTAACACTAAAATTTTATGAAGTAATGTCTCATAAAACAATCCCATATCTGGTTATTTAAAAATCAATGTTTCAAAAAGAACATCTGAAAAACGAAAAATTTCTAATCTTACTTAGATTAACTCAGGTGCAGTGTTTCTAATCATAAACATGTACAATATTTAACAGTGAATAATTATAACATCCAAAGTACAGGGGATCTAAAGGCACACATACTGTTTTACGATAACTTGTATTATTTGCTAAAAGTTGACATATAATTAGTTGAAGTGATCTCACTATAAAATGTATGTTTTGTTTGGGGGTGGGGGGGATTGAAATGTACCTGCAGAGCTAGATGTGGTGGCAGCTCCAAAGCTGAAACCAGAGGAGGCAGTATTGTTACCACTAGCTCCTGGACCAAAGACAAATGGTGTGACAGTTGTACCCGTGCTGGATGTGGTTGCTGGTTTACTCTCCTGAGAAAATAGCAAAGACTGAGATGTACTGGATTCAGCAGTGTTACCAAAGGCAGAGCTGCTCACAGGATTGCTACCCTGTCCAAACACAAAGCCAGCCGCAGATGCACTGGAGGAAGAGGTGGGATTTCCAAATAAGCTACCCCCAGACGAAGTGGCTGGTACACCTGAACTGTTAGACGAACTGCTGTTCAGGAAACTAAAGACAGGCTTTGCTGCACCTTGACCTGTAAGACAGAAGAAACAGAAATCCTAATGAAGAGGCAATTCCAGAAAGTGTATTTTCTGCTACCCTGTAATCTAAAATTACACTAGAAAACAGAATCACTGAAAGCTTTTTATCCACATTTGAGTGTATACCCACTATATTAAATTTTGAGGCTGTCAAATACACACCTCTTTACTTTCACGGCTTAAGGATTTCCTGCCTGACATAGGAAAACTTTCAGCATTTTAGATTAACATTAAAAAAAAAAAAAATCTATTTCCAAATCTAACTAAAAAACTGTCTAGAAAGCATATTTAGATAGTGAGAGATAGCTTTAATTTATTATGAATTTGATTTTACACTTTATGTTAAGATTACTTCAGTTTATCTGATAGCCAATTCTCACTGCAGCACACACTGATCAATGTGTATCCTCTGCTCACAAATTTGCGGTTCTACCTTTAAATTTCCAAAACATGTGCATTTGTTTCCTCTCTAGCTATTATTAATAGACTACTTTAATTACTGTAATTTTGCCCCCTTCCTGGAGCTCAGGCAGCTAAGGTGAAGACTATGAAAAGCCATGTACTTAGGTTCCAGACCTATATGGCAAAGGGGAACAAAATAATATTCACTGTGGTTTTATTTTTTTAATTTTATCTTATTTTTAAAGGAAAAGTGCAGAGAGGAACCAAGGTGGGTAGACAGGCAAGCAGAGGCGTAAGAAGTGTTTTTGTTTTATTCTTATTTTGTTGATCATATTGGTTGTTACCCTCAGATCCAGGACTCGAGCCCAGGGGTATGTGGCCTGCAATCCATTGGAGATGACTGACCTAACCACTACTCCACCACAGAGCACCATAATTGCAGTTTTACAGCTGGTTCACTATTAGGGCAAAACTGCCTGCCCTTCTAGCTAAAAATTATTTTTTCCTTCTATATGAATTTTAAACCCTCAACAAAAATTCTTCTAAGAACTGAAATTATATGGGGGGAGGGGGTAGATATGCTCAATTAAGAGCAACTATTAAATGGCTTTTTACTTTAGGATTGTGTTCTGGAAAATTCTAATTGATTCATCTGTTTATCAGCTATTTTTCTTCACCTAGTACTCTTCACAGAATGATTTTATTTCACCAATCATGTTTTTAATTTTTCAAACTATTTCATTTTTTCCTTCAGGATTTTAGTTTTCATAATCACTTCTGTTTCTCAGTAATTAATTTTATTTGTTGTCCTTAAATGCCTGATAATTGGTTATTTGTATTTGTAAGTGAATATCTAGAAAGATTTTAGAGGATATTTGGTGCTCTTCAGAAAGAATGCTTATTTTCCTGAATATGCCAATTCTGATTATAAAAGATCAAAATGATGAAAGACAAAAACAAATGTGTGACAGTGTTACTGATACTTTGTCAAATATGTTCAGCTTAAAGCATTCCTTGATTTGCTACATCTGTCAGTTTGTCAAGATATCAAAGACACTTTGCCAAAAATAAAGTTTAAAAATTACCAGCTGTGGTACTGGTTTGAGCTCCAAAAGCGAAAGTGGCCTTTGTTGTCTGTTCAGATTCCTTCTCAGATGGTTTTGTCAAACCGAAGCTGAAGGTTGATTTTGAATTCTCGTCTTTGGTTTGCTCTGAATTCCCAAAGGAAAACACTGGTTGACACTTTGGCTCTTCATTGTCAGCCTTCTTCCCGAACACTAGAGAAGTAGAGGTGACAGGCTCTTGCTGTTTCTCTTCTGTCCTTCCCAAAAGAAATAGTGAGGCAGATGGCAGAGGTGTAGGTTCAATACTGCCAGAAGTGAACTCTCTTTTGGCAGCAGGCATTTCTTCTGTTTTTGCTTCTGATGTCGTACAGGTAAAAGGAGCAACTGAGACACTCTTGGTTTCAACGGTTCCAAAGTTGAAGCTGCTCTTATTCTCAGAGGTCACTGTGGTGTTAGTACCTGCAGGTATAGGGTTAGTAACACCTGCACCAAAGCTAAAACCTGCAGGTGAAGAAGACTTAGGCAGTTCCTCCTTTTTCTCTTGCTGCCCAAGACTAGACAACCCAAACTGAAAAGGAGTTGAAGTAGTTGGATTGCTTAAACTAGAAGGAAGTTCAAACTTGAAATTATTATCATTCGTACTGTCCTTTTTAACTTCCTCAGGTTTAGAATCAGATGCAACTCCAAATTTAAAATCTATTGGTTTAGAAAACTTAAAACCTTCACTTATGGGGTTTACAGCTGCAGAATCTGATGGCAGACCTATTTTGAAGCTTCCCTGATCTCCAAATTTAAAATTTCCAGTGTTTGTTAAAGTCTGAGAAGGCCCAGAAGATGATGATGGGATACCAAATTTGAAGGATGAGGCTGCTGTGTTCGAAGATGAGGATGTGCCAAAACCTTAAAAAAAGATATAGAAAAAACACCTGATTAATGTTATATTTCCAAATAAAATGTGAACCTGAATATCAAAGGGACATAGGAATAACTCTGAGAAAATCTACCTGGAAGAGTATTTGCAGTACTAATAAATATGAACCAAGTTGCCGAAATATATTCAGTATGAGAATTTTATCTCAATTCTGACAACTACACTGACATGACACTTATCACCCATCAGACTGGCAGAGATCCATTAAACGGTGCTGGCAATGAGATAAGGAGTAACCGACACTTGAAACAGTTAAAAGTGGATGTGCAAATTAGCACAAAATTTATGGGAGGCAATTTGTCAATATTTACCAAAATGTATAGATCCAGTGAATTCATAGCTAAATCTTTATTTTGAAAGATAAACTCACAGACTTGCAAAAAGCCTCTTGCAATCCAGGCAGTTATAAATAAGGAAGAGCAAAAGTATGTACATGGTAATCAGAGAAAAATTCAAGGGGACAGAAAGTTGAATCCGATACTATCTTTTCTAACAAAGTAGAGAATAAAATAAAGTAGTTTTCCCTTATTCACACTTTCATTTCTGAAGTTTCAGTAACTCGTGGTCAACTGCAGTCCAAAAATACTATATACAATAAGATATTTTGAGAGTGAATGAGCAAAAGTGAGAGAGATATATCAGACTATACTTACTTAACTCATTAAAAGATACTGCTGGTGCACCCTGGTGGTTCAGGTGTTAAGCCTGTGCCTTGGAGCAGTCCATATACAGCCCAACAACCCAAGATCAAAGCCCAACTGGGGTGGAAGGGTGGGAAGGACAGATAATTGAATAAATAAAATGCTTCTTCCTTTCTCTCTCCCTTCCTTCTAGCTGCCTCATTCTACTTGCCTCCACTCCTACGTATTTCTTCCTCTGAAATAGTTACAATTTACTATTGTCACTGATCTCTTACAGTGCCTAATTTATAAATTAAACTTTATCATAGGTATGTATATTAAAACATATAACATGTATGAATCTGCAACTGGGGTCTTGGAATGCATCCCCTATGGATAAGGGAGGACTATTCTATACAGAGTAAGAGTGTATTTGCATTTGATGTGTATAAAGAAATTTTGAAAAAGTTTTAAGAAAATAACCACAGTGATTACTTTGATGGGAGGATGGAAAATAAGCCAGTGGTGCCAAGAGGTAAACTAGTCACTCTTTCTGAATTGTCATAATTTGATTTTTAATTCTGTATGTTATTTATGCAAGAATTAAAAGACATTCAGTGTCAGAAATGCCCCAGTGGTCTAGCATACTCTGGGAGCACTTTACATTGATGCCCTGGTAGCTCAGGCACCAAACAGGCAGCTGAGACATGGGCCATGTACAGGCCAAGGACATGGGTGGTCAGGCAGAACCACCACAAATAAACAAATCAAAGAGCTTCCTTTTCCTCTTCCTTATTTCAAAATGCTTCTTCCTCTTCTCCCTTCCTCTCCAAAAAAAAAGGACAAGAGGTTAAAAATAAAGGTGCAGAATATCCTAGTAAAGCGGTGCTTCGGTAAACTGCCCTGGCCAAAGTGCAGTCCACATACATCCAAAGGACCTGGGTTTGGGCCCCTGGCTGGCAAGAATCACCAAGATGTACAACTAAATAAAAATAAAGTGCTTCTTCCTCCTCTCTCCTCTTGCCTGCTTGCCTAGTCTCCTTATTTCTATCAGCACCCCTCCTTTAAAAAAAAAAACAAAAACAGAAGGCTACACTCTTTTGGCCTAGCAGATAAGGTCACTGGACAAAGTCCCAATACATCCCAAGGACCCAGGTTCATGACTTGGGGCCAGAGGTAATAACCAAGATAAACAACTAAATAAAGAAATGTTTCTTCCTCCTCACTCTTCCTGCCTGTACCATTCCTATAAATAAATGTGTCAAAGACTATAAAAACTAGTAATCACCTCTGCCTCAAAGGTAGAGGACACAGGAAAGGACCATAAGGTAACAGCTATAGAATAAGCTAAAGTGAAGTAGAAAACAGTGATCTTCAAAAACACCTAAATGGAGTGTTTTCGAAACAATACAATGGGCTACGAGACTAGCTACTTCTCCTAAATGAAAACTCCAGAAGATTCTAGGATATCTTACTATACTAGAGATAAGTATTTCTTTTCTTTAAGTCATATATACAAATTGCATATGTCATAATGTAAAAATCTGACTCTGGTTTGCAGGCAAAAATATCAGAAAGGTACGAGTTTAAATAAAACTATGAGTAAATAAAACATGGTATTTTTTTAAATGGCTGAACATAACCACCTCGTAGGTTTAACTCTCTCACAGATTAAAATCGTTCTCACTTCTCACTGATTGGTCTTTCACATTGAAAATCTCTTTTTCAACTTTTGTCAAAATTTTGACTGAAACAATTTTTATATAAAATATCAAATATTCATACAGCATTAAAGAGACTTGAAAACAGATCAGAAATGTATGTACTCTGGGAAATCAAAGCCAAAGTCTAAATTCCTTGCAATAAGTTTCTATAGGGTTCCAGTCAAGACGACAACCAGGTAGGAGGAAGACCCACATCTTCCCCACAGAACAAGTAGAATTCATCTGTTCTCCAAAAGCAAACACTGAAAAGCAGGAAGCAGTTGTCATACAGAAGCAGCATCAATCACAACAAAGGACAGACGAAAACATCAGAGTTCAGGGTTACACTGCAGATAATGGGATTAGGGCCATAGCTTAGCGGGTAGAACTGAGAGAAGCAGCAGACCTAACAGGAATCATGAAAGCAAAGTCCTCCCAGTGGGACCAGGACAGAGTCGTGGAGAGGGTCTTGGCATAGGGCTGAAGAAGGACCAGAACCCCGATGGTTTGCACAAGAACTCTGGTAAGAAAATTACATGGTGTACTGCTGCAACTGGAAGGCAACTAGGGGAATCTGGAACCCGCAGACCTCTAACCATATTGTGCCAGACTCACATGAACCCAGGCTTAAAGGAAGAGAGTCTTCCAGAAGAAGAAACTGTCAACACTCCCACTAGTGTCACCCTATATAGGGATGAAAAACTGCAGCCTGATTGGTGACTGTGGGCCAAAGAGAAGGTGGTCATTATCGTTCCAAGCTGGGACACTAGGGGAAGGCTGTGCATCCCAGACACAAACTCCAACCCCATAGACTGAACTCTTGGGCAGCACCAGAAAGCCCACATAAGAACTTCGACAAGTCCAACCAGTGGTGACGCCATAAAACTTAAATTCGAGTGGTCAAACCAAGATCCAGGCTTACTTAGTCCAAGTCAATAGGTCATCACTGCAGGGAAACCTAATCCACAGAAACAAACAAAATGCCAAACACAGGGAAATATACACTAGATAGTATATCCAATCAAAAATCCAGGGAAAAATCTGCATACTACAGACAAGTGCAACTACCTAAGGATTAATTTAGGTCAACAGTGATAAACATACTTATGGAAATCAAGAAAACACTAGAAGAAGAAAAAGAGAAAGAAGAAATGAGATAAGTTGTCTGTCAGCTTTTGGTGTGATGTTGGCCTCATGGAGAGTGTTTGGCAGTGTTCGATGTTCTTCAGTGTTTTGTAAGCATTCTAGCAGAACAGCTATTCATTCCTCTAAGATTTGGTGAAACTCACTGGAAGAGTCATCTGGCCCTGGGTTTTTATTTTGAGGAAGACTTGATTAACTCCTCAAATTTGTTTGTGATTGTTTTGTGGGGCCTACTCAAGAATGTGGCATATATTACTCTTAAGATAAGTCTATGATATAGATTTTATTATCTCCATTTGATAGATGAGAAAACCAAAATTAAGAAATCTGCCTATGGTTATAAAGCATACAAGTGTCAGAAACAAGGATTAAATTTATCTTTTAAGCCCTAATCCTGTGCTTAGTATTTTATCCTGTTTAGTTTTATTGTTAGATATTGTTTTATTTGGAAAGATAACATTACTCAAAATTTTTGAATTTTACTTTCACCATTCTGAGTTTTTACTTCTTAGCTACTTTATTTTCATGATAATTCCGATTTTCCACTTTTTTATATTAAGGAATTATGACTCAAGTTTATATTATGAATTTTTATATTCATTTTTAAATTTAATTTTATTGGAAATACCCAAATATTGTACTCTCCTGAGTTTCTTTTGAAATTAGTGTTTAATATTAACTTCAGGGTAATCTCAAAATACATCTCCAGGGAAAAAGCAAAAGAGAACACAAAAAGGGAAACCAATCAAAACAAAACTACATTCAATCCACTTAAGAAGAGAAAGATTAATAACAAAGGCACTGTGTGGAACACACAGAAGACAAATTAAAAAATGAAAATAAAGAGTTACACATCAATAATCACCCTAATATTAATGGACGGAGCTCAACAAATGACAGAGTGGCTGAATGGATTAAAAAGCATAACCCAACCTGCTACATTTGGGAAACTTGCCTTCTTTCAAAAAATAAAGACTCAAAGTCAATGGTTGGAAGACAATCCTAAATTCAAATAGCAACTAAAAAATTCATTAACAGCTATTTTTTTATCAAATAAGACTTGCAACTAAAAAGCATAATAAAAGACAAAGAAGGACATCATATGATTAAGAGTTCAATCCAACAAGACGTAGTGCATAATAACATATATGCACCAAATGAGGAACATCAAAATATATTAAGCAAGTAGAATTAGAATGGACAAGAGACATCGACAGCAACACAGTAACAGTAGTGCACCTTCAACGCCCCACTTACAAAAATGCACAGTGGGCAGATCAACCAGGCATAAAATTTAAACAAGAAACAGCACCTTAAAATGACCATTTGAAACAGTTAGGTCTAACAGACATATACCAAACACTTCATCCAATGACTATAGATTTTACTTTCTTCTCAAGTGCACACGGAACATTCTTAACGATAGATCATATGTTGAGATACAAAGCATGTTATCAACAAATTGACAGAGAATGAAAATATACCAAGCACCTTCTCTGACCACAACAGTTTAAAACTAGAACTCAACCACATAAGAAAGTTGAAAGACCCCAAATTAATTGGAGACTAAACAATATGCTTCTGAATGACTCTGGGTAAAAGAGGAAATCAAAAAGGAACTTGAAAAATACTTGAGAACAAATGAGAATGAAGACGCAAGATACAGAACTTATGGGATGAAGCAGTAGAGTAAGATGAAAGTTCACTGAAATCCAGGTTTTCTCAAGAAACAATAGTGGCAAATAAACAATCTAACCCTAAACTTAAAACAATCAGAGAAAAAAACAAAGCCAAAAATCAGTAAAAGAAGGGAAATAATAAAAATTCAAGCAGAAATAAATCAAAGAGAATAAACACAATCCAGAAGATCAATGAAACCAAAGTTGTTTTTTTGGAAAAATAAACAAAATGTATAAACCACTGGCTAGACTCAAAGAAAAAGGAGAGAACTCTCATAAATATAATCAGAATTGAATGGGGAGAAGTTACAATGGATACCACAGAAATACAAAACATCGTATGAGACTACTATGAATAACTCCATGCCAATAAAGTTGACAACCTTGAGGGCTTTGGCAGATTTCTAAAAAAAAATAAAGTCTAGCAAGACTGAACCTGGAAGAACTGAAACACTTGAACAGAACAATTATAAGCAAGGAAACTGAAGAGGTAATCAAAGTCTCCCAAAAAATAAAAGCCCAGGACCGGATGGCTATTCTACTCAGTTTTACCAAAACTTCAAAGAATACTTAATATTCTCAAAGTCTTCCAAAATACTGAATAGGGAAAACATAGATAGCAAAAGCTGATGTCACCAAGAAAGAAAATTACAGACCAATATCTCTAATGAACATATTTGTTAATATTTTGTTGAGAACTTTTGCAAACTGAATCCAACAATGTATCAGAAAGCTCAACCATCCTGACCAAGTTAGATTTATCCCAGAAATGCAAGGATGATTCAACATACATAAATATATTAATATAATATACCAGATCAACAAGAGCAAGGAAAAAACCAGGTGATCATATCAATAAATGCAAAGAAAGCTTTTGACAAGATCTAGAGGGAATTATCCTAACTGAAGTAAGTTAAATGAAAGATAACAGATGACCTCGCTCATAGTTGGAATGTGAATAAACAAACATGAAATAAAACCAAACCTTGGACACTTGCTATAGAATTGAGGTTACCAATGGATTACAGGACAGGGTGTGGAGAACAACTTGTGGTGGAACCCACTGGACAAAAGGGAAGAACACCTGGAGATTTGGTGGAAGGAAGGTTGTGTTGACATTGATCTGAGGAATGGGGAAACTGTATATACGGGGAACCTACACAAGCTTATTTTAATGTGTATAATCAAAGTTACTTCAATAAAAAATGTTTAAATTTTTTTTAGAAAACGGTTCTATGAGTATAAAATTCTCAGTTTAATGAAAAGTTTATCTAGATGCCAAAGGGTTGTTAACAATTAAAACAAACTAAAACTCACTCAGTGACACAATATAGAATAGTTCTTAACCTAGCTGTGAAAAAAAGATACCTCACTGCTAACATGTCACTCAGAGACAGTAAGTCAGAGACAGGTAAGTTAATATTTTAGGACAATTTCTAACTTTACATGAATTTTATTTATGAATAATTTAAAAACTATGCTATTTGCAAGTCTTTGACTTTATAATGACAATACAAGGAGGCACTTCACCAACACCTTACCTTTAAACTCTGATTTTGTGCCTGGTTTTACACTTTCACAGGCTACACATCTGGTGGAATCTGCTTTGTTCTGCACTAGGCACACTTCACAGTCCCAACTTCCCTCTGGTTTCTTGAACTTATCCAATCCTCCTCCAGAAGACAGAGAAACAGGGATAGTACTGCTACTTGATGCAGGTACTGAGCTTCCTAAAATACAAAGGAAAAACTGATGAAATTTCTAATTTACACTGTTAATATTTTAATGACACCACTAAGTCTATATGTTCAATTTTTTATTATTTTCCTATTAAGACAAAAAAAATGCCAATATATAAATATCACATTATTGAAAATAATATATACATCTCAGATGTCTTTTAATCTTAGAAATGAGGCCACACTCCCCTTGCTCAATCCCCTCTTAACCCTGTGTAAACAGGCATTTCTTAAAAATCATGCTCACAAATCAGATACTAAAGACCAAATTTTCCTTTTTAATCTTGCCAAATTTCTTCAAACTGCAAACCATTTTAAGATATGTTATATGTAACATCCTAACACAAAATATATAGCCACAGAATGTATTAATTTCAAGATTTCAAAGCACAAGTCTGTCTTTGAAAAGATCATGGGAAGTGTTCTCTCACTTTGCAATTCCAATGCATATCACCTAATATGCTCATGCTATTTGTTATAAGTTAGCTGTTTAACAGATTTTTAGCAAGCAACATAATGTACTTTGATTCTGAGGGCATAAGATGAATGAAATGTGCTTAACTTCTAAAGGTGCTCATAGTCTAAAAGAGGGAAAGTAAAATGTTCAAATGTAAAGCAGCTCCATTACCAAGATGTAAAGTAATGAACGATATAATAAAGATCAAAGAAAGAAGAAATGACTAACGGGAAAGAGGTTCATAAAAAGTTTAAGGACAAATAGCAAGTTTGTGGGGAAAGGAGGTATCACAGGAATGATGGCTCAGCAAAGTATAATGCATGAAGAAAAACAATGATGAGAGTGGAGTCATTTCTTCTGCTAACTTCACTTCTCCAGATGTTCTCCAACTGCCATTTCTCCCAATTACTTGATCTGTGTTTTACTGTTGTCTACCATCCTGCCAATAAAACTGACCTAAGCTTCCATCGTTGGTCCATTGCTCTTCTCACAAACTCTATTCTGATGATTTTAATCACAAACAAAACATGTTCCCAATTTAAATCCACAACAGAGACTTCAAGCTTCATCCCTGTAGTCTCTTTTCCTTGGTAGTGCACTATCTACCTGGTTAGTGTGACTAAATAACTCCTCCTCCCTTACATATTTCTCAAATATAATTTTTTTCTGATACACTTCTACTGCTATTTAAGTTCAAGCTCCCTTCATCTCTTGCTTGAATAGTAGCCTTCTTATGAGACAACAAGTCATGTTCCCTATATATCCATACTTCCGGCAAGCTCACGTAGCTTTGACTTTTGAGAAGGCTGGAGTGCAAACCATGTAAAGTTCAAAGATGTGGCTTTGTGAACAAAAATTAACAACTAAATAAGAATGCTTCTTCCTCCTCTTCCTTCTTTAAAAAAAAATCCATCCTTCTAAGAAGCAACCAGTGGCACATCCTTATGGCTTAGTTGTTTAAGAAGTCTATTTTCTCTCTCTGGCTATGCCTTTAAAAGATGACCTATTCCAAACTTCTGATTCTGTCATGCCCTTGAGTTAGCAAAATCAGTTTTAGGACTTAATGTCTTTTCCATCTATTCGCTTTATATCACCACTACACCCATGACCTATGGGTTTTATTTCTAGCCCAGGGGCTATCAGTAGACACAAAGGCCTCACATACATATACATGCCAACTTTAGCAGCTTGAAATCACCATGTCTTCAACTGAACATCTATCTGTCTACATTCCCCTAGCTTTATTTCATTTTCATTAGAAAATATCACAATATATACCTATGTTACTGACACAACTTCCAATCTGTCCCCTGGTTTCCTAATGTTGTCACCTTTATATCCATGCTTCAAAAAGCTTGAAGGGATCAATCAAAACTAGAAGTTTGACAGTATTACTCTACTTAAAACGTTGTTTAACGTTTACAAGTTAAACACACACACACACAGAGTGTGCCCTCATGGGTAGCCGACTGTTCAGCCATCTTTGGCTGGTGAAGTCCACATATATCCCAAGCCCTGGGTTTGTGTCCCAGGGACAGGGAAGCAACCAGGATGAAGTAAAATATTTAGTGTTTCTTCCTCTCTCTTTCTACCTGTCTGCCTACTCATTTTATTTCTGCCTGCACCTTTCCTATAAAAAAAATTCTTGTTATATATAATATATACACATACACGCAAACACATACAAATATATATGAGCTGTCTTTGCAGTAATTTGCTTCTTGACTGAAGTTTTGTTCTCCCATCAACTCAATTTTTGGTTATGCAGAGGCTTTCTCTTTCAGGGGAGGAGCGATGCCAAATGGGAAGAGAAAGATATTTCAGAATGAAGAATCTGAAACCTTACTCTTATTGAGATGTCTGTAAGAATTAAAAATATGGTTCACCCCTTGAGTTCAGAGAAGGGGTTCAGGCTAATAACTCAGAAGTTTTCCGTTAGACATAAACGACACATCCATGAGGAAAGCGTAAGAACAGGACGTGTCACCAGGAAGCTCTAGCCGTGAGTTCGAGCTGTAGTTTCCGCAAGTACAAGCGCGCCCCAGACAGGGACAGGGACAGCAGGACTGCGGGTAAGGCTTTTCAGTTTCAAGTGCAAAACGTGACCGGCAACCTTTCCCAAGAAGAGTCTTCAGCAAATAAAAGGGACTGTCCTCTACGGAAGAGGAAAAAGAGGGCCAGCCAGAAGAATTTGAAAAGAACAGCTGTGCAGTCTAATTCCAGCCACCACTGGTTCCTCTTTTCCTCTATAACGCTAAGAGCAATCAGAAACCCAAAGTCAGAAAAGCCTCAGTGACAACAAGCTACCAGCTGCCAAAAAAGCAAAAAAAAAAAAGTTAAACATTTAAAGCAGAAAGAAATGAAGTAAAGTAAGTCTGATGCCTCGCACATACGTGGAATATAAAGAAATATAAAGAAAGTTAAAGCACACCCTGGTGGTCTAGCGGACAAGTCTACTGCCTCTGGCCAAGAGCCTTCCACATACATCCAAGGAACCGAGGGGTTGTGACCTGGCGAGCAAGGTGAACAAACAAGATGCAACTAAAATAAAATACAGTGCTTCTTCCTACTCTCCTCCTGCCTACATCTTTCTTTAAAAAAAATTAAAATAAAGAAACAAAGCAAAGGAACAGCACAAAAACCAAGTCTTGGTCACTGGCAATAGCACCGAGGTTATTAGGGGGGAGGGAGTGGGCGACTCCCTTCAACATCTGTAACAGTCAACTTTGAAAATGATCCTGAAGAATTAGAAGTTTTCGATGAAACTGCATACAAAAGAGATCAAAGTATACAATGGACCTCAAGTTAATTTAGAAAAATTAAGATGAGGAAATGCTCATCTTGGAACATTAAAAATACTGAAGCTGTTCTTAGGTGGTTTGACAATAAAATAAAAGTGTCCTACTAATGAGAAAAATTATTCCAAACAGTTAATAAATGTACCTGGTTTCTCAGACATACAGGACACACATTTATTGTCTTCTGTCTTATTATAAACACAGCATACTGGACACTCCCAAGACCCCTCGGGCCTTTTGAATTTATCAGGAAATCCTAAGGTAGCAGTGGTCATGGTGCTAGAAGATGACGCAGCCACAGTTACAATACTCTCTGAAGTCACTGGCAATGTCAGAACTCGTTTGACACCAGTTCCCGGTTTTGGTGTTTCACAAGCTACACATTTTACCACTTCAGGTTTATTTTGCACTAGACAGGTGTCACAATCCCAAGTTCCTACAGCTGGCTTAAAGTTGTCTCCAAAGCCTGTCTCTGATGCTGAGAGAGCTGGTTTGTCGCTTTTACTTGATGTCTCAATTCCAGTCTGTTTAGCAGTATCCCTTGGCAGCGATTTTTGCGCCTGACAGGCTGTGCACTTGTTGTTTGTAACTTTGTTCTGGAGTAGACAAATATGACACTGCCAGTATGATCCAGCTTTTAAACTTTCCCCCAAACCAACACCACTAGAAGAAAAGCTACTTATTGCTGGTCTCGTATAAACTATTGGACTTGTGGTGGTAGGTTGATCAGCAAAAGAATCTGCCTTCAGTGATGTGAAGTCTACAGGGGGAGAAAAGGAGAGAATAAAAAGAGAAAAGTTTTTTAATCAAAACAGTAAAATATTGTTACTGGGAGAAAACATTTACCTTATTGCAGTTATTACAATCCACTGATTGCTTAAGAGTTGGTTTTCACCTAAGCAATGTTACTAATCCAAGTTAATACCAACACTTAGCCCTAGCTAAAACATACTTTTGCAGTATTTTTCACTAGAAGTTTCTATTTACTATAATTCATCTAACACCTAATTTAAGGCTCTGATGTGTACTAAGTTACTGACACTACGGTCATGTACGTTTCTGCTATACTCTGCAACCATAAATGACAATAATATCTATAGCCTTCCCCCATCATTCTCTCAGTTGTTTCCTTGGCTATGCTAAATAAGGACTTCAATATCTATCATCTTAATTTCACCCAAACATAATCCATTGTTATGGTAGCCTCTACTTTTAGTAAAATCTAGTAAGCAGTGTAGGTATGGTCACTTGACAAATATCCCTCTCCAAAATACTACAGAATGGTAAAGATGATTTCTAATTATACCAAACTTATGCAAAGCTTTAAAATGTTAATGGTTATGGTGCACCCATGGCACAGGCAGTCGATGGGCAGACCAGGTAAAGTGTACAGACTCAAGTTTGAACCTGGGGTATGTGGTTAAAAAGAAAAAAGAAAAAAAAAGGGCGGGGCAGGGGGGGTGGGGTTGGGGCACAAGCCCCGTTGGTGCAGAGGTCTGGTCAACTGCCTCCAGCCAAACGCAGTCCACATACATCCCACAGAGCCATGTTCAAACACCAGGCAGGGAAGAACTATTTATGTACACTGGATAAAAATAAAGTGTTTCTTCCTAGTCTCTCCTCCTACCTGCCTACTCACTTTCATTCCTAGCTATTTTAGCACCCAATAGTCATCACTGTCCTGTTTTGTTAAGGACTAAATGAGTCACTGAGATTCTCAAGGTGTCATAGATTTTTCCTCCCACTTTTTTGATTTTCCTAATTTCTCTCAAAGGAAACAGAACTCCTCCAAAGTTTTGTCATCTAAAAATAGCTGGGGGGAGTGAAGGGGGAGGGGGAATTAGAAATGTGAACTGTAACTTAAATGAAGATAACCTATATGCATTTGATACTTACCTACTCTTAGTTAATTCTAGTACAGGCATTCTGGAGTTCTGCCACAACTGCATAAAATCATTTAAATTAATGAGACTCATACAGGCAGAGTGCAGGTATAGAATGAGAGCTAGACCCCGCAAAAACTGAATCTTTTTAAATACCGTAGATGGCAACCCTATTTTGAAACTCCTATTCAATTATACATGAACATATGTAGTAAATCGAAGTTCTTTCTGAGCTACCAGATTATCTTATAAACATTTTATATTTTTATTGTACGCATCGCAATTCAAACTATGATTAGCTTCATTAATTTTCAAACGGAAAATTTATTATTCTCTAAGGGTTTCTATTCATTGCCTTCAAACCATTAACTACTAGCTTTCATATTTTATGTTTCTAGACAGTCTTCATATTCTAGTTTTTTGTGCTCACAAACACACGTGGGAAATAATCTAAGAATAAGGCAGTTCAGTGCTCACATCAAAGAAGGCAATGTCCTGATATATCATTAGATTTAGCTACTTTTATTCCAAATTGGCCTATTTCTATCAAGACAATTTTTCTTCTACATCTACCTCTTAAGAGATTTTATTATAGTAGTGTCTGTGAATTTCTAAAGTGTTTCTAAGATACTTCCTAAAGAATTACATCTGACTACATCTACATTCAAAAGTCAATTCCAAGCAAACTATTTTTCAAAAGTCCAAAGCATAATACAAATAACATTAAAATGAGATCATTAGTTTATCATCATATTGCAGACTATCTCAAGGGCAGCTTTTATCTTACCAGAGTTCTTCAGAAGATCTAGGACACTTCCTTCTTTCATCTTTTTTTCAGTTCTAAAAGGACCCTTATAATCTTCACGTGGGCTCTTCTGAGAGTTCATACTGTTCACTGCAGTAATATCTTGAGCTGTAATTTTTTTTAATTGTAAAAGCTATTATACTGAGATAAAGAACTTGGGTCAAGTTAAATGTATCAAAAAGATTTTTCAAAGCCAATTTGGGTCAATTCTAAAACATCACAAAAAAGTTACTATAATTCAAAGAGAATGAATAAATTACTTAAATTACAGGGTTAATGTGCTATTATAAGAAAGTAAAAATATTATTTCCCATACTGTACATCACTTTTCTTCAAGGACAAAAGTATAAACTATAATTACTAATGAATTCACCAGTAATCAAAAAAATCAAACCAACACTAGAAAGAATATGACAATTAGGGCAAACTCATAAACACCATAAAATAATGCACTTGATTGTGCAGCAATTTAGAATACTGCTTCTTAAAAAAACCTTTAAAATATTCAACTAATCAGTTACCTCATTCCTAGAAATTCATCCTATGATTTAAAAATATTTGTTATAATAAAAACCAGAATGTTAAATAATCATTTTAAAGGGCTGATAACATAAATTACAAAATTACTGACATGAGGCAATGTTATACAGCCACAAATATTTTTTTTAAAGGAAAGGTACAGGTAGAAATGAAGGCGAGTAGGCAGGCAGCAGGCAGGAGGCAATTAAGAGGAAGAAGCACTTTATTTTCATTTAGTTGTGCATCTTAGTTGTTCTCCCCAGACCGGGATGCAAATCCCAGGTCCCTGGGATGTATGTGGACGGTGCTTCAGCCAGAGGAGCCTGACCAAACCACTAAGCCACAGGGTGTGACACAAAAATCATTCTTAAAAGCAAAGGTATGGAATAACTACCAGGCTGAAAATCTAGACGATTTTGAATGTTTATTTTCTTAAAGAGTAATGATAGCTGCTAATGGTAATTTTTGTCTCTTGCTTTTATATTTTATATATTCCAAACTTTCTAAACTGAACTATACTTAACATATATTGAGTATGGCATATGTTTTGTGGTTAGGGGGAGGTTTGTGTTTACAAATGAAATAAAAACACTTCTGATTGTTTCCAAATAATTTGATAGCTATGTTTGTATGCATGAGGAGGAAAGAGAGGAAGGAGGGAGAAGCAATGGTTGTCATAAAAGATTATAAAGGTTGGTGCGCCCTGGTGGCCTAGTGGATCAGGCCACTAAATGAGGTTCATATATATGCCAAGGACCCAGGTTCAAGACCTGGAGCTGGGTAGAACAGCCAAGAACAACAACTAAATAAAATTTTAAAATGTTACTTCCTCATCTTTCTCTCTTTTCTGCCTGCCTTGCCTATACCTTTCCTTTAAGGAAAAACAAAAAGTTAAATAAATGTTGAAGTTGGGTAAAGAGTATATGAGAAACCTAGCTACTATACTACTTCTGAGAATATTTGAAAATTTCTATAATAAAATATAAATAACCAGATCATTCTCAAATTTTTGTCTACTGAAAGTAGGTAGTTTAAAAATAAGCCTATCCATACCTTAACCATGAACAAAATATAATTCAAAATGAAATCAATGAATCAGTGAGGTAAATTTAAAAACTAAACCATAAAACTATTGGAAGAAACTCTAGGAGGTATATTTATCTTTATGACCAGGAATTCAGCAATGGATTCATAGATATGACAAGAAAAGTATAGCAAAGGAAAAATTTAATTTCACCAAAATTAGAAATTTGTGTGCACCTGAAGACATGATCAAGAAAGTGATGACAATCTATTGAATTTGAAAAAAAATCTGCAAATCATACATCTGAAAAGGATTTATTACTATTTAGATTACAATTACATCTGAGAGATATTACAGGTTTGGTTCTAGACTACCGCAATAAAGTAAATGATGCAATGAAGTGAATCATAAAGTTTTTGGTATCTCAGTGCATACAGTGGTTTCCCACTGTACTATACTATAGTCTATTAAGTGTGCAATAGCATCATGCCGAAAACAATGGGCAAGCAGAAATTATGGTACATCCATACAATGGAATATTAGTCATTAACAGAAATGAAACACTAACATATGCTACACACAGATAAATCCTGAAAACAATAAATGAAAGTCAGACGGAAAAAGTCATAATGTGTGATTCCAGAATATATGCAAATGCACAGAAACAGCATACAAATTAGTGGTTGCCAGGAGCTGTAGAGGACAGGGTATGAGAAGCAACTCTTTAATGGATACAGGTTTCCTAACTGGGAATGATTGTTTTGGAACCAGATTGACGTTGGCAGTAGCAAAGTACTTTGTACTAAAAGCTATTCAGTTATTCACTTTAAATGATTAATTTTATGTCAAGTTCACCTCAACAACAAAAATGTAAAAAAATAATGGAACAATATATTTACATTTTATAACCGTCAAAACTAAAAAAAAAAAAAAAATGCTTTTCACACTTTATCACATTTAATTCCCTAATGTATAATCAAATTTGAATTGCTTTTAGTAATTTAAAGTAAATTTGAAGGTACCTCTCTGAAGCTTACTCAGAGATGGAAAAATGAGCTCCGGTCACAAATTAATCATGACTGCCACATTTTAACCAGTTCTTTATTTGTTAATGAAAACTACAGGAAGCAATGAAAAGGTAGGCAGGTAGAAAGAGAAAGGAGGAAGAGGCATTCATTTATTTTAATTAGTTGTTCATCTTGGTTGTCCCCCCAACCCCAGTCCCAGGGCATGTACTCAGGTCCTTGGGATGTATATGGTTTGTGCCAGCTGGAAGTGGCAAACAGGGCACAGAAATAGTAAAAATCAAAAGTGTCAACATGAGAACACACATTCTCAATATGACACTCATAATAAAACTCCTTGAAAATCTGGGAGAAAAAAAATCTAGTAATGAAGCACATAAGTTGTTTTTAACAAATCTTTACTCATTCAATTACCATTAGTAAAAGCTTACTAGTAAAAACTGGGAAGGACTGTTAAAATCTTTTCTCACAACCAGGCATGAAAACACGTTTAAATTTGTACTTCGTGAAATCATAGTTAACATTAAAGGGGTGGGAGGTGTGTAAGGTCAACTTAAATGTTTGTTACTCTCTCTTATAAATGGGTGTTTTATTCCAATAAAAAAAATAAATATTTGCCAGTCTCAATCTACACTCTCTCATTTCACTTCTATATCCTGGTTCTTGTTTTTTTTAAATCAATCTTTTGAGGGAAGACTTAGTTTTTAAAAACTAACCCAGACAATGTCAAAGAAATACTTCTGGATAGGGCAACAACTATTAAATTGATGTCTTGGCCTTTAATACATACCTCACTCTCACTCACATCATCACTCACAACACTGGTGTCAGTCACTGGCATGTATCTCAACCCCCACATAAAAATCACTTAATGTCCTCCTAATGCATTCAGATTAATATCCAAATTTTGGGCACATCATCTAAGAATTTGTAGAATTTAAACTACCTCTCAATGTCTGAACAACAGTCTTGCAATTTTCAAAATATGTCATGCTTTTTCTCTTATTCCTATACACTTCCATTTGTTTATTCTTGCATAAAATGCCCTTGGTCAAAAATTCTTGATCCGAGTAACAGCCCAGATGATTCTCCATTTACCAAATACTTGAAAGAAAACCACCACTATCAAGACAAAGTCCTATGATTACATTATCCAGCTTCTCATTTATTTCCCTCAATTACACCCACGCCTTGAGTTCAGAAATTGATGTAGCGTTAACTACAGAGGTCAGCAACAGTAAATTTCAAGGTGGAATCTACTGCAGTTGTAATATGGTAACCCTTTAATTCCTCATTATAAGATTTCATTTATTGCAAATGGTCACCTTGTTTTGACTAAACAAGGACTGTGGATAACTTTGCTGTTGTGACTATCAGCCTCACAAGCCCACTACAATTTACATTTAGAATACTAAGTATCTCGATATAATTATTAAAAAGGATTATCAAAGGGTTAATATTAGCTTCTCTTTGCTTTTCTGAGTTAGTTTCATTCAAATGAAAGCACTTACAAAAGTAACTGATGAAGGAATTTTTTTCCTTTTCAAAATATTTTAATTGAATCAATTTTATATTTCCAGTCGATAATTATTTTATTCCTGACATTGGTAAATGTAGAACATATTCTTAATGTTATTTACTAAACTTCAGAACATTAATGTTTAAGTTTCTTTTTATTAAGTTTCTGTACCACATTTACTATAGTAATTCTATAAATATATTTATCATCATATAGAACCAGCTTTTATGGAAAGAATTTAAATACTAATGTATGCAACTACTTTATGTCAAAAATGTGTGAGAAATTTCTACTTACCCGAACCACTTGCAATTGATTCCGAAATGCTACTAGAGCCAGAAAGTTCTGTTGTTTTTGCGACAGGCACACTAAATGTAAATCCAATCTGTAAAGAAAAAGGGTATCTTAATATTTTAACAATTACCAAATAGATACCATCTTTTAATTCCACATCAAAGAAAAAAAGGAGTTTCATGTACTTTAAGATTCACGATTTTTCTTATTTTACAATCTCTAAAACTGGGATGTGTCTTAGAATGAGTAATGTGTTTAACATGTTTAGCAGCAGCATTTTGATTTCTTAGGCATTATTTTTTGTTTTTTAAAAGCATGAATAATGAGTTCCTAATGTCCAATCCTAGATTTCTAAAGCCATTTTCTAATTAAAAAAAAAAAAAAAAATCAGAGACTATCTGGACAAAGGGCATATTTCAGGTACACAGAAAAGAAATTACAAAAAAAAAAAAAAAAAACTTGGAAAAACAGAAGGCAAAATGTTAAAATACTGCATGTGGCAAATATGGACGGGACATTTCAGCATCAAACTTGTATATTATTCTTGTTGATATCTTTATTTCTTAATTATGGAGACACAAAAACATATTGTGGGATAAAAAACCCAAAACTTCTCTAAATTTCAGGAGATACACTAACTAAATGCAATAGGATTTTGTTTATTAGGTTCTAGTTGAATAGAGGAGTAGGAAAACAAAACACGAATTAAAGGACAGTCTGAGGCAGATGGGGAAATCTGATTACAGACTATGTTAATTATTACACCTTGTCAAATTTTGGAAACATGTCATATACAAAAAGGAACATCCCTTTTCAAAGAAGAAACATGAAAAAGTATTAAGGGCATCAGAATATGAAATAACAGATACGAAAATAATTTTTTTTCTTTTAAAGGAAAGGTACAGGCAAGAATAAAGGTGAGGAGGCAGGCAAAGAGAGGAGGAGGAATCATTCTATTTTTATTTAGTTGCTCACACTGGTGCTCCCCACTTGCCTCCCCTGCCCCGGCAACCGCAGTCCTTGGAGTACAGGTAAGACCGTGCTCTTTCTGAGGCGGCTAACTGCTCCTCCACCAGTCCAAGTAATTTTTATTTTAATTTGGAAAAAAATATTACTTACCATCAACGATCTTAGATTTGATTGTTTTTTTAAAAAGTACAATAAGCCTTTGAAAATAATATAAAATATTTCTTTCTTGCTACTTACAGATGATGGAGGTAGCACAACTGCCTCAGTAGATATTACAATCGGAGATGAAAATTTAAACTCAGGACTGCCAGTGCTGTTTGCAGAAGTCATTTGTACCTAGATTTCCAAATTATTTTTAAAAGGATACAAAAACAGCCTTAAAAAAAATTTACAACAGACCATTAAGCAAATTATTCCAAAGATAAAACAGTATTTTCCCTTTTAGATTTAAAAGTCACTTATAACTTCTGGAAAATAAAATAACTGCAATAAAATCTGGCTTCCTTTTAAAAGTATACACTATCTTAGAGGTGGATTATCTGTCTAAAAATAGAAAATTAGCATTTATAAGATTATATTGAAAATAAGCAAAAGTAAGGAAGAGAATATAAACATTTCAGAAGTAGATTAAAGATGTTAGTCTCACTTGAGAAATAAAAACAAATTCATTCCCCACCATACTTCCTCCAAAGTATCTTAATGAGCAAAATTGTTTGGAAATAAAATTACATCTATATCTTTCTCTAATGCCTAAGAATTGTAAAACACCTCCCCCCAAAAAACGTACGAATTTTTCAAAAAGCTAAACATAATTTCCATTTTTCTCTTACTAATAATCTCCATAGAGAAAATTAAACATAACTTTCAATAAGTATTAGTCTTTAAAATAAAGAGTAAGAAGGAAAATAACACTTATGTGTATAATGCTTTTGTACCTTGTTTGTTAAGGACTGCGAAGGACTAGTGAGTGATGAAGTTGTGATCACAGAGGAATTAAAACTGAAGGTAGGCAGTGAAGAACTGGCAATGGGTAGAGAGATTTTTGGTAATACTGGTACTTCCATTTCCTAAAACAACATGTTATATAATGATTTAGTTCATGTTATGTCATTCTTTTTATTTCCATTTATTTTCAGGTGGAAATGATGCAATTAGAGATAAATTTAAAAGAAGGTAAGTGTCCATGCAG
Source organism: Solenodon paradoxus (assembly GCA_004363575.1). Classification (NCBI taxonomy): domain Eukaryota; kingdom Metazoa; phylum Chordata; class Mammalia; order Eulipotyphla; family Solenodontidae; genus Solenodon; species Solenodon paradoxus. Next base: position 81,127 of record RJWH01000313.1, read on the forward strand.
TGTTAAACAATGTGGATGCTTAAAAAATGAGAAAAGATCTGAATTCCAGCTGTGTCACCAGACAGCCATGTGACTTTGTGAACTGTCCCTCATTAGCAACTTCCTAATTGGTGAAACAAGAAAAAGGAATTACTATAATATAGTCATGCTATTAATATGAAAACATTTAAGATGTTAGTACTGACTGGTGAATTGCCTTGGTTTTTAACTCAATATACCACCAATAATCTCAAGTCTTAAATGATCCTGATTAAAAGTGAACAGTTCTGTTTCCAATAATAGTAGAACAGCTCTAATTCTGATACATGATGATGGTTATCAATTATAAACTCTGAAGAATATGAAAAATATGAAAACCAACCATCTGATTACACCCTGATCAATCAAAAGCAAACTGAAGAGGGAAGATACAGAAGGAAAGAATACAAAGCGAGCTTCCTGTTCTTTGAGTTGATGCTACTGGATAGTTAAACTTCTAGTTACAGGACAGCCTAGGTGACCAATCGGCTAGAAAATGAGGGGAGATTAAGCAATGAAAAGCCACAGAAGAGGTGCTCCAAGTCTATGAGTTACTAAAATTTCTGACAGATCTGTAAACTAGAGTTATCAAGGCAGACACCAAGAAGTCAATTAAAACAAAAGAGTTTCAGCTGCTGCTCACATGAGGAGGTAGTTGGAATTCAGATACCTTCATTCACTTCATGATATAGCAATCACACAGCAGAGTCAACCAAGCTCCTGCCCACATAAGACAAAATAAAACTTTCAAATGAAAGAAAACTAAGAGAACCTACTGTCATAAAACCTGATCTACAAGTTCTTCAATGTGAAGGGAAATGGTTTACTAAAGGAAACTCAAGATTTCTGAAAGAAATGTAGAGTATATGAACAAACATTTTAAAAAAGCTCCTAATTTCTTTAAAATACATATAACTACATAAAGCTACATAAAGCAAAAATTAATACTGCTAACTTAAATCCTACCCAAATGCTATACAAATGACAACGAAGCATAAAATACCAAGGAAGCAGGTAAATCAAACTATTAAATAGCAAGATTCTTGGCATTGCTCAGTGGTTGGGTCAATCACCTCCGACGAAACAAGTCACATACCCCTGAGTTTGAGTCCCAGGTCCGGTGGAAACAACAGTGTGAAAAAATGAAATTTAAAAATAAAGTGCTTTTAAAAACTGAAATTAAAAAAGCAAGATTCTTAAGTTTTACAGGATGAAGTGCAATATTAACACAAAGCAGAATGCAAAAGGAATATATATTGTAATCCAAGAAGTCACTAAGTAATGTAGTAGGGATAAAAATCCAACAAATAGGTATGCCCTGATGGAGTAACAGGTCAGTCACTTCCGGAGAAGCACAATCCACATACATTCCAAGGACCCAGGTTCCCATCCAGGTCTGGCGGGAACAACAAAATTAAACCACTAAATGAAAATAAAACAAAAATGCTTCTTCCTCTTCTCTCTTCCTGCCTTTCAACCCTGTCTGTACGTCAGGGCTGTCCCTGTCTGTACTTTTCCTTTAAAAAAAAAAAAAAAAAATGCCAACAATAAGTTGGAATTCTAACAAATATTCAATCAAACCATAAAAGATAAACTTGCACACAGTAGCCTAAGAAAGCTTATTCTAGATAAGAGTGATTAGTACCAGATAGAATTCAAGACAGAGTTTTTTCAAAGATTTTTTTTTTAAAGACATTCAAAATATAAAAGGGGTAAATCATAGAGAAGTCATAATAGATGTAAGGTGTAAGTTCTATTGAGGCCCTCAAATTATGTGAAGCAAAAAACTGACATAATTAAGGGGGGGGGAATTAATGTTATAAAAACTTGACAATTTTATTGGCTTCCACTTCTCAACAATTTAGTAGACTAACCAGACACATCCCTCCCTGAAAAATAAGTCAACAAGAACAAAGAAGATATAAGAAATGCCATCAGTCATCTGACTAGTCTACCTTTAACCAGGACAGAATGTACATTCTTCAAGATATCTCAAACACACCATATACTGGATTACAAAACACGTCGTGGTACATTCCAAAACATTAAAATTGTGATTAAACACACTTCTAAATAATCTATCATATGAAAAATTGTAAAAAATATAAAAGTAATATAAAAAACAAAACAGGAAAATTTCTTTGCATCCTAGGGATAAGTGAAAGTTTCTTGGGACACAAAGAACAATTAAAAAAAAACATGGAAAAGAAAATACAGACTTCATTAAACTTAGAATATCTGCAAATTATAAAAGATACCACTTTAAAAAAATGAATAGGCAATCCAGACTTGGAGACGATATTAATAAGATATGTATCTGGCAAAGCACTTGGGTCCAGAATGTTCAGACAATTTCTACAACTCAATAAGACAACACAGTTTTTAAAAGGAAAAAACGATCTGGATAAAGGAAGTTATACTAATGACCAAGAAACACAAAATCACATTATTATCAGGGAAATGCATACTAAAATTGCAATGAGATTACCATAACAAAGCCAAATGCTTAAAATTTAAAAGATAACCATCAACCCTGGATAAGGACACAGTAAACGGAAATACTCATATGCTATTGATGGGTGTGTAATATATTGCAATCACTTTGGAACAGTCTGACAGATCTCAAGAAAGTTAAACGGATCATTTATAATCTCACACCTCCACTTATTTGCCCTTAGGGAAATGAACTCAGGTCTATAAAAAGATACAATAGTGTTTCATAGCAGATTTATTCACAATAGGCATAAAAGAACGCACACTAAATAAGTGTATTGATATGAAATTTCAGAACAAGCAAACCAATATATATAAAATAGGAAAAAGAAATAAGAACGGCAACTATCTCTAGGGTAGGAACTAATGAATACTAAGCATGGGTGGGGGAGGGGTAAAGTGTATTGATGCTTCAATTTACTCTGCAATGCATTCAAAAAAAGAGTAAGATGGATATTTGATAAAGCAAATATCAACAAAATGTTAGACTCTAAGTGCTGGGAACATGTGTGCTCCCTACACATTACTTTCAACAGTTTTATGTCTGATAGTTATAATCAAATCTGGGAGGAAAGGAAGCAAAAAAAAAAAGTGAATGTGGCTATTTCTTGTAAAGAGTTTCCTCCCCAACTCCAACCCTAAGTTTTATTTTCTTCTATTTAGACCCTTATAACACCTGAATGCAGCAACTGAATAACCTATGTCCCATGCCAACTCATTAAGCCACATACTTGACCATACTATACTGGTTTGTTTAGTTACTTTTACCCAATTCTAAATTTATTTTATAATTCACCAAAATTTTGATGTAGTTGATTAAGAAGTGAGTTCCAAAACTCTGGAAGAAAGTCAAGAATTCTCTGAATTGAATGCTTATAGACTCCTCAAGCTGAACACAATAATCATCAATATGTGACTTACAACGTATTGTCTTGGTAATATCTACGTATGAGTTATCTCAAGTTAGATAAATACTACATTACAGATGAAGAATCTGACAGGGAAAACATGGTATAATATAGTTAGTAAAAGGAACACATCCTAAAGAAACAAAGTATCTATTCTTCTTACCTTTATCTTACAGCTGATGTACAAAAAGGTTAGTTTAACCAAAGTCACTCACTGGTAGGAAATGACAGGAATGTACCTGACATGACAATATCAAGCAATTATATTGGTCCAAATTCAGTCTTCTTCTAATATACTGCTTATCTAGTCTCTGTCAAACCAGACTGCCGTCACAGTGGAGACAAAATGTGAATATATTTAGTGACTAACATATAACCTTACAAATTGTGGACTCTAAGGTAAAAGCTAAAACACACTTTCACATATTGCAAAATGGATTCTTTTCCACAGTTCCGTTCATCTGAAGTTTAAGGGAACCAAAATACACCAACCCTTAATAATACACCTGAAATTAGCACTGTCTTTACATTCCATTAAACATTAAATTTCTTCTATTTAACCTTTCCCAAAGCCTACTAAAATACCCATAAAAATGAATCTTATTACTATAACTGAATTAAGATACAAGCTGTAACCTAAATGTTAATGACAGTTGAAACAAAAAATGACAGTGGATATAAAATAAGAAGTATCTATCCAAACCAAATCTATCTGGATTAAATAGAAAATCAAAAAACAAAAACAAAGGGTAGTCAGGAAATTTGGGGCAACCACCCACTAGTACCTCCTTCCCTCAGAAATGTGAAAACCGTTAACTGCAGACTTAAACAGAGCTAGGGATAGAAGGAGCTGTGCGAGGCATCCTGGGACACACAAGTGACAGTTGGCAGTTGGTTGGAATGCAGAGAAAGGGCTCAAGGAAGGGAGCAGGTAGTAAAAGCATCTCAGGGTGGGGGAGGGGTGAAGTTAGAGTTTCATAAAGTTCCTCAATTAGTATATTAGGTAATAAGAGTAAAAAAGTAAATATATTTTTAACTACCCTGTGCCCCACAAATATCAATAGAAAGTCTGAAAGCAAAGTCATACTAAACACTTATCTGCAAGATGGTTAAAACTGAGGTAATAGCATCAACATAAGCTTCAGCTAAAGATTTTAGAAATTACATAAATGAAAGTGAAGAGAAATTAACAATATTCACAAATCTGTCATCTGGCAACACTAAGCCAAACAATGTTTCTGCATATAGGGATAACCTTTAAAAAGGGAGTACCGCAAATTTTACTGTGAAATAGAAAAGCTTATCTAAAGAATAAGCTCATGCTATTATTAATCAAAAATTAATTTATGTATACTACTATATGTAACACACATATATACACCAAAGAACCCATTTCTTAAGTGTAATTTCTAATTCTCTATATGAGCTTTAATAACAAGAAAATTGGTTTGCTAAGAAAACTACAAAATCTTATATACTATATGATCGATGGCATTCAAGACTTTATTTTTCTTTTAAGATGGTAGAATACAGTCATTCCCCTCACAACACTCCAGTAAAGCAATAAGTAGAACCTAAGGGAAAGATAAGGCCTCCTCAAGACCGACAACTTAGCCAAGGCCCCTAGGCATCATATCAACTATTACAAGGCAGGCTATATGGCAGAGTCCAAAATGGCAAAGAAGTCATGATTTTGGCAAATCAGAAAAAGACAGCTATAATTGTGCTAAATAAGAAAAAAATGAAAATAAAAAAGCTCCCACTGTAAATAAGCCTGCAAAGCAAAATACCAATAAACATGAGAAAATTAACACTAATATAATTTCAATCAAAACATGATTTCATAGTCAAAAGAAACTGTTCTGAGACACCCCTTTATTTAAAAACCTAAAAATACACTACTCCTAAAAAATTTAATAAGGAAGTCACAGGAAAATTTTAATTAGAAGCCAATGACGAAAGCATTGTATCGAAACTTACTTGATTCAAATACATTGAAATTGATTTATAAAAAGATAGAGACCTGCATTCTTACAATCATTAGAAAAAGTCTACAGAAAGGTTAATTTAGATAATCTTCAATATTAATCCCTCTCTTCCAAACTTTCATATGCTCAGAATATATAAAAAACTCTTATTAAAAAAAAAATCCAGTAAGAAAAATAGAAAGTGAAAACCCAAATGGCCAAGATACTCACAAAAAGATGTCTCTCCCTCACTAGGAAAACGTGAAAATGCAAAATGAAACTTCAACGGCCTACCTCACGTTCATCACACTGGCAAAAATTTAAAATCAACAAAATCAAGTATTGGTAAGGATAAAGAAACAGGAGATTTACCTACTGTCATATAATGGAACTGTCAAATTGTAAAATTACCCTGAAGAGAAATTAGGCAACACCTAACACATTTGAAGAAGTATATCATCCCCTAATTCAACAATTCCATTACTAGATAAATTGACTAAAGAAAATACTGCCAAGGTAAAAGTGCAAAACTATTCACTTTGGCATGTATCAGGGAAGTAAAACCTAACACACCCTGCAAATGCGAGTATGGTAAATCTTCAAAATGTACTTCATACATAATAATAAAGTAACCGCAATTATCTCTCACAATGTTGACAAGTTTCACTAATATGAAGAAAAAGGAAAATGAGAACTATATATTGTACAAACCCATTTATATACATTTCAGAAACACACAAAACAACACTATAGTGGTATCTTGAGGGTCAAAGTATTTCAATGCTGTTCTATTATCTGAAGAAGGTTTTTTATGATACTCATGAAATTTAAGGTACTAGGTTAGGTTTTCTGTGCTGTTAATTACAGAGACTTATATAATCATATAATCATACCTCCTCTTCTGGAGGTTTAGATGCAACAAAGCGTGTTCTCTCTCGTCGCATCTTGCCGCCTCCACTACCTACTCCAGGAGATAAACCATTGGCTGCAGACATACTGAAATGTGGGTAAGAAAAGCCACTAAGCAAAGAAAAAGAAAACAAATTATGTATTACTCTGGTTTGTACATATAACTAATAAATACCTAAAACCTAGGACTGCTAACAAGAAAATAAATGTACAGTTGAGTATGATTTTAAAAGCTCAGTTTTTGCGTAAAGTCCCTATTTTTTAACCGTAATCTCCAAACAGGCATATATAAATAAAAGACAAATCTTACAAATTAAGAAGTTTAATTATAAAGATACATTACCTCTCTCGTTCTCTATTTTGCTCTGGTGTCATATTTTTCTCAAATCCAGTCTAGAAAAAATGAACACATCATAATCATAGGCTTGGTCATTTTGAAAAGATTTTCTCAGCACACCCTGTTAGCCTACCAGGTAAGGCCACCAGATGTAGTCCACATACATCCCAAGGACCCAGGTTCAAGACCTAGGGTAGGCAGAAGGGACATACAACCAATATGAATAACTAAATAAAAGAAAGAAATGCACCCTTCTACTTCTCCGCCTGCCTGCTGGCCTGCGGACCTTCATTCCAACCTGCACTTCCTTTGGAAAAAAGAAAAAAAATCTTAATAATTACCCTTCTATCTGCATGTTTAATACTCAGAATTAGGAAGCTGAAATTTTTTAACTTATACCCTATGTTCTGAATGGTAACCAAGAGTTACAGTGCAACTGTATACATAAAATGTCACTGAGCTTAACTTTCAACAAAGTTATTACTCTTATGAGGCACAAATAACTTTTACCTACCCCTCACTATGGTCTATTAAATGTGCAAGAGTAATTTATAAAGATGCCCCTTTGAAATGATTCCCTGCAACCTAAAAGCTCCTCTAATAAGAGAATCAGGGTTCCTTAGACAAATGGCTGATCACAGGACTGGGGCCAGAAAGTTATAATAATGAACTGTTTTATATTATCAAAAGCAACAAAGAACTCAAAAAGTAATGGGGAAATACTTTAAACCCGACAACAACAAACAGAAGACACACACGCCCTGGGGGCTCAGGTAGCTTTGTCAGTAGCTAGGGCATGGACCATGTAAAGCTCAGGGACATGGGTTCTCAATCTGAGACGGGGAAGTGAGGAGGGAAAAATGAGCAAATAAAAATGCCTCTTCTCTCTCTCTCTTCTTTCCATCCCAACTTCATAATCTTCTATAAAAAACAAAACAGGCACACTCAGGTGGAGCAGCGGTTATGTCAGTCGCCTCCAAGAAGCACAGGCCACATGCCTCAGGATTCAAGTCCCAGGTCTGGTGGGGGAGCAACCAGTGTGAACTAAATAAAAATAAAAAATAAAATGCTTCTTCCTCCTCTTTCCTGCCTACTGGCTGCCTACTCACCTTCATTCCTGCCTGTACCTTTCCTTTAAAAACAAAACGAAAAGAGGAGACAGAGGGCCAAATATAGGACAATGTAAAGCACCAAAATGATTATTAATAAGGGATTATAATCTACCAATTATAAGAATTCAAACTGAGGCTTGCTCTGATGGTCTAGTAATTTAGTCCACCAAAGCACAGTGTGCATACATCCCAATGTTCCCAGTTCAAGACCCAGGGCCAGAGGAAACAAGCAAGATGAACAACGAAATAAAATAAAATGGTTTTTCTCCTCTCTCTTCCTGCCTGTCTGCCTGCCTGCACCTTTCCTTTAAAAAGTTCAAATTTACTTTAGAAATAGAAAGATAAATAAATACCTTACAGAAAGCTCCTATAGTAGAATAATAAATGTAAATGTAGGAATCTAGATAAAGGCATAATGGGTAAAAATATACTATCCTTTCAACTTTAGTTTTAAAGTTTTTAAAATATTTGATTATGAAGGTCAAATCAGAGTACATATGAAGCACATATAAGATGCTATGTAAATATAAAAAAAATACACTAAACTGAACTCTTTGAAAAACCAATATCCCCAGCAAACGTACTCCTAGGTACAGATCCAAGAAAAATGAAAAGGTCTACAAAACCATAGCTCTATATAAAAAAAAAAAAAAAAAAGTACTCAGAAGTTTATAGCAGCTATATTCATTGATGTCAAAAGTGAAAACAACCCAAATGCCCCTCAACTGATGAGAGGATAAACAAAATTTGGTATATTCAAACAATGAAATATTAGTCATAAAAAGGAATGAAATTCTGATACAGGTTCTAATAAAGACAGAACCCTGAAAATATTATGCTAAGTGAAATAAGCCAGTCAGTCACTAAGGAACACATTTTAAGATTTCACTTACATAAAATGATGAAAATAAACAAATTAAGAGAGACAGATCAGTGGTTACCTAGAGCTGGAAGGGTAAGAATAAAGAGTGACTACTAACAGATATACTAAAACCACTCAACATTTTAAAGAGTCAATGGGAACTAAATAAAAATAAAAAATAAAGGCTATGAAAGCCATGGATCCAAGTTTGAGACCCAGGGCTAGAAAGAAAATAAAACAAGTCAATGGGATGATGCCTAAATTATTCTCAATAAAGCAGCTATTTTAAGATAAAACCATGTGAGGAGGGTAAAACTTTAAAGTCTAGAAAGACAAAACCAAAAGCAATGAGTGAACTTGCTTAAAGCAATTCTGGTTCAAAAATGCAGCCATAAACAACATCTGAATATGGACTAATTAGGAAGGAACTAACATTATTTTCCTTGGACATGATAATATGAAAACACCTAGAAGATGCATGCTAACACACATAGGAGTGAACAGACGTGATGTCTGATTTTTTATTTTCAAACAGTTAATACCACATGTAGATAAATGAAATCTGGCAAAATTATCTAATCTATACAATGAGTATACATGTTTATTAATACAATTTATCAATAAATAACTAAGGATTTAATCAAAGCACCAAACCATTTTAAAGGAATACATTTGGTAATCACTGCTAATTAACAAACTTCTGCATTACATATAACTGTTAGACTGCAATGATCAAGTACCTATAGTTCACAACACTTCATTTTAATCAATATTCAAAGGCTAGTGAAAATAAACACATACTCACATTGTGCTTTTTATCTAGTCTTTGATAAGTCTTCTTTAATTCACCAGATGGGGTCAGAGATGGTTTAAAATAAACAGTTCGATGTGTTGCTATAGAAACTGTCTTTGGGGTCATGAGTCTCTGAACAGGGGGATATGGAGAGTTCACCTTATAGGTAAATAGAAATCAAAGACAAACTTTTATTTTCATATTTATCAATGATGCATACCTAAAAATTGACAATAGCTCATGTGACTCAGAAACTATGAGTACTTCCTAGAGAAATAGTTAGTGGAAACAAACAAACAGGAAAATATAACAGTAATAGAACCAAGGGTTTCTGTGTGTGGGTATGTGGGGGTGGGGGTGGGGGTGTGGGTGTGTGTACGTCCACGTATCTGAATTCCAAAATGGTTTCATAGATTATTTTATACCAGACTTAATGACTTCCATACACTTATAGGCAAAGATAAAGTTGGAACTATATTTGAAACTACAACTCTAAGGAAAAATTTCAAATATATGAAATAAAATTAACTTTACATTTTCCCCAAATTTTCTTTATCTGCCAATTATTCTTAAAGCAGCTATGAAAATATTTTAAATGTCAAAAATGTGAGCAAATCTCTCTCCAAATTAATTTTCCTCCACTGTTATTTAAAAAGCAAAGTAAGTCTTACAATTAAAATTTAACTAGTTAAACACTGATAAGAATTCCAAATTTTAAATGAATCGGTTTATTATCTAATTACACAAATGTTTTGTCAATGGTCTTCTGCTGCACTGAAACACAGTAAAAATCCTGTTGATGTAAGATGACTATAAAGCCAAGAGCGTCTTCTCTGTCCAAAGACTGTAATAGTATGAATATAGTCCTTTCACTCGGCAGCAGCAGCAGCAGCTGTGAATAACACTGGTTTCCAGGGCAAAACCTCTAGAGTTACTAGCGCTCCCTAAATCCTCTTCACAAGTGTGATCCTACAACTCAATGAGATACTGTTTTGTAGACAATTCTGATTACAGCAGTAAATCATGAATTACTATATTGTATTCTGGCCTATATATTTCCTAATACCCAGTAATAAAATTTTATTGATACTATACTCAACCATAATCAAATTTTAATTGATGAAGCTTACTGTGGCACAACTTTCCAAATTTACTTCTATTTAAATATGATATACCTGATGTTATCACAGCAGCTGAAAATGGATTCCCTCCTACATGATTATATTAGGTCTAGATAATTATAAAAGTTGAGATGCAACTCTATTCCAAGAAAAAAATTAATTTCAACTTTCTTCTCTGCATCGGAATTTCATTAAAAATCATTACAATTTACTAATACTGTAACTTAGAAAATTATGTTAATTTTAATCAAGCACTTCTGGAGAACTAATCAAAAAATACAATAAAGTGGTAAAGTGGTTAAACAATGCACAAAATTCTGTTGCATTTTTGTATGCAAACAACATGCTAGAAGAAAATAGTCAAGAAGACCACACCATTTAAAATAGAAGTAAAAAGAATCAATGTACTTAGAATATAATATACTTAGAATACACTTAACAGAGGAGGTGAAATCAAACTATGGAGGAGATACAATGAAAACTACAAAAGTCCTCCTTAAAAGAAATGGACAAGGCTAAGAGATAGAAAGAATCAGCATTGTTAAAATGGTCATCTTATCACAAGCAATCTACAGATTCAAAGCAAACTCCACTAAAATTCAACAGGCTTATTTCAAGGAAATGGAACAAAATAATCTTAAAATTTGTATGGAACAACAAAAGACCCTAAAGAGCCAAAGCAATTTTTAGGAAAAAAAAAAAAATTTAGAGGGATTACACTCCCAAACATTGAGTAGCCAAAAGGGTATAGTACTGGAATAAGAGGCACAGATCAGTAGAATAAAACTGAATAACCAAAAACTGATTCACACTCATATAATATAGTTAATCTACAACAAAGGAGTCAAAAACATACAATGGAGAAAGTCTCATTAAATGGTGCTGGGAAAATTGGACGTCCTCAAATACAAAAGAATAAAGCTAGACCACTCTCTAAAACCACTCACAAAAATCAACTCAAAATGGAACAGAGACTGACCGGAAATCATAAAATAATCGGAAAAGAACATAGAAAAGACATTCCATGACGTCAGCCTTAAGAGAGATCTTTGGGGACTTAACTCGAGCATCAAGGCAAACAAAAACAAAAATAAACAATGGGACTACATCAAACTAAAGAGCTTCTTCACTGTTAGAAAAAAACCACCAAAACAAAAGACAACCTGCTAACTGGGAGAAGATAATTGTGTTCCATTATTTCTGACAAGGGCTTAATATCCAAATGTACAAAGAACTCATAAAACTCAGTAACAGAAAAAGTCAATCTAATCAAAAATAGAAAGAGGAATCGGAAAGACATTTTTCTGAAAAGATATACAGATGACCCAGAGGGACATGAACAGATGTTCCTACTCAATGGCAGTTGGGAAAAAGAAATTCAAAACGACGAGTTATCACCTTACACCTGAGAGACTGGCTATTACTCAAAAGTCTAGAAACAAGGATGTTAAGGATGTTAAGGATGTGGAGAAAGGGGAACACTTTTACACTGTTGGTTGTTGGGAGTGCAAATTGGTGCAACCCATATGGAAAACAGTATGAAGATTCGTCAAAAAGTTGAAGATGGAAATTCCATATAATCTTGTGATCTCAGTTCTGGGTTATTTACATAAAGATACAAAAACACTGAATGGCAGATATATATGAACCTCTATGTTTATTCACAATAGTTAAGAACTGGGAACTACCTAAGTGCCAACAGCAGATGAATGGATAAAGATGTGATATATACATATGATCTCAGTCATAGATGGAATGTGAACAGGTAAAGCAAAGGAACAAGCAAAATAAAACCAGGCCTTGGACACTTGCAATAGAATTTGGGTTACGAGCAGGTAACTGCATGGGGGGGGTGGGGGGGGGCGGTACGGAGCTGAGCGGGTGCAATTGGTGGCAGAGCCCACCAGATAATGATGGTGAAGATTACTTGGTGATGTGGTGGAGGGTATGGTGTGTTGATATATATCTGCAAAATGGGGAAACAGCACATATGTTTAATTTGCGAAACAAAGTTATTGTAATAAAAAAATATTAATGTTAATTGGAGAATACAGACAACTATTTAAAAAAAAGTCTTACCTTTTGCCTTTTGGACTGAAAATCTATTCCACTCCTATCAAAAGGCTGAAAAAAACAAAATAGTATTAGAAGGAAAACTTAGAAAAATGACTGACTAATCGCCAATAATAAATATACATCTCTTCCTTAAAAGTCAACTTACAGAATTCAGGGGAGAAGAACCAGATGGAATTCTTTTTGCATCCTGTTAATGTTAAAATAGAATATTAAGATATTTTTCACTGAATTCAAATGTTGTTACACATCTGTATTTGAGTTTAAAAATTTACCGCAAGAGGGCTTGACATCTTCTCTAAAGACAACAATATTCGCCGTGCTGTTGAACTGGTCACACCACAGGACTGGGCACTGAGTTGCTTAGCTTTCATCTGTCTTCTGACTGGTGCCTAAAAGCAAACCTTGTATTACTTGTTGGAACAATAAACTCTAAAGCACATATTTCAGGCAATGAAAATATTTACAAAATAGAATGGATGTTCAGAGTGACATAAGATTAATGTGCTAACAGCAACTTATCTCTGGATGGTATCATTAATGTGTTCAATTTTTGTTTTTATGCCCATAATGAATATCCACTTCTCTTCCTGAGAAATTTCATTTTCAATCAAGGAAAAAAATGATTACAATAGCATGCCAGGTCAATGGTAAATATGAGATAACTGGTCAAAAGTTCTAAAATTACTTTGATCCACTTTTTGCTATCTGAATCAAAGGACATAAAATTAATGAAAATTACATTAAAATATACTGGGTAAAAATTTAATAATCGCAAATTTCAGAATAAATAAAAGACTACAATCTCTAGTGCAATGGAAATTTAAAAGCTTTAACTGACTTGTTTTTAAAAATTTTAAAGGAAATGTGCAGGCAGGAAAAGAGAGAAGGAAAAATTTTTAGTTTAGTCATTAATCTTAGTTGTCATCTCTCCCCTAAATCCCCATACAAGCCTGAGTCCTTGGGACATATATGGACTATGCCTGGCCAAATGCAGCAGACCTTACCACTATTCCACTAGGGTACACCATTTCTCAAATTTTAATGTTAAGAAAACATTTAAATACTGAGGTTATTTTCTTAATAAATAACCTCTCTTAAAACTGGAATTAGTGACTGGATAGCAAACTATGGTAACTCAACAACATAAAGGAACTATTTAGTGTTGTGGGAAACAGTCAGGGAAAAGCTTAGTTTACATAAACAATGTCTTGGCAGTGAAACAGAAACCTTGACACCTGGAATGCCAGGTGCCCACCAGCGAGGAAAACCTTGGCTGGAAAGGTTTCTGGTGACCTGCTGAGATCCAGGAAGAAGTTAAAGGTCAAACAGTTAAGCTAAAATCTTTTGGGTGTGACCTCTCTGCTATGTAAACAATAGTTGTAAGAATTGATTTACATTTTGTATTCTTTCAAAGGAGGACTTCCTTGTGTAATGACAATAAATATGAAAGGAGTCAGATACTCTGACCCTGCTTTCACTCTTAGTTTCTTGTCTTTCTCAATCTTTAGTGGCCCCCTTCCTTCTACCCTGCTCCTAGGATTTGAGCCCGGCAATTGGTGCCCAATGTGGGGCACAAATCCTGGTAGGGACCTGAAGGAAGAAATCAGCCATTGGAATATATGAAACAGTACAAGCCACAAGGGACCTGAAAGCTGCCAAGTTAGGAGATCTCAGTAAGCAGGGCTTTCAGGGGTTGTTTTTTAATCAGGGTAACATGGGGCGATCATCATCACAACATAAGGAATCTGTTAAAATCCTGAGGGATGCTGCTGTGAGCCTTAGGAACCAAGGTAAAGAAAAATTCTCATCAATTGTTTCAACTTATTGATAAATGCTGTTGCTGGGTGCCAGATTGCGGCATGCTCAGCTTGAAGGAATGGAAGTTAGTAGTTAGGGAGCTGCGGCGAGCTCACCGGCAGGGTGAAACAATCCCTCTAGCTGTCTGGTCTCTATGCAATTTAATTTCTTTAGCACTGGAGCCGCTGCAGTCTGACCCGGAGTCCTCCTGTAGTGAGGGGAGAGAGGATGAAGAGGTCTCTAAATGTGAGGGGGGGGAGAAGAGGCTCCCACCACCCCAGTGGGGGCGAAATGTCGGCCACTTCTGGATCCAGGGGGACCGGCTCAGGGTCCGGCTCTATATGGTTTCCGTCGAGAACGTAGCTATGAAAAGAGCCCTCCCAGAGAACCCAAGAGACGTTTCTGGCCCACCTCCCTCATTTATTGAGTCTCCACTGCCATCAGCACCAGGACAGCCGGAGAAGTCCATGTTCCCCGCTTCTCTGGAATAGAAGCTTTATCAGCTATGCAAACTAAATAAGCTTCAGCTAGGTGCTTAAGAAAAAAAAAGGGCAAGTGAAAGTAAATGAACATGTTTCTGAATGGAAAGATATAGACTGGGTTTTTGTTTTAGTAAGAAAGTATTGTGGAAGATTTGTCTTTAATGAAGTAAAGGAACCAGCGATGAATTAAAGGCAAAATGAGTAAACTTGGCATGTAGTAGGAAGGTCTGTGCAGGTGAGGAATGTTTGTGGAAGAAGTAAGTAAAGAGCTATCTTAGTGTGGTTACAGCAATTAAGAATGGAGTAAGTTTCTTTGGAAAATCAAGGTTTAAAGGTTAAATATTCTGTGAAAGTTTAATAATTGATATGTACGTTGTGGGGTTATATAAAATTCCTAAAGTTCTAATCTGTTTAGTTACTATTTTATTTACTATTTTAAAACACTGTATACTGCAAAAATCAAACACTGTTAATTGTGTTATAACCAAAATCTTTAACTATGGTTATTTTACCCTTTACTATTTAAAGAAACTTGTTTGCTGAGATTTTCATGTTCAAAAATTTGTTAAAAGAATGTTGGAAAAAACAGGTTTTCATGTTTTACCAAATTAAGAGTGCTTTTTTTTTTTTCTCTTTTGTAAGCCATACTGATTGGGTGCTCAGGCTCAGCTCAGGCCATAGTTCAGGTCTGTTTGTGCTATATGCGAGCCTGGGAAAAAATTTCTGTGCCTAGCTCAGTCACTCCTTTTGCTAAGCTTGTGGAAGGCCCTTTGGAACCATATGTAGAGTTCATAGCTCATTTAAAAGATAACCTTTCCAAAACAGTCAATCAACCTGGGTTACAAGACCTGTTGCTAGAACTCCTGGCATTTGATAATGCTAACAGGGAATGCCAGCCCGCTCTGCAGCCAATAATGGCTGCTGTAGGATCTTTGAAGAAGAAAAAAAAATGCAAACATCCAGCAAAGGTTGCATCAGCTCATAGCTGCCAACCCAGAGAAAACCATTTTGCCACTGACCAAAATGCAAACTAATGAGCCTTAACTTCCAAAGACCTCTGGCAAATGGATGTTACACACATTCCACAATTTGGCCGCCTAGGGGCAGTGCACGTTACTATCGATACCTCCTTGGGTTTCCTGTGGGCTACTGCCACCACCGGCAAGATGATGAGATGTGTAAAAACCCATCTACTACACAATGCTTTGCCATCATGGGCCTCCCAAAACAACTGAAAACAGATAATGCCCTTGCATATACTGCACGGGCTTTCACTACATTTTTAAGCCAGTATGACATCCGACATGTCACTGGAATTCCCTATAATCCTCAGGGCCAGGCCACTGTTGAGCAGGCCAATCAGACTCTGAAACAGCAATTACAAAAAACAAAAAGGGGGAATAGGGAAGGGAAGTTCTCTGCAGGAATATTTAGCTAAAGCACTTTTTACTTTAAATTTTTTTAATTTACGGAAAGAACATTCACAAGCTGCTGCAGAGGGCACTGGGTGGGTGCTATTTGTGCCCCCAGAGATCTACACCAACCTGTCTGGTGGTGAGATGATGAGATAGGAGAATGGAGCAAGGGACAGGTTAAAAATTGGGGTCGAGGTTTTGCTTGTGTTTCTACAGACAACAGAGGAGCCTCTTTGGCTGCCTGCTTGTAAACTTAAGCCTAGCTACGTAGCAGAAGGCATCCGAAATGCTACAAGAACACCAAAAACACCTGTATCCTTTTTCTTGGCCATGCTCACGGCAGTTGGTACCGGTGTTAAGTTCAGGATCAACCACCGAGTATGATTACTGGGCATATGTTCCTAACCCTCCTTTGAATAGAATTCTTACTTGGGGAGATGCACGAGTGTTGATATTTGTAAATGAGACTCATTGGCTCCCTGGTCCTTATGACTTTTGTGGGCCATTAGTACCATCTGAGGAAGGCCAAAAAAACAGAAAATTATACTGTTGGGTTTGAGGGATCCCCCATTTGTACTGGTCATGAAAATCATTGTCTTAAAAGGAAGCATCAAGATTGGATAGTAACTATAAAAAGAAATGCCACCTCACCTATTAGGTTATATCTACTGTTAATATGTGCCTTTAACAGCACAGGTCACACTAATTTATCAAGAACCCCCCTCCGCCCGCCTAGGCTCCATGTCAGCAAAATATAGTTAACCATGCCCCGGACTGGGTGCAATAGGAGTCCTGTGTGGGAAAGGAAGGGCACAAGTTCTCCTTAATAATTCCTACGGAGGAGTCATTGATTGGAACCTTAAGTACTCAGCTTGTCCAAATCTTCCTACCAGCGACCTCCAATGGCATTCAGAGAACAATACTCTCTATGCTCACTCGAAGGAGCAATTATTATGTGGCATTGAGGGGGCTTCAGCCCTCCCACTCCACTTGGGGTCCAGTGCATGGAGAATTATGGAAATTGTCTGTTGCTGTAGAACCATTAGTTACTTGAAAAGGACAGTACAGCATCTCTAGAGAAAATTACACGCTTACTTTTACTAAAAATGCTTCTCATTATACCCAAGTTTGTCTCAAGTTACCATTTGTTCTCCTTGTAGGACCCACCACAATGGACCAAGCTAATTCAACTGTGACATGTTCCAAATGCAGACTTTACACATGTATTTACTCCTCAGTTTCTTTCAGTGCAAAAGTGAGTCAATCTACATCTTACAAGCATGAATAGGCATATGGCTCCCAGTGGATATGTCCCGATGCTGGCAGGACTCTGCCTCGTTATATACTGTTCAACAAGTACAAGAATTTTATGCCGCTCTAAGCGTTTTCTCAGGTTACTCATTCCAACAATTATTGGTATTATTAGTGTCCCCGCCACTGTGACAGTGGCAGGAGTTGCCCTTCGTCAGGGAATCCAAACTGTGCATTTTGTCCAACAACGGCATGCTAATGCTAGTATACTGTGGAATTCTCAAAAGGACATTGATAGTCAGCTTGTAGCTGAGGTTGCAGATTTACCGCAAGCCATCCTCCTCATCGGGGATCATCTTACCAGTCTACAATTACAAATGAGACTTCAATGTGACTGGAACTACACACAGTTTTGTATTACTCCACATCCGTATAACACCTCTCAGCAGACCTGGGTGAGGAAAAATCTAATGGGACAGGAAAATCTCACCTCAGATGTACAACAATTACAGCAGCAAATTGCTCAAACTTTCAGCCACAAACTGGAATTGATCACTGGAACTGATTTGATGGATGACTTTGCAGATGACTTAGCAGCTCTCAACCCTTTCAACTTTTGAAACCTGTGGCCAGGGCTCTTATTGCTTTACTGGTCATTCTAACTCCTCTTCTTTTATTATTCTATGCAGTCTGTCGAATCAGCAAACAACGCCGACAAAAATACGGCACCTCCAGTTCCTGACTACTCTTCGCTCCTTGCAAGCAGCAAATGAAAAGAGGGAAGATGTGAGGAACAATAAGGCAAAAACTTAGTTTAGATAATCAATGCCTTGGCAGTGAAACAGAACCTTGGCACCTGTAATGCCAGGTGCCCGCCAGCAAGGAAAACCTTGGCTGGAGGGGTGTTTCTGGTGACCTGCTGAGATCCAGCAAGAAGTTAAAGGTTGAACAGTTAAGCTAAAACCTTTTGGGTGTGACCTCAGCTATGTAAACAACGGTTTTAAGAATAGTTGATTTACATTTTGTATTCTTTCAAAGAACAACTTACTTGTATAATGACAATAAATACACAAGGAGTCAAATACTCGGGGTGACAGCCCTCAGAGGCTTCACCTGCTGACCCCACTTTTACTCTTAGTTTCTTGTCTTTCTAAGTCTTTCATGGCCTCCTTCCTCCAGCCCTGCTCCTAGGATTCGAACCCAGCATGGTGTGACTTACTGGCTAGGGCCACCAGACTTAGTCCACATGTATCCCAAGAACCCAGGTTAGAGACTGGGGACTGGCAGTGGCAAGGGAGGGTCAACCAAGATGAAAAAAAGGAATTTCTTCCTCCTCTCTCTCCTCCTGAATGCCTACGTACTTGCCTTCATTTTTACCTATGTCTTTCCTCTTTAAAAAAAAAAAAAGGAACTATTTGATATATACAAAAATATAGATCTCAAATATAGTATGCTAAGTAAATGGAATAAGGTTTTGAATAAGAGTCAATTTATATGACATTCTGGAAAAAACAAAAGTACAAGAAAAGAAAACGAATCAGTGGTTGCGAGAGGATGAAAGTACAAAGAGGAGTTGACTACAGCGATCATAAGGTAACATTTGGGGGATGATGGGAATGTTTGTACAATACTTTGATTGCCGAAGCGATACAACTGTGTGTTTTGCTAAAATTAAATTACTCTAATAAGGGCAAATTTTTCTATATGTATTTATACCTTAATTTTTTTAAAAAGGAATCATCACACTTCTGAAACACATCAACAAACAAATTTAGCGTATAAAATCTTTGCTTAGGTCTAAAATAATGGTAATCTAGTCCCTAAAGGAAAAGAATGCCTGTAATCTACAATTCTATCATTTTACCAAATAAGAGATAACCAAAACTGTCTGAGTGCCAATAGTTCTTAACAGTTTTTTTTTTTTAACGTTATCAATCCATTCAAACCAACCTGATACGATGTACTTTGTTGTTTAGGCTGTCTTATAGCAGCTGCTGCCCCGCCATACATGGTTTTTCCAGGATAAAAAGGAGAATCTCCAAGTTGACTTGTTTTAAGAATTGTGGAATTCCCAAATGACTACACAGAAACACAATGATAAATCATTAAGTGATAAATACTCAAAACTATTTAATGTGATTAAATAAGGTTCTATTAGTACTCACAGGGGAAAGTGTTCCAAAGGCAGACAAGTTAAATGCTGGTTTTTTGGAGCTGGTGGCAGTGTGCTGTGAGAGTGAAGGAGAACGTTCAGCCTCTGGGGACCACAGAGGTGGCAATGAAGTGTTCTTTGAAACAGCTATATCTGAAACAAATATATGCAAGGCATAATGATATACTAATGGCAAGATCCTAAACTTTTATAAATAGAAAACGAAAATTTCAACTAAGTCAGAAAAAAAACATTATCTTAGGAAATGTAATTTCACTACCAAATGCCAAGAGTACCTTTATCAGAAGCTCTTGAAGAAAAACCACTGGTAGTTGAGATGTTATCATCATCATGCTGAGAGGTAGAATCTTTAATTTCTTTTACAAGGGAAAATCCAGAACTGCCAATAGGGAATGCCGAGGATGTAGAAGGCTGACAGTGTAATGCAGGAGATTCCAACATGGAGAAATTCAGATGACTCCGATGAAGAGAAGGCCTTGTTAATACATCTGGATAATTTGAAGTAGTACTAGTTGTTGAAGGTTCTTAAAAGAAAAGCATTTATATTGTGAATATACAACTTGAAAAAAGCTATTTTCTATAAAAGCAAAATGTTGAAATATAAAATATAACAAATATAGTTTCAATTTGTAGGTCTATGATAAACCCAATTTATATTCTTTAATAAGATTTCAACTAATGGAAATTATTTACCTAAAGTAGTACCATCAAAATACATTCTAATTACAACATACAAAGTGTATGAGTTCTTGAATTTTCTTAAATTGGTATTATAAACCCTGCTCATAAAAAATAAAGTAAAAATATTTATGTGAGAAAATCATAAAAAAAGGATGCCTATCTCACCAGAAACAACCACTATTAAACTCATATATCCTTCCAGATATTTTATATGTATACAGATATGCTTCTCACCATTATAGAATCATGCTATATATATCCTGTTCTTTGAAATGTTTTTTCATTTAACAATATAATTGTCTTTACAGACAGAACATTCCCTTTAAAGACCATATTATATTTCAACATGCTGATTTACTGAAATTGTCTTTTCAATACTCCATCAAGCAAGCATACGTGCACCTAAATCTCCATAATTTTAAGGGTATTCTTTAGGATAAATCCATGGTACTCTAAGTATGTAGCAGAAATATGAGGAGATATTAAATATTTCCAACACAACTACAAAAAAAACCTGTAAGTCTGAAGTTGGACCATAAAGCAATCTAAGTAGGCCGAGGCAGCAACGGATAAAAACAATTCTATGTGGAAGTCTCTGCCATACTGCATCAGAGTGCTTGCTCATTTCTGCTTATGAAAGACTGCAATCCAAAGAGCTCCTGTCAAGCTATACTTGCAACAAATAGCAAATGACGAAGTAAATGGCCCTATTCTAACAATAGATGTTAAACTTTCCTGATTTCTATTAATCTGTCAAATGGCATCATTTTATGTGCACTGACATAAGTAAAAGGGATACTGAGCATCCTCCCTTATATTCACTAATCATATTTCTTCTTTTGTTAACTGCTTATGATGGTCTTTCTTACTAATAAGATTAGTAAGATATAATTTGTTTTTTCTCAGTAAAGATCAGTGTAACAGGACCTGAAATATCACAATTAATTTTTTACCACTGTTTGAATCCATTCATTCTTTTGATGGGTGCCTCATTTACTGAAGGTTTTACCATTCCAAAATTACACTGAAAAATTTCATTCTTTTGGTTTTAGTAGTTTTATTTAAATATAGTTAATCTTGACTCCATGTAGAATTAATTATGATATAGCAATGAAGGAATGATTCAGCTTCCTTGTTTTCCAAAAGGTTGGTCTGTTTATATTCTAAAATAATCTTAAATAAGCCATCTTTTCCTCACTGGAGCCACCACTACACCACATACTAAATTCCAAAAGGCTTTTTTCCTCCTTTCTCTAGTGATATAATATCAGTTTACTTCTGTACCATGTTTTAAAAGCCATTATTTTAGAACACATACAATGGCTGTAAAGTTACTCTAACCTACCCCACCTTCCCTTTACTCATTTTTTCTTTTTATCTTCAGTGTATGTTCAAGAACATGAGACTCATTTGTCAAGTTTCTGCAAGTCTTCCAGTTAGGCTGGAACGGCAAACAACTATAAAATGGCCAAAATAGAAAACAATAGCTTTCAGACAATAAGCAGCAGCACAAGAAAACTCCGAGTAAGCCCTAATGCTGCACAGCTCTCTAGTAATATTTTCAGTCTTAGCAAAGACATCTGGAATCCAAGCAAAACACAGCAGACAAACATCAGAATTAAGGGCACTAGACAGTAGAAAACTGTGCAGGGAGGAGCTTCCAGAAGTCCACCTGGGAGTATCTGGAGAGTATATGAACGAAACAGAGAAAAAATAATCGGGTAAAAGGATTTAAGCAGATTCTCGAAAGGTGATATACGAATAGCTAGCAAACATTTAAAACAATGTTCAACATCAACTGTCAGAGAAACGTAAATTAAAATACATTTCACACCCATTAGGACTGCCACTATCAGAAAGATAAAAAATGTTATTGAATGTTTTTAAAAATCACCTTCTATAAAAAGTGTACCTGAATGACTTTTTTTTTTTTTTTTTTTTAAAGAGAGGAAGGAAAGGAAAGGAGGTAGAAACATTAAGGAAGGGAGGAGAGGGGAGAAGGAAGCATATTTATTGTTTGTTGTGGTAGCTTCTCCTGGTCCCAGGTTGTGAGCCTGGGTCCTTAGGCTTTACATGGTCTACTTTCCTTTCCAGTCACGGGTTTAGCACCTGAGCCACCAGGACAGACCAGATTTCTTATCCTATAGGATAAAAGTGATATGACAATCTTTCAGCTATTGGCCAACATCTGCTAAATTTATTATATACAAAAGCTATAGCGAAAAAACAAATCTAGTATGATATATTTCTACTTGAAGGTACACTAGCAACACTGCCAGTTTTTTGCTACTTACAGAACTTTCTTACCCCTTAAACCAGGCCCCATAAGGGATAGTTTGGGATAAAAATACTAAAACAATTCCAAGTTATTTACAGATTCACATCAGACTCAAATACCCAGATTCTAGAAGTGCACCTATGTTCACCAATCAGCAAAAGTAGTTACAATGTCAATCCACTGCTGACTAGTGTACTAAGATGTGCTACTATGGGACTCTCAGAGCCCTGAACTCTCATTGAATGAATAAAAATTTAACATAAACATTGAGATTCTCCTTGATCCAGTCTATCAAACTAACAGGAAAAAAAATCTGGTACCCAATGGCTCACCATCATTAAGACTCAACACAGGAGGGTAGGTACCCAGACAGAAAGCTGCAGACAACAAACCTAAAATGGGTCATAAACTCTGCAACTGTTTTTACTGCACTGTGCTATTTAAAGAATATACAATACTCTTCAGTTCTGGTTACTATTAACAGTTATACTGATAAAATTATTATCTAGTAAACATTCAGAATTATTGCTAAAAATTTTTTTATGTTTAATACATTCCTATTTGTTTTGGTTTTTGGTTTTTTTCCTCCAGCCTCAGATCTTGAGGTCTTTGCATGGCTTATACCTCAGCAGCCTGATACATGAGTGTGCCATATCTGAATTATTTTAAGTTTTCAATAATTTGACACTACTTTAAGAGAAGACATGTCCGAGTTGTTTTGAGAATGTTTGAGAAATATTGTTAAATTTAAGTGTAATGTTTCAGAGTAAAACTGATGTTTTACTAGCAAGTTCTTTATCCATCATACTGGGGAATTATCAGTAGCACAGTTAAGTTACATATTATGTGACTGAAAGTATTGAATAAGTACTGTGAGAAAGGCTCAAGGCAGACTGTGAGAACTGTCTAGAACTTAGAAAGTTTAAGGTATGGTAGAGAAGCAGTTAGTCAATGGCCTCCAATGGCACACAAGGTCACACACCCCTGGATTCCAGTTCTAGGTCAAGGTGGCAACAACCAGTGTGAACAACTAAATAAAAATAAAATGTTTCTTTCTTCTTGCCTGCCTGCTTGCCTGCCTACACCTGTCCTTAAGAAAAAAAAAGAAAGTTTAAGGCATGAGCAGGATTTATTTCTAAGACAAGACTCGGGAAACAATGCTATCAAGTTTCTGAAGTTACTATCAAAAAACAGCTCACAATTTGCGTCTAAATAATCAGGTGGTTAGGGTGGTAAGGCGGGTGAAGCGATGTGGGAACACAGAAAATAAGAACAGCCGTAAGTTATTATCTTTGAAGCTGGGTGGGTATGTGTACATGGGTTTTCACTTTTGTAGTTTGAAATTTCCATAATTTAATTTTAGAAGAGATTCACAAAAGTGGTGTAGAGCATGCAACAGAAAAACTACTTTACAAACTGTCTAATATAGAATAACATCTGAGTTTACCGTTATTTAAATGAAAATACAAATGTGCACATATACACACACAAAGAGATTTACAAATGTAAAATGAGAAACTCTCCATCTCATAGCTAAACTAAATTCTTCAACTTAGTTAATTCAATCTTCAGAATCAAGGTCTTCAGGATGGAGACGTTTCCATCACTGGACAGATGCTGGTATACACTAGGAGACTCAAACAAAAGAAAGCGGGAAGCTAGGGCCCCCATCTGATGCATAGAAAGAAAGTGATGTGGAAGCAGTCAGCTTGAAGATTTATCAAGTAAAGACTCAAGATGGCTGTTGGTAATGTATTTGAAAGAAATATTGAAAAGTTCAGATATTAAAACTTCCTAAGTTATTCCAGTAAAAATATGAAAGTACTTTAATACTAAGTCTATAAGCTTATATCTGCCATTTTTTCAAAATAAAAACAATTCTTTTAGGTTCATTTCACTATCATGAGTTTTCGCTGTAAGAAAATCAGGCAAAACAACCAAGCATGTCAAAATTGACAAGTCATATATCTCTATCAATTAGTTAGGCAACACAGGGCTCCCAAGGGTTGGGAAAATCAGTTACTATCAATAAGCCAAAACAGTAAAAGAAATAATACTGAAAGAAATATACTGAGATAAACTGGACTTTGCAAGAAACTGGAATCTTCTTATATTTTACTTTCTGAGACAGGAAGATTACCCAGGACAGCCATCTTAGAAGTTTTTCCTGGCGTGTCCCAGTGGCCTAGCGGGTAGGTCCATCAGACAAAGAGTACCCACACATTGTAGGGACCCTGGTTTGGGACCAAGGGCTGGGGTTGGGGGGCAGCTAGCATGAAAAAGTAAATAAAATGGATGGAAATATTTCTTGCTTTTTTTTCTTCCTGACTGCCTGCTCGCTCTTCATTCCTGCCTGTATCTGCACTTAAATTTTTTCTAATATTTTTCATTAAAATTACCCTATCCACTTTTAAGCATATATTCCACATAAACCTTTCTTTGCACATGAATATTCATATTATTTTCCTACTATTAAAAAAGTGAAAACACCACAAGTGCCCATCAACTGATGAATGGATAAATGAAAAGCAGTTTCATCTGCATCATGGAATACTGCCTGGCAATAAAAAGAAATGTTTTGATATATGATATGACATACATGAACCTTGAAAACACACTAAGTGAAATAAGCCAGTCACAAAGGCCCTCATACTTTGTGATTCCATTTACATGAAATGTCCAGCATAGACAAAACTATACAAACAGATTAGTGGTTGCCTAGAACTAAAAGTGTAAGGATGGGGAATGACTACTAACGGATATAGGCAGGAGAAGGAGGGAGGTAGGGAGGTTATTAAAACGCTCTAAAATTGACTGTGGTGATGGCTGAACAGCTGTGAATATACTAGAAAACTAGTGAACTTTAAATGGGTAGGTTCTATGGCAGGTAGATTCTATGGTATAAGAAATAGATCTTTAAAAAACTACAAAATATTACATAAAATTAAATGATAGTAATATTTTCAAACATGTCATATTCATGGATTATACTGAAACTCTTTAAGATTTATAAACCCCACCAAAATGCCACTTAATTTTAAGATCAATGAAATAACCCAGTTAGTTTGCTGCAGAGAGGACAAGATTCAACTGCAGTTATACCATAAACAAATTCATGTGCTATAGCAGGCATTATCAGATTCACAAGAGAAAATAAGAAAATCTTGCTCAAAACCACGATTAACAGTAGTAATATGAAAACTCAAACCCAGAAACTGCACTGTTGACTGACATAGTACATCTGCCCCTGTGGTTTATGTGCCACACAGTTAGATTTACTACAGTCAGGTAATATGAAGATTATTTTATTTGTTTTTTAAAGAAAGGTGCAGGAGGGAATGAAGGCAAGCAGAGAGAGGCAGGTAGGAAGACAGAAAAGGAAGAAGTGTTTCATTTGTTCATCTTGGTTGTTCCCTACCAGGCCCAGACTACACCAAGATTATTTAAAATTAAGGCAGGAAAACCTATCATTCATAACAAAATATTTACATTCTGCTTACCTTCCATTGCATTACTGACTGTTGGGTCAGGAGTGATTCTTTCATCATTAATATTAGAGCTCTCTTCATCAGCATATATCAGATGGTCATCATCTCTATTTTCTGGCCACTGTGGAACCTCTCTTGTGTCTGTTGAGCAGCTACATACGTCTTCATTCTTGTTGAAGTATCTTTGCAGCCATCCTGGCACAATATTCTTAACAGATTCTGTAACCCTACTTAGGATGCCCTGTTCGGAGGGAAAAACATATAAGGCAATTAGTCATTTACTTCTTTAGATTAGTACCTACTCCTTAGAGAAAGTAAAACCAATAAGCAAAACAAGCGTTTACAACAAAATTTCCTAAAATTCAGTTGAGTTACTGCTGACATGAGTATTTTAGAAATTCTACAGACATAAAACTGTTAACATTTTTCCTTCTTCCAAATGCATATACTGAGTCAATAAATGTCCATATTATTCTATTCCTTTAAAAACTACAGGTTTAATCTAATCCTTTAAAAACTCTGTGGCTCAGGTGGCTAAGGTACAGGTCATGTAAAACCTATGTACCTGAGTTTGAGATCTAGAGTGGGCGTTAAAAATTAAAATTACAAAGGTCATCAAATAAGCAACATAAATTTTAGATTTAACAATGGGATATACACTAAAATGTCATATCCTAGAGAAAAGACTGCCATTCTGATGCCAGCATATTAAAAAAAAAGCAATATAAACCAAACTTTCAACAGCTTTCTCAATTATTTCATTATGCATTCATTAAGAACAAATATTTAGACCAAAAATGAGAATTTTTTAAAGGCTAGGAATATGACAACTAATGCAGCATAATAAACCCAAGAAATAGCCTAAGACCTTTTCTTGATGGCAAAATTTGTGTATCAAAATACTGCTGGAAAATTTGAAGAATTTTAATATAACTTTTAAAAGTAGTAAAAATATTTGTAATGCCCACTGGTACTAAAATTTATTGTAAGCTAGCTACGTGCAGGTACTGCTCTAAGTAATTTACACATATTATTCTCATAATAATTTTACGACATTGGTATTCACAGTCCTACTTTAGAGATGATTAGAGAATGGCACTGAGCAACTTGCCCAAGGTTGCCCAACTACCATGGTATATTTCAGGTAGAGACATGGGCTTTGGGATTGGTAGAAGTCTGAATATCTATCTACTTTGATTTACTCAGGCAAAATAAGAAAAAGCACCCCCTCTCTGTCTTACTATTACCTGCTGAGAATTATAATGAAACACAAATGAAATAATGTCAAAATACTGTACAATACATAAAATCTAACATTAATTTTACCACAGAGACAAAAGAAAGCTAGCAGAAACAAACT
This sequence comes from Solenodon paradoxus, assembly GCA_004363575.1. Taxonomy (NCBI): domain Eukaryota; kingdom Metazoa; phylum Chordata; class Mammalia; order Eulipotyphla; family Solenodontidae; genus Solenodon; species Solenodon paradoxus. The sequence continues at coordinate 108,648 of RJWH01000313.1, forward strand.
GGGTGAAGTGACCAATTCTACACAACGTCCATCATAAAGTAGCATTAGCAGGATTTCAAAGAAAAGACCCAGAAGAAAAAACCAAATTACAAAACAAACTCAAAGTAGACATAAAGCTACTTTGAAAGCAGACCCAAGAAAAAGAGGTCTTGAGAAATCCAAAAGGTGTAGATATCAACTATAAACATGCAATTATTTTGTCTTGTATCCTTCAAACAGAAATTGTGAACCGATCTACACCATAAACTCTCCAGCAGTCAACAGCCCTAGAATACTATTACTGAAACACATTCACTGTTCCCTTTTTCTATGCTAACGTATTTTTATACCAGTGTATTAGTCAGAAGGAAACAATCACATTTATAAAATCACATATGTAGTATTTAACAATATTTATACACCACTCCCAACCCACGGTTCAAAAAACAAACGTTGCATTCAAGACAGTTTAAGACTAGGAAAAAAGATTACATTTGATATTGAAGTGATAAGTTAGTGAGAACTCTAAAACAAGAACGTTCTATGAAATCATTATTTTATGGAGTTCCTCTAACATGATTAGTTACTAAAGTATCAGGGATTCTTGTGATCCTTACTCATTTAAGGAGGCAAGAATAGAACACAAAGTTAACACCGTACTTACTTAACCGAAGGTAACATCCGTGGCAACATTAGATATTATGAAGAATAATTAGCAACCAAAATTGAACAGTTGAAATGGATATGATAAAGTTCATTCACTAAGCATATGAACTTTTACTTGGAAATCTTTTCTCTAAACTAAATTTTAACCAAGTTATCTAACCTTTGAACATGGTAGCTTAGTATAAAATGTTATAGGGAGAGGAGAGGTACTAGTGGCAAAATGAATGACATGAAGAGTTTGATGTAAAAAAAAAAAAAAAAAAAGCTAGCTAGTGAGCTAGTGATGACAAAATAAACTGAAACCATTATAAAAACAAACATCCCTAAGCTTCAGTGTAATTGCTAGGGTAAATGATCCTAAGTCCAACAAGACAAGTTAAACTACACCCAGTTACTTTGGCCATGATTTTTACCTGTACTATTATTTAATGGTTTTCTTTTCTATCACTCACTTCTCTTAGTAAACTGAGCACTTCCTATACAATAAAATTCATCCAGTCATAGAGAGAATGCTTGCTCCACTCCACGGGCTGTCCCCATGTATCACCAAACTGGCTTCTGGCAATATTACCCACAAGATACTAAAGGATACAGGACATTAGGTGAGGGGAAGAGGAGAAGTCTTTCTCCCTGCACTTTCTCTGTTTCAGGGTCTCATCTCTAAAACTAAAGCTCCATCCAGGTGATCCTGCCCCTCCATTCTAACTACAATTTCTTTTCTTCATTCTCTTAGTCAGAGGAATGGGGCTATTGCTAGTCTTACGTTTATTCCTTTAACCACCAACATATCTGCAAGTGCTTTTTCTTAAAGATATTTCAGCTTTGGAGTAAACCTGGAGTAAACTGTTTCTTTCTAGTTTTCTAACTGACATACTACTTGTTAAATTTTCTTCTCTGATTAGAATGATTTTTAAAATTGCATGTTATGTATCAGATTCATCTTTAACAATGGGAACACAGGTGTCACACTTGGAAAAGCACTAGTACCCAAAAGTTAAATCCAAGTTTTCTCTCTATAAAACGTACCAAAAAACGGGCATATCCTGGCAACCAGTGGGTTAAACCAGGCACAGTCCACATACATCCCAGGGTCCGCAATTCGAGGCCTAAGGCCAGGGGAACAACCAGTGATGAACAACTGATTAACACAGATGATGTGTTTCTTCTTCCTCTCTCTTCCTTCCTGTCCGCCTGCCTACTTGCCTTCGGTGCTGCAGCCCTGCCTATACAATAAACAAATAAATAAATAAAAATGAACAGAAATGCGGCTTTATGTTGGTGAATATTTCAGAATTTTATCTAACTCACAGGGGTTAAGGAGGATATTATTTTTCTTCAGTTTACTCAATCACTACATATTGTTCACACTACGTATATCAGGCATGGAACACCAGAGAGATAGCACGGAATGAGTTCCTACCCTCTTGGAGCCTATATTCTAAAATTAGGAAAACACAAAAAATAAGCAGATATAATATGTAAGGCATAAATACACAATATGGCAATTTAGTATTTAGACAAAAATGAAGCATGGGAACAAGCAAAGACCTCAAAAAAGCGAGGAATGAAGTGTGCAAATTTCTAGTGGCAAAATGATTACTGACTGAAGGAACAAAAAGGGTAAAGATTCAAACACAGGAGTGTCCTTGGCCTATGCTGTCCAAACGTCTGGTAACCCTAATAAAGCATAATCAAATAAATATTATTTAATTCCCTCAAAATTCCCTTTTAATCACATGGCACATGTACGCATGAGACTATATATAATCTTTTATTCAGCGGCATATATTTAGTCACTATAAAAAGACTAAAAAAGTGGTTCTCAAAACAGTCTTCTTACTAGAAGCTTACTAGAAGCAATGGTGTCATCTATGAGTCTTCTGAAATGCAAATTTGATTGTTTTAACAAGCTTTGGAGTTGATTCTTTATGTGAATTAAAATTTGAGAGCCACTATATTAAAATCATCTTAAAAGGTCAATGACCATTATCCTCCTTAAGATCACAGTAAACATAATCTGGAGTATACACTTAACTACAGCATAGTTTTACCTAAAAAAATCACCCTATCTGTGATTAGCTCATTCTCTATGGATACATCATATCATTATACCAATTTTTATAAATATCTACTTTATAATATCTACTAAAATCCAAACAAACCATAAATAAACCTAACTCTGAATCTATTTCCAGTCTTACAGACTTAACACATTTATTTATAGTAATTAAGCAACAACGAAGCATCGGAATTTTTTTAAACTGCTGGGGAAAAAGAAATAACCTGATTATAAGTCTCCTCCCTAGTTCTGTACTTAGAGGTAAGAGATCCTTGCCTAGCAAACAGGTTTGTAAAAGTACTTCCCTGCCTGACAATATTTTAAATTTTAAGTACCAAAGGCAGATGACAGCCATTAATGGAAAATTAAGAGTGAAGGGAACTAGAAAAGGGGAAAAATCGTTTTCTTATGGAAAGAAGGGTTCCTTTGCCTCTATTACTGAAAGGTCTATCTTTTCATAAGTTCTTGACAGAAAAATTCTACAGGTCTTTACAGGAATGGGTCAAATCAGTTTCACATAAAGACCTAAAGAATGTTTTATATTAAACAAAAGCAAAAACAAAGGAAAAACAAAAACTTGAGAGGTAAACAGAGTAACAGTTTATCAAGGTGTTAAATACTTCAGTCCTACTTCCTACTTTACCAGATTAACTTCCTCTCTCCCTACCTTCAGTGTTAAGTATATATAACTTGACGTAAATTTTCCTTAAAAAAACAGCTGACCAACGCACCCTGGTGAAATAGTGGTTAGGTCAATCCTTCTTCCTCCTCTCTTTTCCTGCCTTAATCCTTTCCTTTAAAAAAAAAAAAAAACAAACAACACTTCTGACCCTCCAAATCTAAGAACCTCAAGTCCTTCCCACATGTGCATCAACAAAGCTCAGCATTCCCAATACAATGAACATTTGTCAAACAGAATGGTAATTAGAGTCTATCATCTCCATAGAGCTCAGCTCTGTGAAGGCAGGCACCAGTCTGAACAGTAAACAGATCAGTTGGTGCAGGACTTTAATTTGTCTACAACGGTACTGTTAACCAACCTCTTATTCCCATATATGAATATTCTATGACAAGTTTCTAAAAAGAACATCAGTAATTCTAGAATTCAAAAATAAAGAACATTTACTTGGTATAATAGTTTTGCCTTAAGCAAGTATTATTTTTGCTGCCACACTAAAAGCCCTTCCTCAAAAAAAAAAAAAATCTTGTGAAGCTATCCAAAAGATAGGAAACCTGAACTGTCCTCTGGAATGATAAACAACTCAAAGTCAACTAAATAAAGAGAAACAGAAAGGTAGTCAAAGAAAGCAAAATTAATGTAGGGCTTAGAAAAATCAGTAAAACAAATGGCACATTAAAAAATCTTAGAAATACTTCCTTTAACCCTGAAGTAAAGTCTACACTAAATATAAATAATCCTAAAAAGTCAAATTCAAGGATTAAAGTAGATCTTTGAACTTGGGCTGGTTAAATTGATTGGGTATTTTCTCTCCAACAACTTAAGGCTTCTTTTCCTTCACGAACCAGGGTTCTTAATTTGGCAAAATGAGTCGTCGTCCCCCCCCCAAAAAAAAAAGCCACATGATTTAGAATACTTCATTCAGGAGTCATAGGTAAATTCAACTCAATATGCACATATTAGACACATTCAATGTGTAAGACATTGTTTATATACTCGTTTTTCAAATCACATTTAACCTGAGTTCACGGACTAATTAAAGAAGCCTTCCCTTCAGTGAGCCAAGGTTCTTCCACAATCCTAACTCAGAACACATTTGCAGTGAAAGACATTCTTTTCCTATATATCTTTTCACCATTTTGTAATTCAGAATAACCAGAAACACTTCTTCCATATTAGTCAACTAATCTATATAGTCTACCTTCTTCAGTAAAGTGCTTTATTCTTACTTGTTTTCTTCTGTTCAGTATTCAGATTATAAAATCACTTCTCAAATAACTTCACTGGGTCTCTTATAAATATCAAATATAATTCATCATCAGGGTTTAAGTTTCTGGAGCTCTATTCTCCCAGAATACACTATTTTGATTTCTATCTACTCTTTCAGCTGCCTTTATTTCACTGAGACCTGTCACTGACCCTTAGTTTTCTTCCAGGGTTCTGTGCAAGCTCTCCTTACTCAATTCCCATATCACTAAAGCTCTCCTTTCCAAACTGTTTTGAAGTCTTGTTTTACAGTTTCCCTAATGAGTTTTTTCCCTTGCTCCCTCCAAGCCCAAGTGAAGAGCAAGGGCTAAGAACCCCAGACTTCACCTGAGACAGAAAGAATATCTAATTTTAAAAAGATATTAAATACTAAATAGTAAAAAACCTAAATGCCACTCAAATCTTTCAGTTATTTCCAGTTTAATATAGCCATTCTGACATTAATATATCCATTTATAATAGTGCATTTCTTTTTTTTTTAACTGATATTTCCAATTATCCCCCAATGTATCAGACAGAACGCACAGCCATAGCCCATTAGAAGTCAGGGGGGACACTTCTTGATGGTGCACATGAATTTCAGGGTAAGGTATGAAAGTGGAGAGCTGGCGTGCTCTGGTGGAGCAGTGACTTGTCAGCCACCATCAGCTGGAGTACTCCACATCCTGCCTCTGCTCACCTCCATTCCTGCCTGTACCTTTCCTTAAAAAAAAAAAAAAAGATAAAGAAAGACTGCTCTTCTTTGGACTGTTCCTCAGTCTCCAGTCACAGGATGGGCATGACAGTCAACAGTGGAAGCTCATTGAGGTGTCATCTCCAGAGAAGGGTAACGATGCATTTTTATTATAACATTCATTTATTTCCATGAAGGAAAAAAGTAATGAAGTACACAAAAATGTAGTTAGTGTATCTAGATTCTATAATCTAAATTTAACCTCCAAATTATTTGCCATAATTTACAACCTACAGTCTTTGAGCAGTCAAACTTCCCTTATTCACCCAATCTAAATCTTGCTAGCTACTTAAAATTCATAATTTTCATTTTTCAGCAACTTCAAGAAATCAATACAAAAAAGTGCATACAAATTTTCTGGCTAGAATATTAAAATACACTGTGGTCAAAAATTTCAACCTCATTCAAAACTCTGCCACTAATTCAATAAGGAAAAATAAGACCTGGCTTGCTGATTCATTTTCAGTTCTCCATATTATAAAGGTGATTATTAATATTTAACAGCAATCAAACAAGGATAAGAAAAGGGAGTCTTTAAAAGATCTTTCAAACTAGCAACAGAAGACCCAATAAAAATCAAAAGCAACTTAACCCTTTAAAAGTTACCTACAAAATACTCACTTTTCTACACAAATATCTGTACACAAAAAAGGCATTCTACCACCCCGGGTCTGACAATAGAGTAAACTGTATCTGGTGGCAAGACTTTAAACAGGACTTCCCAACACAGAAGAACCTTTTTTTTAATATATCACAAACATGACCAGAAGCAACGAGGCTACAAATAAAACATGTTTGAAAATACAGGATTAACTACATCTTTCCAGTAATTTTCTGTGACCAGCGAAAACTGTTTTAATTAGTGACCTCCAACAACCTTCATTTTACTTCAAACCATAACTGCCTCTTCCGGGGATTTTCCAGGAAATTGAAGCAACACCTAAGCTTCTTTTGTCTTTTATTAGGAAAACTGTCAAATAAACTGATAATCTTTCACACAAGTGCCTCTCATAAAGAAAAACCTACTTTGTATTAATACTTGGATTTATTTTTCTATATATTTAAATGACATTTCTATGAGGAAACTATATTAAAAATGAATACTTAAATACTTAAGAAGGTAGTAATAGTTAAGGATTTGGACTCATCACTCAGTAAACAAGTCTGCAAATCCACTATGAGTCTATAAAAGATTGAGCTCAGTTATACAAAGGAAAAAGTCCTTACTAAGAGGCAGCAAAATTAAAAGTCAATTAAAACAGTTAAAAGGTTCTACACTTAATCACAATTTCAAATGAGTCCTTTCTGTATGTATGCCAGAGCCTGTTCTAAGAGCTTTATTTCTATTATCTCATTTAACCCGCAACAATTTCCACTTTACAGATAGGTAAATCGAAGCAGAGAGAATTAACTTGTCTAAGTACTAGATGAACAGGGATTCATACCCAGATATTCTGACTCCAATACAGCATTATTTCCCTGTCTACTATCTTCCACTTCTATTTTCACTAACAGCATTAAACACCTAGGACAATGCAAATAAAAGTCGAAAATTAGAGACTTCTGAAATCAGAATTATGAACAGGGACTTCTAAATAGCCCTCCTTTTTATATCAGCTTCAGAGAAGGTCATACTTATTATAAACAAAGTATCATATGTAAGCTACCAAAACAAAACAAAAAATATGCACTATTATCACCAGCAATAGGGAAATCTTAGTTTGGGGGCCCAATTCAGCCCTCGGCCAGTTTCTATACAGGCATCAGGCTAAGAACATGAAAATCATTTTTTAAAAGGTTGGGAAAACAAAACAAAAAACTCAAAGCAACAAAGCCTAAAATATTTACTAGCTGGCCCTTTACAGAAAGTTTACAGATTCCTGACCTAAACTACTTAATAGATGAAGGTCTCCCCCATGCCCCACCTCGTCTCCTTTTTGAAAGTACTAAGTGCAGGAATTGACTTATCAAACTACATCTAATAAGATAAAATGAAAGAATTGCCAAACTCAGAAGCACACACATGCCCCATCCCCCACCACCCAAAAAAGGGCAAAAACAGTAGTTCCCTCTCACCAGGAGGTGGCAGTAGATTCTTCCAGAGGCAAGTTTCTGGTTTGCTCATGCAAGTTTTATGTGGTGGCTATTAGGAAAGCAGCTTGACCTCTCCAGAGCTGACTTTCTGGACCTGACAATCTACACAAAAAGGAAATAGGGAAGGAGACTGAACAGGTGACAAGCACCAACCACATCCTCTTTAGTGACCTGTTCACTCACAATAAAAAATGACACCATTTCCCAAAGCATCTAAGCTAAGCGTTAAGGGGTAGGCAAGTGAAAATGATCAACTTACATTATTCAGGGCTGTTCTTCATTTTTGCTTCTACAATTCTTAAGCTACTACCCTTCAGTTAGTTGAGTAAGACCAATGGATTTGTCTCAACTTCGAGCAAGATGGCATTTTAAAGATCAGAAGTTAAAAGGAACTTTAGATTATCTCGGCAGTGTGATACCACAAGTCAAAACAGGAAATTATAACTCGCATGCAAAAGTTGCAGGTATTGAGTGACTGCACTAGTCAGTTGGCCTGAGAGATGATGGCAAACATCCATTAGCAGTACCAGACCTCTCATTCTTATTCCAATCCTCTACTACGCAACCAAAAACTCATTTTTTTACCCAGAAACCCTTGGAAACGTAATCAAATAACATTAGTATAAAACATGCCATGTCATGAAGCTCCTTGCTATTCATGATGACTCAGCAGCTGCTGCAAAACCTAGAGGCGAAAGCCTAGAATAGGAGACAGAAAAGCAGGAATCTACAAGTCCATGAAGTCCCAGATAGGACTAAAGAAATCCCTTATTTTCAGATAAAAAAGTTGATACGCTATTCTTTGCATAACCTTAGTAGTTTCTGCTAACATTAAGTAACACCTACAATGCTAGTGTCGCTGAAGAACTCTCAAGCATTTTTAAACTCAATGTATTTTGCTTTTCAATGAAATGGTGGGCAAAAAACTAAAAGTATGTTAGATAGAGGGCAATGACAAAAGATCAAGCTCTAAAACAAAACGACTCAGCCTGAAATCGTATCGGCTCTAAAACAATTTGAATCTTAAGTGTTATGTTGTTAAGGTATCAACAACTCTCCAAAATAAGATTTTTATCTAAGTACATTTAAACATAAACTGTGATGATAACTTTTGCTGCCTGAAATACATCACCTTCCTTCTAAAATCTTTCCAGACAATCCAAACATCTATATTTAAAACATTTATGCTGTTAACTTTCTCTTAATGCGACTTAAGAAAGCAGACATTTATTCAGAAGAAACAAAAGGATTAGGTTAAATGCCGGCTTGTGACCTGAATTCTAATCTTAAATGGGTCTCCAGTACCCCTGTTCTAAACAAAGAAATCTAAAAACCAAGTACTTTCTCTATATGTCTGGGGAAAAAATGATGGAAATAGTAACACCAAGACTTGTCCTAAGTAGCTACTTAATATTATAAAGCACAATTTTTACTATAAAAACTTTTCTCTCAATCTTTACTTTTAAAATTCTGGTTCTCTTAATGAATTTACCACACCATCAAATGACAAAATGTTCAATATTCAACTCCATCCAGAATAAAGCAATTCCAGACCGTCTAGCTTTAACAATGTGCAACAAGTTATCAGAACTTTTGCTATACTTGTTTTTAACATTTTTCACTAAGCAGCATCTTTTGTTTTGGTTTTTCACCCTGTCCCGGGTCGTTAGGTTTTACATAGTTCAAAAGCCAGCGTCTCAACAACCTGAGCCACAAGTGTGCCCCTTTAACACGTTTAAAACACATATTTCCCACCTTACTGAGTTTTATTAAGTGAAGTGCTAAAAATAATTTTAACACTTTCCTATTCAAAACCCGTAACAAGCAACATTGTAAATGAAATTTTCTCAGAATTAAGTATCTCATTTACAATTAAGATAAACTCCCGTAAGTACACAGGTGGTTAAATTGTAAGACCACTATGACAAAAGTACCTAAACTTCTACTAAAATATTTTGTGCATGAGATCAGAACTGGAGTCCCAGTTAACTGTACAAATTGACCAATTCTAGCCTCCAAAACAAAAGAGGGAGGGGAAAAAAAAAAAAAAAAAAAAACAGAAGAGGGGAGGGAAGAGTCTCGCAGCGGAGAAAAGACGTAAAGGAGAGGGACTTTCAAAATGCCCCAGTGCCACGGTAACTAACTCACTTAAGGCAAGAATAAAACACCTAAGCAAAGCTCTCGGATCCGGGAGGGGCGCCGGGAGGGAAGAGGGAGAATTAACAGGTTAAGACTAAGTTATTCCATTTCTGTTTAATAGCGTCCCAACCCACCCCCCAACCCCCGGGGGACCCAGAGGCACATTTCTCCGGGCAGCCCTCTCCCAACACACTGATACGCGGGAGACTAGAAAACAGCCAGCATAGGGCCTCTAGCCACCTCTTTTCCTTTCTACCTCGAGAGTGAGTAATACCTTCAAACCCCCGCCAAAAAAAAAAAAAAAGAAAGAAAACCCCGCGAATAATATCGGCCCAGACAGCCTGGGGAAAGCCCCAGGTCCAGCGGGTTCTGGAGAGGCGGCCCGAACCCCACGTGTGTGCTGTAGAGATAGGCCTGTTGTAGCCCACTTCCCGTCGCCGCCCCAGCGGCCTGACTCCCGCCAGCCTCGCCCAGGCCTTTTCTCAGGCCCTCCCGACAGCTCCACGTGGGGCGCGGGGCCCTCACGGCCCGTTCCCTCCCACTCCGGTCCCGACCCCCTGGGCACCGCGAAGCCGGGGTCCAGTACCTGGTGCTGTGGTCTCCCCTGCTGGTAAGGCTTAATTGGCCCCTGGTGGCAACGCCGCGTCCGGATCTTGCCGCCACCGCCCCCTCCTATTCCTCCGGCTCCCGAGGCCATGGCGGAGACTCCGCAGCTTCCCGCTCCGGGCGGGTCAGGGGGCGGGAGAGGCAGAGGCCTTAGAGCCCGCCCCGCCCGGCCCGGCCCCAACCCAAAAGTCCCCCCGCGCTGCGGACACACACAGCAGGGCACCGGTACTCCAGCGACCGCGAGGTGGAGACCAGAAGTGAAGAGAATTCACGCCGGCAGCACGGGAAGGGTGGCGCCGACAGAGGCCGCGGAACTCGCAGTGGTCCGGCAACCTCTGGCGGACCCCCGCGTCTGTCTGTGTCACGGTCTCTATGGAGATTCCTCGCGGAGGGCAGCGCAAACCGCTCCGGGCGCAGCGTAGGCCTAACTCGACCAACGGCTGATGGGGAATCTTCTTCCGTAGCCCCAGCCGTCGCTGCCGCAGTTGAAGCCGCGGGCACCGCCCGCTTACCCCTCCCCTCTGCGCACAGCGACCGCCCCGCCGCCGCCGCCACCACCGCCACCGCCGCCGCCGCCGCCGTCGTCCTTGCAGTTTCTGCCGCTGTTGCGCCTCTTGCTGCTAAAGCCGCCGCCGCGGTCGCGAGCCAGATCGCCGTCACTCGTCGGCGCCCGACGCGATGGCGTCATCGCGCTGCGACCGGTGATAGGCGCGGAGGGAGGAAGGGCTGTGGAGCGCGCGCTCTTTTGGTCGCGCGGCACTCTGGGAAATGTAGTTCCTCGAGGAAAAATGCTAATTCTCGGAAAGGAAAACGCGGAAGGAGATTTGTTAGCGGGTGGCCGCAGAGGCACAAAGCCAGGGGTTTGGTACTCTGCTGCCCTTGACTGTAATCTTAGACATTTAACAAAAATTAGTGACCTCCTTCCCAATCTACTTGCCTCATCAGTTGGTAAAGGAGAAGGAAAGCAAGCAGATAGTGAAATCAAAGACAGGAGATAATAATAGCTTATAAAAAGAAGAAAATGGTTGAGAAAACAAATGCCCATGATCTTTAAGTCCAAAGAAGAATCAGACAATCGTTTCATTAATGTACTATTAAATATATTAGGACTTTACTGTCACACACAGAAGGGTCATTTCTCTAACTAGACCTTGGATAAATGAAAACCTGAGCACCTGAGCATTGGTCTCTTTATAAAATGGGGATTTTAAAATCCATCTAATAAATTACTGTAATCAGCTATGTAGAGCACTTAGTATATTTCCTGCTATATAAAAAGTACGAGAAATGGTTACAATGATTACCTATGCAGTTAGCTCAGATTAGAGTTAAAGTATGTTACCAGTCGTAAGAGTAAACAGATTTGTCCCAAATAGAAGGCATCACATTTAGGAAAGTGAAAAGGGGGCTAGGTTTAAAGACCGAATCCATAAAGCAGAGATATTGCAGCAGTTGACTGTTAGGAAGGGCTTGGTAACTACGTGCTCCAGCGGTCTGATCGTTCAAAGTCCCCGGATTTCAGGTAGCAGTTGACACTGAAGTGGGTGGTCAAGCCAAGACTATAACCCAACTTTTCTGTAAGCATTGACATTAGTGACCAAATTATTAGGCAGGAAAATCTACTCTTGTAAAAAAAAAAAAAAAAAAAAAGCAGTTTGAGACTATTAATTTTAAAGCCTGGTAAGTTCTTCTGGAGTTCATAGAGACTTAATTTCAGTCTATCACTTACTAGCTGTGTAGCTTTGGGGGAGTTACTGATCCTCTTTCTAAGCTTCAGTTTCCTCATCTGCAAAAAGAATGAATATTAACCTCAAAAGTGTGGCGATTCTAGTGAAAGAATGTGTTTGTGTCACACACAAAAAAGCAGTTGAAAAACAATGTCCATGATCTTTAAGACCAAAACTGAATATATGTATATTTCTAACTTAAGTATAGATATGCACACATATAGATATATATATATCTCAGATAGAAAGCATCAAATATCATCCAGCTATTAGATACAGATAATTAACTCCAAAACTTTTATACATCCTTCATCATCAAACCATACAATTTAAATCACTACATAAATCATGGAAGTCAAATTGTAAAGCCAAACTTGCAGAACCTTAGACTTTGTAGTACTTTTCAGCACCCAAGGCACCATGCTGAACCAAGCATAGGTTATCTCTCTGACCATAACTCCCAAAATTATAAGAAGTTGATAAAATTAATCTACTCCCCCTTGCCCTTCCTTCATGCCCCCCACCACTCACTCCCCTTAGACTCTCCAGGTACATGTGCTTTTCACCTTGAAGCACCTCATCCTTCTTAAATATAATTGCTTCTCTTTCACAATTCTTAGCTAGGTATTTTTCAAAAAGAATCAAATAATTCCTCATAAACTCACTCATAGGTAAGACCTGCACCTAATCTTTCACCTTTATGTGAGATGGAACTGTAGCCACAGCCTGCCTTTCCTTCCCCTTCCCCCACACTCAACAACTGGGACTCAAAATCATCCCTTTCTTGGAAACTGTTTGTTAATGTATAGGACTTGAAAGGAAGAGATATACAAAAGAGTTGGACCAAATTAAGACAAAACTTCAGAATAGAACATTAGCAGGATTTCAGGAGACAGGGAAAAATCACATCTCCCTTTAAACTTGATCTCAATTATTACCCTAATTTGCAGTTATATTTTTGAAGTCAAACAATTTTTGAAAGAATACATTAATCCCACATTCACGTGATTGAGTTTTTGGTAATTTTACCAGGCTTGACAGCAGAAAAGAAGTGAAACGAGGAGTCTGCATTCAAAATTGCCCATTGCCTAATTTTACCTGAAATAGTATCAGTATCACTGTGGGATAAATAACTTACTGTCCATAGTTTGAGATTCTAAAATTACATTGTTTCTGTGCTGAAATTCAATCTAAAGTTATAAATCACCAAATCTAGAGTTTCTCACACATTTTTGATACAGGACATATTATTCAGTTGGAAATTATTGGTAGAATGGATTAGTTACTTTGGTTATAAACCTTAAAAGAATCTGCTTGCATTCCAACATACAAATAATTAAAACTTTCCTAAGAGCTACTATATGTAAATGGGGGAGAAAAACATCAAATGGCATGAGCGATAATAGGAATTTATTTTTTCTAAGAGATCATTTATTTATTTTACTGCTGGACCGAGGTCTCAAAACCTGGCCTGAGCCATAAGTGTGCACCTGTAACAGGGATTCTTGAAATTCTTCCAGCCATACTAGGACTTCAAAAATTTTTGAGAAAGGGAATATTATTTAGTACTTATAATTCAACAATTTCTATTGATGAAATTTATCTGAAAATCCCTTATAAGATTCTGTAATTTACAGAGTTAGAAGTTATCACTTGTAAATTTGGTCTTATGAACTATTTATCCTTTCCTTTTTTTAAATGTAAAGGAAAGATACAGGAAGGACTGAGAGCAGTTAGGCAGGCAAACAGGAAGAGAGAGAAGGAAGAAGCATTTTATTTTATTTGGTTGTTCACAATGGTTGCCCGCCCTGGGACTCAAAGTCAGGGCTGTGTGGCCTGTACTCCTTAGGAAGTGATTGCAATAACCACTATTCCATCAGGGCATGCCTATCCTTTCCCTTTTATTATTAACTTCTATTCCAGTCGGTCTTGAAGCCTAGACAAAATTTAAAAGACTACCTTATGTTTTGAGTTGTTTCACTGAGTGTATTTTAATAGAAACTCATTTCTCCCTTCCCTACTAGGTTTTAAACTCCAGGAAGATAAGGGATTTTTTTCCTCACTGTTGTATCCTGAACATATGGAACAGTAACACATAGCACTTTGTATAGATTGAATTCATTTGCCCAATACATAATACTACCAATATGAACTATTTTTATTTTTATTGTATTGTAACAATACAATGATGAATACAACTAAACTGCTTTATTTTACCTTTCCTGACTTGTATGTATTTCACTTTCTATCCTGCATAACATATTTTGAGAATGTATTATATTCATATAAAGCAATCACGAGCATCATGAGCAAGTCTCTGATACTATTGTATACAGATTTGCATATAATCCTAACCCAACAGGAATTGTTATCCCCATTTTACAGATGAAAAAACTGAGGCATTGAGAGAGTAAAAAAAAAAAGTTTAAAAAGGATACTTAGGCTTTCCCTGCTGACCTAGTGGATAAGGCTACCAGACATAGTCCACATATATCTCAAGACCCAGATTCAAGACCCAGGGCTAAAGGGAGCAACCAACCAATATGAACAGCAAAATAAAATAAAATGTTTCTTCATCCTCTCTCTTCCTGTCTGCCTGACTGCTCATCTTCATTCCTGCCTGCATCTTTAAGAAAAAAAAAAATTATATATGTATATATATATATATATATATATTTAAAATAATGGCAGATTCAGTATTTGACATTTCTCCTCCTCCTCCTTACTCGAATGCCCATGTTCTTACTTTTGCCATCACTCTGCCATTTTTGCAACCTATTTAGAAACCCACCTCTTAAAACATTTTTTCCTTAAGAATATTTTTTTCAATTCAGTGAGAAATGTCATACTGTTGAAACCTATCTATGTCTCTTCCCTCTCCCCTCCTCTCTCTGCCTCCAACCAACTAAAATATTTAGCTCCTGGTTCTGTCTTATTGCATAGTGAGAATGGACATTTGTCAACTGTATGATGGATAGTCATTGGAAAGACTAGACTCAAATAGCTGAATGGGGATCACCTGGGAATGCAAGAACACCCATTTTGCCATGAAGAAATGAGGAAATGGGGATATGGTGTAGCATATTGGGAATGAGGAGTATTATCACATCAACACACACATTTGGGTGGAAGGGATGTTTTATATCAGCCCTAAAAATCTCAGAGAAGCTATGTTTACAAAATCAATATAATTTTATGAATATCATAGAAAGAAAAGAACATTGTGAAGGAAAGGAGATAAAACAAACAGCTATAGATAGAACAAGTGATGACACAAAACATAGAAAGACAGGAATTCCTTCCTAACAAGTGAAGTTGATCTAGACTTTTCAACTTAGTTAGACCCAGTTTTCCCAGCCACAACAGTGTATTGAGAAAGATCTCAATGTATGAAAAGCCTATTATTACTAGATTCCTTTCTCCCCAACCCAAAAGACTTCTTCATTTTTTTTTCATATATAACAATGGTGATCATTTGACAATTATAAATTACCTAGTAAAGAAGCTTCTGACACTTGTCTAAGAGATTAGGAAATTCTGTTAATTACACATGAAATAGAATGTAGTCTAAGCCCAACATGGATTGAAAAATAGCCTCCATAGAGTCTTCAAAAGATAATTCTGGCTAAAGGAGGTTTCAATATGACAATTACAAGAAGTTAGAAAGTTGTGTCTTCATTTTACCCTATCAACATAAAATCTCTGGCTATGATGTCTACTGAAGTAAATTATTTTGTTGAGAGAAATTTTAGATATGTCTCCCTGATCTTCCATACAAATTTTCATGTAATAACTGCTATCAGACATTTCATTAGATAAAAAGGGTGAAACTAGTGGTTTAAATTTTTTGCCAACTTCAATCTGAAATGCAAAAGTGGAGTTGAGATTCTAGAAAGTTATTGGGTTTGTTTTCTGTAGTGTAGGGGAAGAAAGACCATGGCACTGAAAAGGTATTTAAAGACAGACATCATTATACTCTCATTAACGATGTTGTCTTTTGGGACTAAAGTATACTTAAGACTACATGACTTAACTAATCAAATTTTGATTAACAACTATATATATTATTTGATTTTCAGATGCCATATAAAATTGTTCCTCTTCCAGAAAATGTATGTCAGGGTACGCTAGCCTTTGGTATAAATATATTTATGTACATTCCATTGTAGTTTAAAGATATTTTAAATTCATCAATCCTAAATAGAAAGTCTGCCCTATTAGATAAAATAGTAACCTAGTGTAGAAAGACTAGTTTCATCTTAACATTTAAGACAGTTGAAGAATCAAGTAGGATTAAATATGTTTTTGTCTATTGGTCAAATATAAAGGAAGGTAACAGACAACAGAGATCAAGGCTAAAGGAAGATATGGATATTTTTAAACATAATCTAAACATTTAAAACATTAAAAAAATTTTGAGACCCTACCGTGTGTTGGTTTCTAATCTAAGCATTTAATGTCAGTATGCAAAAGTCAACCTCTCTCCACACAGCATGTTATACTTTACCATTTTGCTGAATTCTCTTGAAGTATACTGTTTGCTATGATCTGTTAAACACTAGCACTTAACACTAATAATTCATCCCCCGAATTCTACATTTAAAAAATTCTAAACACGCTATTGAATTCATCCCAGATAGTAAATCTATTGGCTTAGGTTCATTTTTTTTTATTATTATTATTTGTTTGTTTGAATATAATTACATTAGAAAACTGAACTCAGTGTGCCCTGGTGGAGCAGCATTTGGGTCAATCGCCACATATACTGGTTCAAGTCCTGGGCCTGGGGGTGGCGGGGGAAGCAATCAGTAGGAACAACTAAATAAAAATAAAATAGGTGTCCTCCTCCTCTCTCTTCCTGCCTGCTTATTCACCTTCATTTCTGCTTGCACCTATCCTTTAAAAAAAAAAAAACAACTCATTATTAGGATGCAATCTGTGTAAAACTATATTTACAAAACAATTTGTTTACCCTAAGTATCAAGCTTTTTTGAAGTACTTGTAGGAAATGTTCAAAATTATCAGATCGTAACTAAGACTTTTGAAGAACATTCTGCTAATTAACAAGCTAACAACCGCGATGAACACCTCACTGCACCATTGCCTCCACCACCTTCAACCTCAAGGCACAATCTACCCAGTTTTAACAGCATCTTTTGGCCCCTTGCTGCTGACAGTCTAGCAGTAGCAGTCCCTGGGAGCTTGTTAGAAGAAAACGTCTCTGCCGATCGCAGACCAACTCAATTAGAACCTGCATTTTTTTCCCAAAGGATAATTATATTTAATTGAACAAAAGTTTACGTGACAGCAATGTTCTATCTAAAGGTAGATAACATAGGACATAAACTTCATCCAGCATAATATATATGTATATATACATAGATGTATATATACTTGCACACACATGCATATATAATACACACATTTCAATTTAAAATCTAGGCCCACATTCTACTGGTCAGTCTAAGAATCTGCGTCGTAATTAGATTTCCAGTTGACTCCTATGCATATGACATTGAGAAGTGCTATTTTAAAAATTAACCATGATGCCAGAATTTATAAATCGTATCTGAAAGGTTGAGTCTGAAACGAAACATTAGATATGAGAAGCATAGACATTTAAAGAACACTTTGCTCACTCCCAAATATCCTTTATTTGTACACATTTTGTTTGAATTTATTCATGAAAAACAAAAATGTAGATGTTGAATGACCTCACAATCCAAGAAACTATGAGCAGAAAGAAATTCTGAAAAGAAACATCAGACTGCTTCCTTAGAATGACTTGTAACCAAACACATTATTTTAAAGAAAAAAAGCCAACAGGCATTCTAACAAGGAATATGCTTGGGGCTGAGACAACATCAAATATCTAAAATGCTCCATAAGAATTGTCAGGCAACTTGAAATAAAATCTATTGACCATAATTTCCCAAACTGTAATGATAGCAGTTTTTTCACTTAACTAATCATAAAAACAACTAGATTACCTACTTTTAGTAGTTCCATCTCCCATGAAATAAGTGATATGAAGTCAGGACTACATTCATATATAGTATTTTTCAAAAAATTATTTCTGGGAAGATTTAATAATAAAATCTCCTTTAAAGATTCCCTGAAGTTGGGCATCAAAAGTATTCCTTGTATAAGAGAGTTCTTGACTCTTAAAATAGAGAAGGCCTAAAAAATTATGAACTACAGGAAATGAAAAATCACTTTTAAAAGGCTCCCATGCCCCTCCCATCCTATAAAATCAAAACACATTTGCTCATCTCAAGCATCAAGGTATTGAGTTGGTCAGTATTTCTGTAAAGAGCAGGCTTAGGAATTCTTGTTTCTCAATCTACAGCAACCAGAAATGTAAGAGCTGATGAGTCAGCAGCTTAGAGACCATACAAATTCTTTGTCCTCTTCTTTACCATCTGGTACTTTCACCTTCAGCACAAAGCAAGCAGAACAAAACTTTTTGCAAAGGAAATTGGACTACTACCTGAAATGAAATTCTGGAGTTAGTTCACCTTTATTCTCTGTGATCATAAATAGCAGAGTTGAGTTGACAGACAACTAGCCACACAAAATCGTTAATGAACATGATTCTAAGCCACGGCCTCTCTTTTCAATATGTCTCACCTTGTTTGGGTTCGTTATAAGGACAGAAGGCTATAATGAGCTACCATGAACGTGGTTCTTCAACATTAAAAACACAAAAAGAGCTCTTTGAATATTCTCCACAACTAATATGAATGAGATTATTACTCTAAACTTTATATCAAATAGGCAATCATGCCAAACAAAAAGTCACTGCAGACGTTGAACAAAACCTACTGGAACACACCACCTCCCTTTTAGGGAAAACTACCTGAACACAGGAAGGTTCCATCACAAATACCATGCATAGAATTAAAACATCAAAGCAGACCATAGGTTGACCACAGCTTCTACTCGCCACAATTAAATCAGTAATAGTCTAACCAGCTCTTTCTCACTCGCTTACTTATGAAGTCTTGCTCCCAGTGTGAGTCAGCAGTGACTCATAATCATAAGCATTTCCTACAAGAAACACCTGCTTTTAGGTTCATCCCTCTCAGCTGATGTGTTTGAGATGAGTGGTTGACATTAGCTTCAAGCTTACTGCTACCTGGCTGTCTCACACTGGCTTGTCCCATGAGCAGGGCAGTTACCTTTCGAACAGGTAGTGACCTGCAAACCAGTGGCGGGGAGCAGACAAAGCTAGAAAGAGCACAGGAGTAGCCAACTGGAGGGAAAAACCATTCTTCTGTTTTCACTCTTGGCCATGGTGGCAATGCTTCTTCCTTCTCTCAGGTTTGCTTTGGGTTTCCAAACAAAAGGGAGCTGACTTTTCATTGGTTTCATCGCTAACTTTAGAACAAGTTCCTTTGAAAAGTATAAAAACGTAGACAGGGCATGGGGAGTACAAGTTTATAGAAGCTTTCCATCCTAATCTCAACTAAGGTAACGAAAAGTCGAGCCCCTCTCTGTGACTCAGGTGACAAAATACAGTGTAGAAAAAAAAAAAAAATACAGTGGTCTGTTCTTTATCAGCTCTAAACAAGACAGTTGGGATCATTTGTTTAGAGTTTTTCAGCAACTTCCTCTGAGAACGTATTTATTTGAGCAATACTGAAAAAGGAAGGGGAAATATTTCAGGAGTGATATAAAAGCAAGGAAGGGAGGCCTGAGATGGGCAAGGGGAGAGCACATTTTAATTCTGATCAAAAGGCACAACTAGCTCTTTCTGAAAAGTCAATCAAAAATTCTGCCGAGTTTGTGACCAGCCTGAACTCACCTTCGTTGTAGTCACTCTCCATAAGACAGTCTTCTGGGTCCACACTGGCTCCTTGTTGACTCAAATTTAAAAGCTGTGAAATACATGAAGGAAAGACGAGTGATACCTCGCAGAAACAGTGCTACAGAAGGGTAGAGTATCACTTACCAACATCATAAATAATGAAGGACTAATAAATAATACACTAGCAAGAAAAGACCCTCCTTTTTGCCACTTTGTGGTTTCCTAACATTTTATATCCATAGTACCAGGCACAGGTTGAAGAAATGTTTATTAAGTGGATGAACACGTATTGACAGAAAAGTGTGCAATTCATTATTTCTACGACTTTCATGTTAGAGCATTTTTTCCATCTGTGTTTTAAAAATAGGTGTGCCCTGGTGGAGTAGCAATTTGGTCGGCTGCTTTCGACTGGTAGAGTCCATGCATATCCCAAGGATCTGAGTTTTCATCCCAGTGCTGGGGGAGCGACTGGATGAACAATTTAAATAAAGTGCTTCTTCCTCCTCTCTCTTCCTGCCTGCCTGCTTCTGTTCGCCTTCATTCCTGCCTGCACTTCCTTTAAAAAAAAAAAAGGAAAAAGACGCACACCCTGGTGGAGTAGCAGTCTGATCACCTGCCTCCAGCTGAAGCACAGTCCACACGCATACATATCCAACGACTCGAATTCAGGGAAAGGGCCAAGATGAATAACTAAGTAAAATACGCTTCCTCTTCTCTCCTCTTACCTGCCTGCCTACTCACCATCACCCTCATTTCTACCTGCACCTTTCCTTCAAAAAAAAAAAAAAAAAAGGAAAAATTTTTCTTGAAGGAACATTGCAACATAATATTAAATGGGTTTAAGATGTGCATCAGTGTTAATCAACATCTGTATATAATACATTAAGTTCAACGGTCTAATTCTATCCTTCACTCCATCTTACCTTTTTTCCTCTCTTCTGCCTCTATAATTGCCCCAAAGATCTTAGGTTTTTGAACAATCTTGAAGATTATTTCCTTTTCACGCTGGTTTATTCTTCCCTTGAGGGCATGAATACAAAGTATTTAGCCCCTCAAAAGAACAGATTATAAGAAAATAGAGAAAAGTGTCCTAACCAAGCTAACTTTAAATGTCCTGTCTTTTTTTCCAAGACAGAGCTGAACATTAGATCCTGACTTGTATTAACTCAAATGTTGCATCAAAATGTTAACTCGAAAGTAGTCCAAAAATCTCTCATTGGCATCACACGGGAACCATTTAAAACACTAATGTCAGGCTCCATGCCACACCAGTAACATCTCTAGGGTTAAATAAACCCAGAACCCAGGGATATGTATTTTAATGTACTCCCACCATAGTCTTAAACTCTCCATTGCCTCCATCTTCCGACCTGCTTTGGGAATAACTCCCTTTTCTTTCCCACATCCACCGTCTAGTGGAAACATCCAGCTAAAGGTTTCTGGCATGGAACCAAAATCTAGTGTTTGCATCCTCTTTCAAAGGGAAGATAACCTGGAAACGAAGAGGATATCCATGTGTCTTGTCTCTGTCTCTTCTTCCATTTTTCTTGTCCAGTGGTGTCTTGTTCCTATTTCAAGAGGAAAAGCTGAGTCTAAGCCATCAAACAGTATCACTCCAGCAACACATCTCCATCCTATGCCAAATGCACAACCGAAATGCTTCTTGGTCTTACGGCGAATCATCCACATATCCACACATCCTGGTTCTTGAAGGCTAAGGGCTACTTCCAGAGGGAAGAGCTAGCAATTAAAATATATTCCCAAAGTAGAAAAGGGACAAAGTACAATGTTTAAACTTCCTTGTATTGGTTGTTTAATCTATTGTTAAACACCCTCTTAATTTATTTGGAGAGAATAGTTCACTATTTATAAAAAAAAAAAAAAAAGAAAAAAGGACTATGGTTGGATGGGACCTGTTAGACTAATAATCTAATTTTATTCCAAAAGCAGGTTAGGACTGCTGAGCTAAATTGGAGCTATTAAAGTATATCCTGGGGAGTGATAATAGACACACTAACTGAAAACCATTTGTAAGTAATGATTTAAAAGACTCACCCTCTGGGATGGTTGCTGATATTTATAAATGCCAGTTTCGTTTACTGACTTGGCCCCTCAAGAAGTCATTTATTGCTATTATGACATCATAATAATACCCCATAGTAAACTAGAACCAAGAACCTGAAAAATGAGTGGGGGACGGGGCAGGTAGAAGAGGAGCCAGAAGTGACTGTAGCCTAAGCAAGCTCCAACAATTGTTCTTTTCAGGAAAGAAACTTTACATTGAGTATCTCACTCCAGGTTTAAGTTATTGAGAAAGGTAACTTTTCCTTTAAAGTCGATGATACTGTAGTGGCTCTTCAAAGCTGATTGATCAGAAGACAGTATGACAATGCCCACTCGTCTGCAAAGTACTCTGCTGACGCTGTAAATAAAAGAAGCTGGTTTTCCTTCATAAGATGTCCTTTTCTCCCTGAAAAATTGCTAAAGCGATAGAGTTAACCAAAGAAACCACACTTTACAAGTTAAAAAGAATTGTGAAGTTCCCAAAGCTAATGGGTGAGTGATTTCTTTAACTTCTCCTGTCAGTGTCCTTTCTCTTTGGCCTTTATTATTTATTATCTCTGGAAAGAAAGATTCCTCCTTCCGGAGGGGTGGAGAAAGGTCCTGGCTGGTGGCAGCTGTTATCTCTGAGTGGGAGTTCGGAGGAGGATTCACAGCAGCAAGGCCAGCCTTTGACTGCTTCTGGATCCTTGAGCTCTGGGGCTTGCTCTAGGCACTCGGCCTGTGTGGACCTGACCCTGAGGGAGACTCATCAGCAAGTCAATCTGACAAGTGCTTTCTTGGCTGAAAAGCTGATTTTTCCAATACTTGTGTATTTTAGGTATTTTTACTTTAGGCAATGTCTTGCTCTTTGTGGTATAATTTTTAATTTTATAATTTTACAGTTTTTTCCATTTTGTTATTAATACATTCATGTAACACATTTTTATTGAGTCACTGTTGTCTTTCATTATAAGAAAGTGAGACCCGGAAAGCTTAGGCTACATACTCAAAGTCACAATGTCATGATTTAGTGAAGAATGAGTTATCTCCAGACTCCGATTCCTGTGTGTTTTACACTATTTGGGGTGTGCTTTCACAGTAATATGCTGTTAATTTTTTTTTTTAACCTTATTCTTCTTTTTTTTTCCTTTTTTAAATAGGAAGGTGGACAGGAATGAAGGATTGAATAAAGAGGAGAAAGAAGCATTCTTTTCTTTGGTGTTTCTCTTCTTTACCCCTGTTCTGTCTTGAACTGGATGCTTGGGCAGGGTGTGCCTTTCTTTCTTTCTTTCTTTCTTTCTTTCTTTCTTTCTTTCTTTCTTTCTTTCTTTCTTTCTTTCTTTCTTTCTTTCTTTCTTTCTTTCTTTCTTTCTTTCTTTCTTTTCTTGGAATGGTGCAGGTAAGAATGAAGGCAAGCAGGCAGGCGGGAAGAGGGAGGAGAAAAAAGTACTTTATTTAGTTGTTCATGGAAAGAAAGTGGCTTGTGCAGGCTGGAGGTGGTGGACCGAGTCATTAAACCACCAGGGAGCACTTGTGTGCCTTGTTACTTCTTTTTAATGAGCATCTCTTACTGCTCACTCATTAATGGCAATAAAGGCTCGACAGCACCAGGATGACAGGTATAGAGAGAACAAAAGAGAACTATCATGCATAGAAATTTTATATACCAGGCTAACCTGCAGGCACTCCATATGTTTATCTCCTTTATTTATTTTTTTTAAAGGAAAGATGCTGGCAGGTGGGAAGAGAAAAGGAAAAAGCAGGGAGTTAATTAGTTAACTAGTTAATTAGTTTCATTTTGGTGGTTCCCCTGAACTAGGTCCTAGGGTTTTATATGGACTAAGTCTCTGCCTTAAAAGAACCCTTTAAATTTTATAGCCATCCTGGGAAGTACAGTATGTTCCCATTTTACACATCAGGAAATTGAAGTTTAGGTTAAATTCCCTCCGAGTTCACTTGACTAGAAGTCAAATATTAAAGCTGGGGTTTGAATGTAGTTCTTTCTAATCCTAAAATCATTCATTTAGACTGCAAGCAGAATAAATTCAGTGCCTCAAAAGCCACAACTCCAGTTGTCTCTGTCCAGATTTTTCATGTACTTCAGGAAGAACCTCTATATTGGCCCTTGATCCTGAGTTTAATTGACCAGAAAACACTAATAATCCCATGTAAAAAACTTACTCTTTCCAGTCACTCGGAATCCCCATAAAGCTTTATTCTTTAACCCCAAAGATAACTGAAGAGAATTTCTTGAACAAAGACGTTCTCTTGTCTCCAGAATAGATGGGAGATTTCAGACTTCTTCGAGTCTCTAAGGACCACGGGTAGCTCTGACCACTTTACAGTTTATGTTGCGGAAGTTAAGTTGAACTTTTTCCCTCGGGGTTTTGTTCATTGATCTCAGGGTCCTATCCAATCAAAATTCCTCTCTTCAGCCTGGCGGAGTGGAGCTTGGGTGCAGTTCACATGAGCCCAGGGTCCAGGACTTGCTTTCCAGGGCCCGGGGGAACAATGAGGATGAACAGCTAAATGAAATAAATAAAAGGCTTAAAGAATAAAAAATAAATTCCTCTTCTAGGACAATGCTTCAAATTATCTACAGTTTTCAGGGTATTTTTTTACATTTTTGAATTGGAAGTGTGATATAGAAAGCGCCACTGGTTAAACGTGGCAGCTTGATTATACACTGTTTGTTTGTTTGTTTGTTTGTTTTAAAGAAAAGGTACAGGTAGGAAATAGGAGACAGGAGGAAGGAGCATTTTATTTCATTTATTCACTTGTTCATTACTGGTTGTTCCCCCAGCCCTGGGTCTTGAACTGGGGACCTTGGGATGTATGTGGACTACTCCAGGTTTAATCCACTAGGCCACCAGAGCGTGCCTATCATACACTTTTTTTTCTTTTTTAGTATTATATTTCAGTAACAGTTTTACAAATTTAAATAAACTCATATATATATACACACATGTATGTATAGGTCCCCATATGTACAGTTTTCCTCATTCCATATATATTCATATATATATATGTATACACACACACACACACACACACACATATATACCCTGCCCTCCACCAAATCACCAAGTGTTCTTCACCATTGTCCGGTGGGGTCCGACACCACTTGCTCCTCCTCACCTCCCATTTCCTATTGGGAACCTCGGTCCTATTGCAAGTGTCCAAGGGTTGGGTGTGTTTCATCTGTTCCTTTGTTTCCTCTATTCACATTCCACCTATGAGTAAGGTCATCTGGTCTCTATCTTTCTTCTTTTGACTTGTTTCACTTAGCATCATCCCCTCTAGATCCATCCATGTTGATTCAAATGACAGGATTCATCTCTTCTACAGGCTGTGTAGTGTTCCATTGTGTTTATATACATATCTTCTTTATCCATTTATCTGATATTGAGCACTTAGGTAGTTCCCAGTCCTTAGCTATTGTGAATAGATCTGCAATAAACATGTGGGTGCATAAATCCCTGTGAGTTACTGTTTTGTTATCTTTTGGGTAAATACCCAGAAGTGGGACCATATGGGATTTCCAAATTCAACTTTTTGAGAACTCTCCATACTGTTTTCTCCGTACATAGGGGTTGCACCAATTTGCACTCCCATCAACAGTGTGAAAGTAGTCCCTTTTCTCTACATCCTTGTGAATATTTGTTGTTTCCAGACTTTTGGATAATAGCCAGTCTCTTAGGTGTAAGGTAATATCTTAGGTGTAAGGTTGTTTTGATTTGCATTTTGAACATCTGTTAGTATGCCTGTTAGCCATCTGTATAGCCTCTTCAGAAAAATGTCTCTTGGATTTCTCTTCCCATTTCTTGATTGCATTGCCTGTTTTCCTCTTACTGAGTTTTATAAGTTATCTATATATTTTGGATATTAAGCCCTTGTCAGAAATATGGAACACAAATATCTTCTTCCAGTTAGCAGGTTGTCTTTTTGTTTTGGTTATGTTTTCTTTCACTGTGAAGAAGCTCTTTAGTTTGATATAATCCCAGTTGTTTGTTTTTGTTCTTGTTTCCCTTGATGTGAGTTGAGTCCCCAAATACCTCTCTATGTCAAATATCATGGAAAGTCTTTTCTGTATTTTCTTCTAAGGACTTTATGATATCTGTTCTTATGTCCAAGTCTCCAGTCCATTTTGAGTGAATTTTTGTTAATGGTGTCAGAGGGTGGTCTAGCTTCATTCTTTTGTATGTGGCTGTCCAGTTTTCCCAACACCATCTATTGAAGAAACTTTCCTTACTCCACCATATGCTTTTGGCTCCTTTGTCATACATCAATTGCCTATATGAATATGAGTCAGTTTCTGATAATTTAGTTCTATTCCACTGGTTTATGACTCTGTTATTATTCCGATATCTTACCATTTCTGAACACTTGCCTCATAGTATAGCTCAAAGTCTGGGAGGTGATCCCTCCGGATTCATTCCTTTTTCTCATAATTGCTTTGGCTATTTGAGGTCTTTTGTTTTTCCACACAAATTTTAAGATTTTTTTTGTTCTATTTCCTGGAAATAAGTCCATGGGATTTTAATGGGGATTACATTAAATCTGTAGATTTCTTTAGGTAAGATGATCATTTTAGTAACGTCAATTCTTCCGACTAGGGGATGTCTTTCCATTTCTTTACATCTCTTCTATTTCTTTTAAGGACTTGTAGTCTTCATTGCACAGGTGTTTCTTGACCTTTGTTAGGTATATTCCAAGATATTTGATTTTTTTTTCTATTTTAAACGGTGTGATTTTGTTGATTTCATTTTCTTCTAGCATGTTGTTTGTCACAGATTTTTGTGCATTAATTTTGCATTCTGCCACTTTACTGTATTCATTGATTAGTTCTAGTTGTTTTTTTTAAATATATATGTATACATATATATATATATAATATCATGTCATCTGCAAATAATGTTAGTTTTACTTCCTTTGGATTCTTTTTATTTCTTTTCTTTTTTTTTTTTTTTTGCCTAATTGCTCCAGCTAAAACCTCCAGTATGGTGTTAAATAGCAGTGTTGATAGTGGACAGCCTTGCCTTGTTCCTGACCTTAAGGGAAATATTTTCAATTTTTCACCATTGATGATGGTGTTGGCTATAGATTTATTGTATATAGCCTTGATTATGTTGTGGTATGTACCTGCTATTCCCATTTATACAGAGATTTTTTTTTTTATCATAAGTGGGTATCGGATCTGGTCAAAAGCTTTCCATGCATCTATTGAGATGATCACATGGTTTTTCTCTCTGCTCTTATTGATATGATGTATTGCATTAATAGATTTATGTATGTTGAACCATCCTTGCATACTTGGGATAACTCACACTTGGTCATGATAGATGATCTTTTTAATGCATAGTTAAATTCTAGTTTAAGTTTAGTTAGTTTGCTAATATTTTGTGAAGAATTTTTGCATCAATATTCATTAAAGACATTGGTCTGTAATTTTCTTTCTTGGTGACAACTCTCAGCTTTTGGTATCAGTGTGATATTAGTAGCCTCATAGAAAGTGGAAGTATTCCCTGATCTTCAATATTTTGGAAGAGTTTGAGAAGAATAGGTGCTCATTCTTCTCTGAAGGTCTGGTAAAACTCATTAAAAAAGCCATCTGGTCGTGGGCTTTTAGGGGAGACTTTTGATTACCTTTTCAATTTCCTTGTTTGTGATTATTCTGTTCAGGTTTTCCACTTCTTCCCAGTGCAGTCTTTGTATATCGTATTTTTTCTAAAAGTCTGTCCGTCTCCTTGAGGTTGTCTACTTTATTAGCATAGAGCTACTCAAAGAATCTTATGATTTTTTAAATTTCTGTGGTATCTGTTGTAAAGTCACCCCTTTAATTTCTGATTCTATAAGAATTTTCTCTTTTTTCTTTGAGTGTAGCCAATTTTGTTTATTTGTTCAAAGAACCAATTTTTGGTCTCACTGATCTTCCGAATTGTCTTTTTGGTTTCTATTTCCTTTCTTTCTGCTTGGATTTTTATTATTTCCTTTCTTCTACTGATTTTTTACTTTAATTTTTCTTCTTTCTCCAGTTGCTTTAATGCTGGGTTAGATTGTTTATGATTTTCTTGTTTCTTGAGGTGGACCTGGATTTCACTGAACTTCCCACTTGCTACATCCCGTGGATTCTGATATCTCATGTCTTCATGTGTTTCTAAGTGTTTTTTTTTTCAGGCCAAGAAGAGAAAATATTTTATCACATTAAATACTTATCTCAAAAGAAACTAAGGAGAGTACGATATACTGCATATTTCCAAAACAATTAAACTTTAAAACGAATATAGCAGAATAGATAAAAATTCATGATCTGAGTCACAATTCCTTGATTTAGAAAAGTTAAAAATTGAAATTATCAAGAATAAGGTAACTTAAAAAAACAGTGTGATGTAACTAAGTTAAAAAATTTTGAATAACCTTATCTTTGCAATCAGTATCAATAACAATAAAATTAAAGAGGATAAACTATTAAGCACACAGGATTTAGATATAAAAGATAAATTTGAACCTTGGCTCTCATAATCGTATGCTATATAAACTTAGGCAGATTTCATAACTTCAGTTTTCTCATCTATGAAAAGGAGATTAAAAAACCCTAATCATAGGCTTATCATAAATAAGATAAAATATACCAAGTTCTTGAATAGGCCCCACAGAACAATCACAAGCAAAGAAATTGAAGAAGAAATCAAAAGTTTCCTAAAAATAAAATCCCAGGTCCAGATAGCTTTTCCAATGCGTTTCAACAAATCTTAGAGAAGAATTAATATCTATTTTACTCAAACTCTTCCAAAATATTGAAGAACAAGGAACACTCTCAAACACTCTCCATGAGGACAGCATCACACTGATACCAAAAGCTGACAAAGACATCACCAAGAAAGGAAATTACGGACCATTATCGCTAACGAACATAAATGTATAGTTCTAATAGACCTGTTTTGAAGTGGGGTTTCTTTACATTTTACTTAGCATCCTTTAGAATTTTTTTGTAGAACTGGTTTTGTGCTGATGAATTCCTTTAACTTTTGCTCATTGGAAACACTTTTTACCATTCCTTCAGTTCTGAATTATAATCTCTCAGGGTATAGTATCCTACATTGAAAATTCTTTTCTTTTAGTCTTTTGAATAGATCATGCCATTCCCTCCTGACCTGTAGAGTTTCAGTTGAGAAATCCACTGACAAGCTTAGGGGACTACTTTGTATGTGACTTTTTTTCATCTGGATGCTTTTAAGATTTTTTTCTTTATTTTGTATTTTTGAAATTTTGATGATAATGTGTCTAGGTGTAGATCTGCTTGACTTTCTTTTATTAGGGATTCCATGAGCTTCCTGAGTCTGGAGGCTTGCTTCATTCTTCAGGTTAGGGAAGTTCTCAATTGTTATTTCTTCAAATATAGTTTCTACCCCCTTTTCCCTCTCTTCTCCTTCTGGGACCCTATAATGTGAATGTTGTTTCTTTTGCTGTTATTTCATAGATCTCATTTCTTTGCATTCTCCTATTTCTTTGCTGGTTTGCATGAGTGCATTCCTCTGTCCTACCTTCTAGCTCACTGATTCTATCAGAGGCTTCAATCATCCTATTCTCAAGTCTCTCTATTGAATTCTTTGGGTCAGCTATTGTGTTCTTTATTTTTCTGACATCTGTTTTAAGCTGCTTCATTTCTTCTCTCTTTTTCATTGTTCTCTTTTTCTTACTCTATTGTTTTCTGGATTTCTATGAGTATGTTTATCACTGTTGCCCTAAATTCAGCCTCAGGTAGTTTGTACATGTGTGTTGTATTCAGATTTTCCCCTGGGTTTTAATTGAATCCATCATTTCATGTATATGCCTCTGTGTTTTTGTTTTGTTTGGCATTCTGGTTATATTACTGTGGGTTAAGTTTCCTTGCAGTGATGGCTTCGTATAGGGTATCAACTTTGGACCAAGTAAGCCTGGATCTTTGTTTGAACGCTAGAATTTCTTGAGTTTTGTGGCACTGGCTTTGTGAAGTTCTTAGGTGGACTTTGTGTTGGGATCGAAAAGTTCAACCTGTGGTGTTGGAGTTTGTGTGTCGGAATGCTGAGCCTTCCCCCAGTGTCTGAGGTCTAAACAGCGAGGACCACCTTGTCACTGACCCAATATCAACAATCAGGATGCAATTCCACTTCCAGGCATAAGCTGGTATCGTGGGTAACTGTTGAAACATCCTTCCTTCTGGAAGTCTCTCTTCATTTAATACTGGGGTGGGATTTCCAGGGTGTGTGTCCTGTGGCTTTGGAGAAATATGGTGAGAGGGGGTAGGTGTGGGAAATCCCCTATCTGCCTTCCAGTTAGGGCAGCACCCTGTGTAACTTTCTTTTGGGGGGACCAACCTAAACCTCCAGGGTTCTGGTCCTCCTTCCATCCTCTGCCATCACCCTCTCACCTGACTCTGTTTCCTGGTCCTGCTGGGCAAGCTCTCTGCTGCTTTCACATCAACTCCTGAAAGCCCCGTTACTCCCAAGCCTCCAACTCCTCTGCTGCTTTTTTCCCCAGGACTGGGAGTCCCAGATCTGCAGTGCAGTTCTGATGTCTTCACCTACCCTTGCAGTAGTGATTGCTGCTGCTATCTCTGCAGCCTTCAAGCTTGTCCCTTCCATGGCATGTGTATCTGAAAAACACATGATTTCTGGTTGTTCTGTGTGGAGGAGATCTGGCACACTTTTACCAGGTCGCCATCGTGAATCCTCAGTTCCTTATATACTTTTTTATACTCTCTCCCTAAATCCAACATACGACAGAATGAATTAATGAAAGTGAAAAATCATTAGAAACAAACCCAGTAAAATCTATTAATACATTTATTAAATTCTTTAAGAAAAAGAAAGGACAAGAGTGTATAAAAGATTTTATCACAATTTTGGGAGAGGGAAAGCAAATAGAAGACTGATAACTCCTTTATCAAGGCAGAGAAAATGATAACCTAAAGACCAAGAAAGGTTTGTCTGACAAATTGTGACATGAACATCTTGGAAATTTCCAGTACTATTGATCGCTGGAGAAGACCCATGTCTGAAAGTAGGAGATAGTTCAGAGTATAGGAACATAGGTACATGTATATTAATCCCCAGGTCTCTCCTACCGTAGGCAGCCAGGGACTCTCTCTTCACCTACTTCTGCACAAGTTCAGAGATTTATTCTCTATAGAAGTCACACCAGTGAGTCCTCAAAGTCGGCCTGCTATGAAGTAAGAGAACCTCTTTCCCTTCTCTATGCCTACAATGCTGTAAATTCCTGCACTTCCACCTCCCCTCATATTACCAGGAGACACTTCTTTGGAAAAGTCCATTATTTAGAAAGTAGTGAGTTTAGACTATTTACATGTGTTTTGACTATGGATTTAGATTTTCAAGGATCTTCCTATTTTGTTTAATGTTTACTCTAAATTATTTACCACTATCCAAAACTGATCATCCTCTTTCTTTTAAAGAGAGAAGGAGAAAGGGAACAAAGTAAGAAGCATCTTTCTTTACTTGTTTTGTTTTTTTAACCCTGCCCCAGGTCACAAACCCAGGTCCTTGATCTTTACATGGTCCATACTCTGGCCTGCCCACATATTCTTTATTTCTTATGCAGAACCATTTAGTTATTTTATAATGTCTAAAAACCGACTCATCCCAGCCCTGCCTACTGTACTTTATCTTTCTGTCTCAACCAGCTCATTAAAACATGTCTCTAAATAGAAAAATTCATGCTTATTACCCTCTAACAGGACACATTATTCTAAATTTAATTTAAAATTGTGACCAGGTGAATATTGTTAAGACATTTAAAAATATAATAGCAAAGGAGAAGACTTGCCCTAACGAAATTTTAAATGTGCTATTATTAATCCATTGTAATTATCACATTAGATATAAGTACAGGATATAAATAAATCATTGAGGCCAAACATTGAGTCATAAGTCAGAATTTTTTCTTTCTAAATTCCAATGAGTGATCTTTTGTACCCCTTAGGTTAGGCAATCTCCTTAGGTCAGTAATTTATACCACAAAGAGAAAAGTTTGTTTCATCCTTAATAACTGATTTACAACTGTTTTTGAACACATTCTGATTAATTTGAGAGTCCCTGTTCTCATTTTTATCCTGATTTTATGCTTTCATGAATTGCTAAAACCAATGTCAAGGAGCTTTTCCCCTATGTTTTTATCCAGGCATTTAATGGTTTCAGGTCTTATATTCTAGTCTTTAATCCATTTGAATCCATTTTTGTGAATGATGTAAAATCAGGGTTTAATTTCATTCTTTTGCTTGTGAATATACAATTTTACCAGTGTCATTTATTGAAGTACCTGTCTTTTCCCATTGAGTGTTCTTAGATCCCTTCTCAAATATTAGCTCACAATAATATATGCATGAGTTTATTCTGTCCCATTGGTCTGTGTGTCTGATTTTGATGTGAGTGTCACACTGTTTGGTTACTATAGCTGTGTAATATAGTTGGAAATCAGGATCTGATGCCTCCAGCCTTGTTCTTTCTCAGGATTACCTTGACCATTAGGTGTCATTTGTTGTTCCATTTTTGTTTTTTTTTAAAGGAAAGGTGCAGGGAGAAATCAAGGGGAGGTGACAGACAGGAAAGGAGAGGAGGAAGAAACACTGTTTTATTTATCTGTTCATATTAGTTGTTCCTGACCCCAGGCCTTGAACCTAGGTCTTTGGGATGTTTGTGGACTGCAGCCTTATCCACTAGATGGCCAGGACATGCCTGTTGGTTTGTTTGTTTTTTTGAAGAAAAGATGCAGGCACGGTGAATAGGAAAGCAGGCAGGAAGAGAGAGGAGGAGGAAGCATTTATTTATTTTATTTAGTTGTTTATCTTTGTTGTTCATGTTTGTTGTTCCCTCCAGCCCCAGGTCACGAACCCAGGTCCTTGAAACACATAGGGACCATGTCTGCTGGGCTTCCCTGGTAAGCCTCCAGAGCATGCATCCATATGATTTTTCAAATTTCTATTTTTTAAGGGAGGAAGGAAGGCAGGGAAAAGAGGAAGAAAAAATTTTTGAAGGAAAGTTGCTGGTAGGAATGAAGGTGAGTAGAGACAAGCAAGCAGGAAGAGCAAGGTGAAAGAAGTACTTCATTTTATTTAGTTGTTCATCTTGGCTGTTCCCAGTCCTCCTGGAACACAATCAGGGAACCCTGGGATGTATGTGGACTGTGCCCAACTCCAACTTCACCAAGGCGTGCCACTTATTTTAATTTTTTAAGGCAAGAGGCTGGCAGGAAGAGAGACAAGAGGAAGCATTTTATTTCCTTTTAACTTGTTGTTCATCTTAGTTGCTCCATTCCACTCGCACAGCCCCGGGTCTTGAACCTAAGTCCTTAGAATGTATGTACGTATGTACGTCCAGTGGCCCTGTCCAGTAGGCCACCAGGGTGCACGCCAGAAGTATTTTAAGGAATTAACCAAGGAGAGGAGGGAAAAAATAATTACTTAGCTGTTCATTTTGTTTTTTTACCCAGGCTTCGGACTGTAATTGGTTTGCCCACCATCATCTCAAACCTGGGTCCTTGGGTTGTATGTGATTTGCATACCAGCATCTCAGCGACCTGTGCCACCAGGGCATGCCTTGATTTTAAAAATTTCTGTAAAATATGCCATTGGAACCTTGATAGGAATTGCATTGAATCTATAGAAGGCTTTGGGAAGTATGGACATATAAGTAATATTGTTTAATTCATCAACATGGAATATTTTTC
This sequence comes from Solenodon paradoxus, assembly GCA_004363575.1. NCBI lineage: Eukaryota > Metazoa > Chordata > Mammalia > Eulipotyphla > Solenodontidae > Solenodon > Solenodon paradoxus. The sequence goes on from RJWH01000313.1 coordinate 142,173, forward strand.
CACTTTTGTTTTTCAATTTCTTTCATCAATATCTTACAGTTTTTAGTGTGCAGATCTTTTTACCTCCTTTGTTAAATTTATTCCTAAAATTTTATTAGGGAAAGTCATCTTGGAGACTATGAAAATAAACCTCGTTATTCATGAAAATAATTATAAAAATATATTGAAGTTGTCCTTCGTTTTTACTGCATAGCAAATGAAGAAGAAAGAGAAAGACATATAGGAGGAGAAAAAGAACAGCTGAATTGAAACAATAAGGGGCAGAAAATGTCTTTGAGAGAGAAGTCTACCTGTATTGAGCACCTGTCCTAAATAATCCATCAACCATATTGTCCTCAAAGTTCTTCTCTCTTTATTCCTCACAGCAGCCGAAGCCATTAAACCCAGCTTGTTAAACTAGCATTCATCATCCACACTGTAACAGTCACTTACAAGTGAATCTCAATATGTCACTCTCATTCTTGCTTCTACTGGACAGATTCAAACTTTATCATCTTTATTACTGGGAGAGGGTGACTCTGAGGGTCTTAAAACTAGTCTGTTTTCAGAGACCTTCTCTTTATTAGGCCAACTCCTAATTACACTCTCAGGCTTTAGCTCAAACACAAATTCCTTAGAGAAATCCCTTAGAGGTAATCCCTCAGATGAGATTGGGTCCCTCCTCTTGTTCGTGATCATGGTTTGCTTACCCTCTCCTCTGTATCACTTGTAAATGCAAAAATGAAATAATTGTGTAGAGGACTCTTGTGTCCTTGCTCCCTACAGCCCCTGGAGCATGGCCGACGTCCACATCACTCAGCACTGAGAGTCCACTGCTCGTCGTCACTGCGGTGTTGAGTACAGAGCAGGTGCCCAGAAGTTAAATGGAGTGGTGACTTTAATATACATAAATATTTAACCCAATTCCCTTTTCAGTTCCAGGTTGCATTCAGGATATCACCTGTCATGTTTTCTTAGGCTCCTCTTGGCTATGATAGCAGCTCGAATGTTACTTGTTTGATGTCTTTGATAGGTTTGAGGCGTATGGTACAGTCTAAGGATGCTCCTCTACAAGAAGTTGTCTTGTGTTTCTCATCAGACTAGGGTGATGGGTTCATGGGAGAAAGGCCACAGAGGTAAAGTGACTTTTTTTTTTCAATCACGTCCTTTCGTGTATACATATATCAACTACGCATGTTGACCATGGTCACCTGGGTGTAGTGGTTAAGGTTTCTCCATTACAGTTATTATCTGCGCCCCCCGCCCCTTTTCCATACTCTTTAGAGGGAAGTCACCATGCAGTTCAGGCTGCATGAGTGGGGATTATGCTTCTTATTTCAACCATGTGTTTAACTAGAGTAAGCTTATTATTTCAAGTTTATTTTTAAACGAATGCATCTATCCCATCTCTTTACAGGATATCCATCAGGGGTGCCCCAATGTTCACTGAAGAGCTTCATTTTTAATCCTTAAAGACTAGAGACCACCAAATGAAGGAGATATACAGAGCAAAATATCTGAGCTGATTAGGAGAAAGGAGGAACACCTGAAGTTTTCCCATGTCTGCTGGAAATTCTCAAAACTAAGAGTCACATATAGCAGTGGTGACCACTATATTAGTTTTTTTTTTTTTTTTTAAGGAAAGGTGCAGGCAGGAATGAAGGCAAATAGGTAGGCAGGCAGAGAGAGAAGGAAGAAGCATTTAATTTAGTTGTTCGTCTTGGTTGTTCCCCCAGCCCCAGGTAGCCAACCCCAGTCCTTGGGAGGTATGTGGACTACGCCAACCAGAAGCTGTGGATTTATCTGCTGAGCCATCAGGGACCACCCATATATTCTTTTGTTAGCAGTTTTATTGCTAAAACTGATGGTTAATATTTTTTGCCTTAATAAGATGTGTTTCAATTTCCTAAGATTTCCCATTTTGAGAAACATTATCAAATATATTCATGTGTTTGTGCCTCTAATAAAGCAAATGTAGAAAGAATCAAATGTGAAAATATAAATAGAAGCATAATTAATAGTTTCTGATCATTCACTTCTACTGGGGATATTAGTATAGTTTGAATATTGGTTATAATTCACACATTCAGATAATTCTCACCCCTCCGCCCTTTTTCTAAGAGAGGGAGAGGAGGAAGCATTTGTTTATTTTAATTGTTTTCCACCATCTCATTCATATCCCAGGTCTTAAACCCAGGTCCTAAACCTGAGTCCTTGAGCTTTTACACCGTCTATACCCCGGTCATGGGCAGAACTGAGGCAGGTAGGCAGGCAGGCAAGTAGAGAGGAGGAAGAAGCATTTTATTTTTATTAGTTATTCACCTTGGTTGTTCCCCCTTGACCCAGACATGAACCTGGGTACTTGGGATTTAAGTGGACTGACCTATACTGCTCCACCAGGGCATGCCAAGCATTTTTTCATTTTTAACACCTCCTTTTCCTTTACTGGAAATGTGGTTTTTCTTTTGACCCAGCTATTTATAGGAATCCAACTTTTTTTTTTTTTTTTTAAATGTTACTAGCTAGCTTTACTTCTGGCCGCATGACCTCAGTTATATATAACTCCTAATGGGTGATGACGGTTTTAAAACATATCTACAAATTCCTAGACATTCCTCTTCAACCTACTTCCCTGCTCTTCAGTAGGGGCTGGACTGTGACTCATTTCTGATGAACAGACTGTGGTAGAAGTGACAAAATGTCACCTCTGGGATGAGGTCATAAAGGCTTGCAGCTTTGTTTGCTCTCTAGGACCACTCACTTGGGGGGGGGCGGGTCCTGCCATCACATCCCGAGGACACACCAGCACATACAAGCAGTATGGAGAAGTCTCCCTGTGAGACAGTGAACCGCCTTCTACCTGGGGCCTCCCACTTCCAGGCAAGCCCTCAGATAACTGCAGCTCTGGCTGACTTCTCGACCACAAACCTCATGAGAGACAGGTTAGAACTACCTAGAATTAGCCACTCCTGAATTCTGGAGGCACAGAAAAATTTTTTTTTTTTTCTTCAATTTTAAGCTGCTGAGTTGAAAGGTAATTCAGACTGCAGCAATAGATGCTAATTCACTAACTTTCTCACAAATATACACCACAGCATGTAAGAGAGGAGGGGAAAATGTGCCTATATTGGCGTTATCTTATCAGCACTAAGGAAGCCTAAGTATGTCGTACTGAGGTAAGATCTTATGTCCTTCTTGGTGAATTTCTCTTTTCTTGGCAATCGCTACAGCTAAGTATTTTAACTCTGATAGTTCTAAGCAGTGTGGCATGTCTGTGGTTGATCACACATTAGGTGAAGGTTAAGCTGATTCAACCAAGTTGACTAATCATCTATATGAAGGTGGGACTCTTGACTGAGATCTTCTTAGTTAAAGAAAAATAGATCTACTCTGCTGTGACATTCCAGAAAACCTCATGCTAGATGAAGGCAAACGATAAGAAAGAACATCTCTATATGGTTTGGATCTGGCAGATACGCAGGGGACAAAGGCCCAAAATAACTATTTAATGTTAGAAACACCAGTGTTTTCAGTTTCAAAATCTAAATACTTACAAGCATTGTAGGGATTGTGAAAGGTTGTCAGGTAGACCGGATCACCTTTTCCCCACTCCAAATTGATCTTTTCTTCTTCCAGTGGCTAATTTTAAAACGTATCCATGCAAAACATCCATTGTTCTGTTAATCAGCCTCTCAAATGACTTCAGGAATGCTTTACTCTAAAGATTCATGAGTTCCTTGCTCAGAAATAATCTGGTGCTGAGAAAAACACTCCAAGATGACAACTGTGGCCTCCTGGGCTCAGCTGACAGTGACTGAAGAACTAAAGCATCTTCTTGAGCTAGTCTGGTAAGAACTATAAGCCATGAGGCAGACCATCACTGAGCCTCTCAGAGGAAAAAGAACTTACTTTTCCAGGAATACACATAGGTGAATGTGTGTTCAGACTATCTGAAAGATACAAACGAAGTTCTATTTTCACTTAAATCAATTCACTGTATCCAGGGGGGAAAAATGACCAATAATGATACTTAAATATATAATTATCTTTCTTTTCTCAGGTGATTAGGAAAAAAATGGTAAAGCAGGTTAAACATAGACTCTGAGGCTTTGTTTTCAAGTTACCCCAGCACATCTGGTGGGGCGCAGGCATTCGAGAAAGACCACCTTCCTTCTAGGTTAGCAGAAAACCAAGGATAAATTGCTATTATAGATTGACTTTTTGTTGTTTTTAAATTTAGGATGTAAACTCAACATTACAGAAAGACACTTGACTTGTGTAAGTGTTACTGAACTCAATTCAAAGCTGAAAACAAAAAGTTGTGTAGGTCACTATGTCCTGGATAGCTTTCTTGTTTTATCTCTTGGTCCAGGAAAGCAGGTACTCTTAATGAATTACATCTTTTTTTGACTTGAAAATTACACTCAGAAAGTTTAAAAAAACAAAACAAAACTTAATCAAGTAATTAGTTGTCTTTTTTTTTCCAACTTAACTCTAAAACTTGAAAGTCGTAATTGAAAAAAAAAGTAAGTACTGCTGTACCCTGGTGGCTCAGGCGTTAAGGCTCAAGCTTCAGCACGGTCCACAAAGTCTGAGGACCCGGGTTTGAGATGTGGGACTGGGGAAAACAACTAAAATGGACAACGAAATAGATAAATGAAAAATTGTTTCTTCTTCCTCCCTCGCTGCCTGCCTGCCTGTTTGCTTTCATTCCTGACTGCTCCCTTCCTCTAAAAAAAAATAAGTACTGGTGAGAGGATAATTCAGTTGGCATCTTGCTCATTACCTCACCCTAAAAGTATTTTTATAAAGTTACTCTTCCATAAATCAGTGCCCTAGAAACACAGGACTGTATTTCTAGTGTAAGGTGTGTGTCTGAACACCTATAAACAAGTGCGATGATGCAATATTGCACTTCAGAAATTGCTAAACACATGCCCATATTTAACTATGCAATAAACTAAGTCCTAAGACCAGTTTGCTTTCTCAATCATGACTCATGACAATGTCAGTGACCAAATGCCATTGATGTCATACTAGGAAAGGGAATGACAAATTCTTCATTTTGTCTCGAACTGTGTTTGTGGTTGCCATTTATTTAAATGTGAAATAGTTGCTTTCCTTCCCCAAAACCCCAGCCAATAAAATGAAAGCTTTATTTTGGGTGTTGTCCTCTCGACTTTCTCCTGTATGTCTACATAAGACACTTCTGCCCAGAATAGGCTAGATATGCTTGATGACTTCAGAAAGCCTACTGTGAACAACACGTCTTTCTGAAAAGATTGTTCAGATCACTTTTCATATTAAGCTGTTTTCAGTCACTATTTCACGGGTGGCTAACCTGCTCGAAAGTTTTGTCGTGGCGTCAGACACATGACCACACAGCGCCTCCTGTCTGCTGCACGTGCTGCCTGACTAAGGCTGGTCAGTGTTAAAGCTGTGGCACTTGACACAGGCCTTTCTGGTCTCCACAGGTGGCCAGGCCACTCCTCTGTGACTGTCACTAGACAGAACACAGGAGAAGGTGATGCAAGTCGGGTGGAATCACAGCACCGCCCCCTGCTCTCAGTCACCAGCACCTGAGCTGCCGCACGTCCCCCTCGAGCACCTGGTAACGGCAGCACCAGGGCACAGGCCGCTGTGAGGCCTCGGCGGGACGGTGCCAGAGGCTGGCAGCGCGGTTAGCGAGTGCTTCCGTCAACCGCCGCAGGACAGGCGCGCACACAGACTCCGGTGTGAAATGAACAGCAGTTACCAAAGATAAATGACCGGTTTTAAAATCTGAATTAGACAGTTTGTATTCTAACACACACACACATACACAGTCTGTACCAATTAAATACAATAAAGTTGAAAGGGGATATAAATTACAGTTTTCCTTTTTAAAAAAACAGACAATAGTAAAATACTACAGTCAGCTCACTATACACAAAAATCATGAACAGCAGCTTGTCATGAAAGTTGCCAGTATCTTACTCATTTACGGATGCTAAGAACGTACAGCAGATTGTACACAGTCCCTTGCTTACACTTCTCGCTGTGCATCCAGACCAATTATACAGGCATTACATAGGAGACACATAAAGTACTTCTGTCAGAGCCTCTGTGCCCATAACCCTTCAGTGTCTCCCTCAGTAGGAGAATGTCGTCGATGAAGACATGGACAGCGCGGTCATCTGCATTCAACCATCTCCTGCAAACGTGGTGAAGTGGGCACCTGTGAATATTAGAGCTCATTCTAACTCTTAGCATTTTCCAGAATTAAGTAAAATAACACAGCAAAACCACACCACAATGAAACCTACCAATCCAACACAAAACCACACACAAAAAAGACAAAAATCAACATTCCCCTCCCCTCCAAAACCCAATTCTTGGTATGTCCCTGTATTTTCTTACAGTAATACTGCTCTCTGCATTCCACCTGCCTGGCTGGGTCGAACCAAGGGTGAAGAAATGCCAGAGTCAGAGCCCTAGTCATTGTCAATGGTTCTGGGACAGTGTCAAGTCAGCAGGTGGAAGACCAAAGAATATAGCTGTGCGGTTTTCCGGTGTGCTTATGAAACCGAGGACAGAGAACGGCAGCACATGGCCAGGTAGCCAAAGGGTTTTGGCACCAAACTTGCAGTCAAACATATGTACACAGAAAATGAGTGGACAGCAAACACGTTCAGTCTTATGTAAGTTCTTTGGTTATAAAGAACAGCATTCTGTAACCTTTTCTGCAAAGAGGGATTTGCAACCTCATTCTTAGGCAATAAAATCTTTTTCATCTGCTCGTCTGCAAGAGATCATCCAAGTTGCTTTGTAGCAAGCCCCGTACCTTTTGATTTTCTACAAACCACTTTTACCTGCATTTTAGTGTGCAGTCTTGTCTCTGAACAGACATACAATAGATACACATTTCATATCATCATATATATTATTTATAAAAAAAAAATTAGAGCATCAACTCCAGAATCTACAGTAAGAACTGATTAAAACTGTACAAGAATAAAGTCTGAATCCGTGGAGGGGTCTACACAGTGGGTGTGTGTAGTAAGTGCAAACAAAAATACTGCCACTTAATTAATCCAGGACTTCCGGTGCTCTGGCTTTCTGGAAAAAGCAGAGGCTGCCGAGTCACCCGAGTGACAAAGTGCCGCTTCTCCCTGCCGGGGAGAGAAAAGGAAGTGGCCCGGGAGCGAACAGCTTTTTCTGGCGGGTCAGAGGTCAGCTGGGCCGCAGCATGTTGAAGATGGAGCTGGTGTTTTCGTAAGGTGGCCGTGGACAAGGACGCTGTGGCTCGGAAGGGTGCTGGCTGCCGCTCACCGAGCAGTCGCGGTCACTGTCGTGGGTCCCTGGAACGCAGAGGCTGATGAGTTCAAGGTCCTGCCCCTGCCTCCCCTCCGCGCCCACGGGGACCACCCTCAGGCCCACCAGCCCAGCCCAGCCCAGGCAGAGGGCTCCTCCTCCAGGGACCCACAGGATCCTATTTAATATGGAATCCAGTTCTAGAACTTACACTGTGCAGGGGAGAAACTAGGCCCCAAAGGAAGCTTCTAGGAAAAGTAATGACGGCAAGACCCAGAGTTAAAGTAAAAAAATTGTTATTTCTGGGTCCACGGGGTGAGAACGAAAATCAAACTTTAGTATTTAAAAGGTTCTCCAGTTTTAACACTGTTAAAACAATGTATTTAAACTAATTATTATAAAAAGTCAAGCTATTTAGAAAAAAATCACAAAATCACTCTATTCATACAATGCCCGGCATTACTCTTTTTGTATATATTTTAAATATTCTCAGTTTTAAACTGAGATGGTTCACAGAGACCCCCCCCTATTCTGGAATCTTCTGAAAGCAAAAACTAGGAACTGTTCTTGTCTGTTGGGTTCTGAATAACCTAGGCAATGAGATGAGGGGATTATTGTCCCTGTTCCCTCTGCTAAGTCCTGTCCTGCTCACAGTGTGGCCCTCGAATACTCCACACCTTGCATTACTATAGCAAAAGGGACTGTGAAAACCTCATTCCTGCTGTTCCCCCTGCACAGAAACAAGATCTTAGTTGCAGAGGGCAGGATTCTGGGGAATTCCCTGCCTGCCCCCAAGCCCCTAGTGAGACTACTGTACATTTGAGTTTGAGAAGTACTGCTCTAGGGTGAAGAATTAACCTTGGACTTCTTGACCAAGTCTTCCTGGAAGGATGGAAAAGCTGACATTGCATCAATACTTGATCATCCGTGTAAAGGAAGTTGAAGACTTAAAATGAATGTTTCATTGGCAAGAACAGTATTGAGTAACTTCATTATTATGTTAGGGAAAGATGCTTTTAATTATTAAGAGATTCTATTTTGGTTACTGCAGTTTATTAGGATGCTGCGTAAATAACTATGCAATGAAATTTTAAGGGCTAGTATGGAAGGCGGGGTGCAGGGATGGGCAGTCATCAAACCGGGTTAATAACTTCTTCAGGAAAACAGAGATTGGATGGCACCATGATTATTGCATTCTTCACCAAGCCACTTTCTAACTCTGTCAGCTCTTTGTTTTGTTAAGTTCTCTTATACCCCTTACCTAGCTGACACTGGGGTGGGGGACCCTGAATGGGAAGAAATCATGCCTCTCAGGAGCAGCACATTAGTAACTATCTTATTAATGTATATAATCTATATTATTTATATAATTCTCCATTTTCCTTAGGAATACTAGCAGAAATCCATTTTGTCCCAATATGAAAATTAAACATTATAATAAGACAGCCTGTGTAACTTCCAAAGACCAAACTTCAAACACTAAAGGAATTTACCTAGCTGTCCCCAATGTGCCTTTTCTTTAAAAGGAAAGGTATAGGCAGGAATGGAGGTGAGCAGGCAGGCAGCAAGAGAGAGGAGGAAACTTCAGTTGTTCATCCTAGTTGTTTCCTCCGGCCCTGGGTCTTGAACTGGGGATGTTGGAATATATATGAACTACACACAATGGACTAAGCCACTAGGCCCACCAGGACACCCCCTTCCTTTTTGTTTGAAGGAGAAAGGTACAGGCTCTTGCAAGAGCAGACAGGCAGGAAGAAAGAGGAGGAAGAATTTATTTTACTTAGTTGCTCAATCTGGTTGGTCCCTGGCTCCAGGCCATGAATTCGGACCCTTAGGAGGTACATGGACTGTGCCTGCCAGAGGCAGCAGGCCTCACTGTGCCACCATGGTGTACTCCCAGGACACATTTTTAACTGTGGGCACCAAATGACTGCTGATCAATTCTATAATGCCTGTTTTTGTTTTTTTTTTTGAGCCCCCACATATATAAACTTAGGATGGGTCTCACAATTAAACATGATAATGTCTGATTGGAAATATTTCTTATTTTACTTTTTAAAATTCCATTGAAAGAGAAAATATTCTTAATGATACATAAAATGTTGTACCTAATAATCAAAGAAATCATGTGCTTGAAAAAATATGGTAGATGCTAACAGAAAGCCTTGGGATAGCCAGAGATGAAACAACTCGAATCATTAAGAGACTGGCCTCTATCCATCTAATTCAGCACAATACATATATGCCTCGGAAGAGAAGGCCTCCCCAAGACATGTGGGTTCTTTCGAACTGAGATTATCCAAGACCCTGTAGACTCAAGAGAAACTTTACCATTCCCTTAAATACCTAGAATAAAAAAGATGGAAATTCTGACCCAGATTTAGGGTGATCTCTGGAAATAACGTTTCTATCAGAAAAACCCATCTACATGGAAGGGCAAACATGTACATGTAATTATAGATCAAATGGTGCTTTTTATTTAAGGAAGGAAAGGAGGGAAGGAGCGAGGAAGAAAGAAACATTTTTAATTTAGTTAGCTGTTTATTTTGACTTCTCCTCCTGGCCCTGGGTCACAACACCGGATCCTCAGGCTTTACCTGGTCCACTCCCTCGCCGTCTGAGCCACCCGAGCCAGGGATGCACTGCGCCTGGTCCTTTTATCCTGTGAGCCTCCCTGCTCTGTCCGTGAAGCCCTAAATTCCCTTCCCAACCCTTAGCTCAGGATAAATACCAATGCTTTGTCTCCCTTTACTTCAGAGTTTATATCCATGCGGTTTTGCAACATGTATGTAATTACATCTTTGTTCTTCTCCTACTAATCGGATGTTAGTCTGATTGCTTGACCAACCTGAGAAGAACCCAAGAGCTAGGGGGATATTTCCTCTCTACCCGCTTCACCGGATGAAAGAGCCACTAGTGGTGGCCTGTCGCTCTGGCGCAAGGCAGCGGCTGGGGTGTAGACCACGTAAAAAGTCCAGTGACCCGAGTTCATGACCTGGGCTGGTAGGAAACAACCAAAAGTAAAGAAACAAATAAGCGCTTCCTCCTCCTCTTCCTTTATTCCTTAAAAGTGCTTCATTCTCCTCTCACTTCCTTTTTTTCTAAATGAAGTTGTTAGCAGAAATGCCCCATCCTGCCTCCGGCTCCCCCAGCAGCCAAGCAGCCAGTGAGCTGCACCCCATGGGCTCCCGTCCCTGTCAGAGACCTCTGAGTGGCTCCCTCCTAGCAAGTCCTGCGGTGAAGGGCCTCTGGGGATTGGCGCTCAGTTAAGCACATTGACCGGTGGCTCTGAAACCTAGGACTGCCTCTGGAATCCAGTACCTGGTCATTCTCTGCCGAGGAACGCAGCGGGCCAGAGTCTGGTGTCCCATCTGACAAACTCCCACCGTCTGTTTTATTTGGTGGGCCCCTCCTACTCGAATGCTCTGCAGAAGACTCTGTCAAGCCATCAAAATCTTTGCCCTCTGATGCACCCATGAACTCAGTAAAAGACTGGTCTTCGAGGATGTCCGTGGTGTGCTCGACAGTCACCTCCCCGGGGCAGAACGACTGGCCATTCTTGCTGGCGCAGGCATGTGGTTCTGAACACGAGCTTGTCCGACAGAGCATTTTGGAGTTTTTTTCAGGAATGCTTTGGGGTGATGGGCTCCCTTTGGCTAAGGCACTGTTTTCCTTGAGTGGCACCATATTTATCTTATCCTTTACCAAGCTTCTTTCTAGTTCTGTCGACTCTTTGTTGGAGGACGATCTGCAATCGTGCACCAGGGATGGTCCAGAATGCTCGCTGGGGTCAGCATCCTTTGTCTGAATGGCTAGCTGATCTGAGCTGTCACTAGAAGGGACCACCATGTCAGACAGAGTGGCATTGGAGGCACTGTGAGAAAAGTAGCCACTGGTAATACTGCTGGTGGTAGGGCTACGGGACACCTCTTTCTCCAAGAGCCTAGAGTTTATCAAATCTGCTTTAGAAGAAAACCACTCCCTATTCTCCAAGCTGGCATTGTAAACACTGAAGTCAGCAAACTCCACAGGTACGTAAGGCTGTGAACTTATCAGTTTCCTGTTAAGAGCTTCCAGATCACTTTCCTCCTCCTCAGAGTCCTGCAGAAATGAAACAAGTCACCAGTTAGCTCCCGAGACAAGTTTTAAATGCTTTACTATTAAAGGGATTCATATTCACGTTTACTATTTTTATGTTCATTCTGAGTTCACTTAAATTCACGTCTTGTCGTCACAGGTACATTATTCTTCGGGATCTGTAAGCAGACACTCAGGATCACCCTCTATGAAGGAGATTTATTTCTCCTGTACTCAATGCTAGTAAGAAACCTTTCCTTCCCTGAGTTAAGAATATGGATGGAACTGAAGTGCAGGCGGCTTTTAATTGATCACATGGTTAGTTTTCAGCTGTGATGTTTCCCATTGTCTAATAAAATGAGTCGAGGGACAGCTGAAGGCAGAGAAGACCTACTTCTTCATTCTTGAAATCCTCACCTTGAGAAGCCATGTGAAGATAATTACAAGTCATCTGTAAAAAGTCTGAGCTATTTTATGGGAAGAAAGTAGGGTAAAGACCCCTAGTAAGAGAAGGGCAAAGAGCATAATCTTGACATACATCCTCAGTGTTGTAAGACTGTAAAATAACGATCAATTTGGTAATGATCGTTTTCTAGAGTTTTTGACAGCAAAAACAGAAGATAAGGCAAGAAGATAAGAAACAGAGATAGTAAGATTTAAATGAAAAACTCCTTTGTCTTCTGTAAAATTCTTCATAAAGACAGGTAAAATGACAAAAGTGGGTGTCAACTCAATTTCTCTCCAAATGAATGGATGATTCATATGTATCTGGTGGAAAACAAAGTAAAACATGTGGATATTTTATGTTCAAATAAAAAATATTACTTATTACTACCTAATTTATTAATAACCTCACAAATATCTAAGGGTTTTGAAAATACTCCTTTTCCTTTTTAAAATGTGACTTTCATTCAACAATATTCACTAGCACCCACTATCACCCAACTATTCCCAAGAACTGGCAATACCAATGGTGAGCGAAAAAACAGGCATGGCGCTTGCCTTTGGAGAATCATGACTTTGGGTCCTTGTTCTTAGAACACCCCTGGATACTGCATAGGAGACAGAGGTTTAATTCAGTGTTCTAACATGGTGACCAGAGCCCTGGAACCAGATATCAAACTTACTTATTAAGAGAGAGGGAGAGGTGGACCCCAGCGGTTCAGGCATTAATTAAGTCTGCGGCCGCAGCACAGTCCATGTAATGTCCAGGGATGAGACGTGGGACTTGGGGGAACAACCAAAATGAGTAAGTAAAAAATGCTCTTCCTCCTCTCCTTTCCTGCCTTCCTGCCTGCCTATTTGCCTTCAATCTTTCCTGCTACCTTCCTCTTTAAGTAAGAGGGAGGGAGAGAAAAAAGCACAGATGGAAGATCACAAAATGAACACATATTTTATCCAATCAATTTGAGAATATTTTCTTTTGCATCTCATAAGATGCTAGATACCTACAAACTAGTTTAATACTCTTTTCAATGCTTCACAGTTTTAAAAGTGATTTGAATATGAATTATTTAGAAGCATGAATAGGCCTAATTCCTTAGCTGTTAGTCAAAGGTGATTATCAAATACCTGCAATAAAGTTTCAGCAGTTAGCAAAACAAAAATGCTGGCAACACTTATCTCTTGCCATGTCATCCTTAACTGCATTCTAGGTTAACTAGGATTATTAAAAATGGGGGTGGACTACAGCGCTCTCTCCCCAGATTTGGGGAAACATTTCTAAAGGAGCAAAGATCAGAGAGAATTGTTGGAAAGAGTGGACTTTGCTTATATTTTCTAGATTCTCTATTTGCCTTGTTTAGACTCAAAATTGAGTTAAAATATTTTTAACTCTCTGGTTCCTTTGATCTAAGCTGGCAAAGAAACAATCCCAAGTCTAAGACAATCTAATGCAGTCAATTAATAAGCTATTTATTGGAAGGAAAACCAACAGTGAAGATGGGAATTAGTAATTTAGGACACTTTTTATGTCTAAAATTATTTCTTCTGAAGACTGAGGAAAGGCCTGCTATTCCAAAATACAATGTTGTTGAAAGAAACAGTCACTCCCGAGTCTGACAGATAAAAATGGATGTACATTTATCAAACTTGGAATGATAAAAAATTTATTCCTAAAGGATTAGAAGAGTCTACAAAAATTCCAAGTCATTAAGTTCAAATAGGAATCAGGACATGGTTATGCACTTGTAGTGGGGGTGGGGGAAGACTAGAGAAAGAGAAGGAGAAAGACTAAAGGAGTAGGGACAACTAACTCCAGAAAACAAAGAAAGTTGAATAGAGATGAAACATTTTCCAACATTACAAGGAGTTATTCCCTTCAAGGAGAAAAGAGAGAACTTAATTGGTTTAAATCAGCTATTAAGGGGAACTTGGTTAGATAGACTTTTTATGCCAGAAAAATATCACTGTATCTTCTAGGAAACTAAACTAACTAAGCACATTCCTACCATGTTTTAAGGTATTAAACTCTACCTAAAAGTAGAGCATGGAGTTGGGGTATGCAGTTTCTTTATAGCATAATCTTCATGATTTAATTTTTGTGATTTAGTTTGTGCAGCTGACATTTACCTATAGACAGTATACCTTGATTTTTAAAAGGGATCAAATCCATGTTAGGATAGTGACTTTGCAAGGAGGTTCACTTGATTCAAGTCATTTCACTCCCACTATCATCTAGTCCTACCGAGACCGTCTCTTTCAGTGCGGCGCTCCAGTACTGCTGTCCATGGTACCAAAGCGTGGGCCGCCCTTCAGAGCAGCCGCAAGAGGACGACCGCACTTTGGGAGTAGGCTGATTCAGTCCAATTCTGCCAAGCAATGGGACTTTGTCCTCCTACTCACTGTAACTGTGATGCCTGGGGCAAGTCAACAAGTCTTTGGTGTCTAGTCTGTAAAGTGAAAGAAATAAACCATATGCTGTCTAAGTGAGGTCCGAGAAAGGCAGGAGAAATGACTGCCTTTCTGCTAGTCTCTCTGCTTCACGAGTACAAAGACTCCAAGGGCCTACTGCTTGCTGCCTTTATCTTCATACAGGACACAAATACATTTGTGTATCTCCCCAAATTGATCAGACAACAGAACGTTTGCTTTAAGAATCAAGCATAGCCAAAGTTACTCTAGTTTGTATGAAATTACAGGTGACTTTGGTAATTAGATGAGCTAAGAAAAAAAAAGGAGTATCTCCATAACGATTCTCAGAAAGGTTTCAAACTCTCTTGATCAAGCTAAATTTGTGATATGCCCTCTGACTTTTCAAGTCTAGAAAAGGAAAGGAAGAAATTAGGAACAAAGGAAAAAAGCCGTTTCTCTCTATTTATAAGAGGAGAAATAAAATTTAAGCTTCCTAGAGAAAAACTAGAACCACAAGTCAAGCAAGTAGTGTCTGAAATCTACCAAAACATCCTGGAAGAGCTGCTATCTGAAATAAAGCAAAAGTCCAGCAGTTTCAGAGATGACGCATACTGTGTTATTATTTTGAAGTTGTTTGAAATATTTTGATGTTACTATTATAAACTCAGAAAAAAAATGTTAAAACTTGCTTGGAACCTTGCTTGTGTTTAGTAAAGACAGTAAACCTATGCTGAGTGACAGGTAAGACATCAGCAATGGTCCTGACACACCAATGTATGTTAAAGTGTGATATTTAAAATGAAAACTAACGTGATAACAAATCCCTGGATGTACCCAACTGTGGATTCAAGCTATAACAAGGGCTCCCACTTCAAGCAAGTCAGTGGCCTAGACTCCAACGTAGACCCTATGACATTCCGTACAGTGATGGGCTGGAAGCAACTGCTCGCCGGTGTCCCGTCGGACGCTCAGCTCTTCGCCAGTCAAAACTCATCGCTGCAACCGCTGTTCCAGAGAAGATCGCCAGGGGAACTCTCTTCAGCTGAACCCAGGCATCAGGAACTTGTGAGTAATAAAGCCTGTGTGTAACTTGCAGCTAATATTTTGTGTGGTTGTATTTTACTCTGGCAGCACAGAAATATTAATATTTATATAAACTCTCCTAAGAGCAAATAAGTAACAGAGCGTATCTAGAGCAGTCTTGACAGTACTCTCCACCTGCGATTGTCCGATAGTTAGCGCGCATGTATTTTCCATCTCAATCATATCTCGGACATTCAGCTTCCATCTCAATCATATCTTGGACATTCAGCAAGCTATTTTTCTATGGAGAGCAGAGGCAGATCTCTTAAGATTCAAGTCAGAAAAAAATGGTGCCATCAACCCTACCTATAGATTCCATGTGTTTGCTTGCATAGATTCTGATTGCTACTTGAGATTTCCTCGGTCAGGAGAATCTGGTTCCATTCTCCCCTCTGCTAGCTGAAAGCCTAGAGATGAGTTTTATTAAAGTATTAAAAAGCGTGTGTGTGGGGGGGCGGGTATGCTTGTGGCTCAGGTGGTTGAGAGACTGGTGTGCAGACCATGTAAAGCCCAGCGACCTGGGTTTGAGATAAAACAACACACAAACAACTAAATAAAAGATGCTTCCTCCTCCTCTTCTTCTTTCCTTAAATGTTTCTTCTTCCTCTCCCTTCCTCTCTTAAAAAGTATTAAAAGGAAAGTAAAGAAGATAACTAACTACAAGGCAAGCTCTGTAAACTGTGAAATTATCCGCTGGGCAACCTAGGAAGGGTCATCCACTAGTTTCTTGATTGCATGTTCGACCAAAGTGTATTGATAAATTAGGCTTAAACTTAGTAGCCCCTGGGTATGCCCTAGGGGCTTAGTGATCTAATACACCCTTAGAGCAGTCCCATATACATCTCAAGGTCCCAAGTTCAAGACCTGGGGCCAGGGAGGTGGAAGTGGGGGGAACCAATGTGAACAATTAAATGAAAATAAAGTAGTACTTGTCTCTTAAAAAACAAACAAACCAGTGCCCTGCACCATAATGCTGAATGCCAGCTCAAAGAACAGACATGTCGAATCAGCTAGAGAGACCCAGAGAAGTTGAAGGGTAACAAGTGAGCAATGTGTTCTTTGTAGCCTATGCTGCAGCAGCAATTATTATTTCACTTATTTATGTATTTATGTATGTATATATGCAAGTATCTATTAAATGGCCCCCTGGCTATGGGTCTTGAATCCAGGTCTACAGTTTTCATAGCCTCTGCTCTGTCTTAACCACCTGAGTCACAGGAGGGGCCCCAAATATTAAAAATAAATAAATAAATAAAAATGTTGTCTTTTCCCAGCCCTGGGTCTTGAACCCAGGTCCATGGTTTCCATAGCCAGTACCTTAGTCACCTGAGCTACAAGGGAGCTGAAGATTTATTGAGCAGGTGGTGGTCAAGTCAGTGACTGAATGGCTGCTCATCAAGCTTCCGGAGAAATGAAGGATGGGCCATTGATGTGCACTGCCTGCTCCATCAGAACTAGACTGGGGCTCCATAAAAAAGGGCAGGAGAACTTAGAGGCAGAAGGAGGCAGAGGGGCAGGGTGGGGAGGGGGAAATGGCGCCTCTTCCTCTTTCCTCAGAGGCAGGAGGAATCGGGAGGTTGTGTCTGAAAATCCAAAGCACTCCAGGAATGAGGAGAGTGGTTCACTGCATATCTGGGTTCAGTTCCAGTTAGTTACACACAGTGTGCATGAGCAGCATATTCTAGAACCATTAAAGACACACGAATGAGCCTTTGGAAAGGAGGTGACAGGAAGGCTGGGAAAGAAAACATCCCACTCTCTGCCCACGAGCGGACCACATGCAGACATAAGCATCAAGAAGCCCCTCATTCTCAAGCCGCCTTCCTTTTTCAAAGCCACAGGAGAATGAAAGCTGAGAGAGACAATGGTGCATTCTTTCCAAACCTGAGAATATGTAGGTTTTGTTTTTAAACTGCGGTATCATTTATAATCCGCAGTATCTATTACAGTGTTTCATAACCTATTTCTCCAGTTGGTCATTTGAAGTGTGTGCAGGGCAATGAGAGTTACAGGGAGAGTCTCGCCCTGTCTGTGGTACACCGAGATAAGCCATCCTGAAAGCAAGACTGCCACCAAGGCTGTCGGGGACTATTTTGCCAGCCAATTAAGAACAGGCTACCCGAGATGTCGAGATGATGACCATGAGCAAGGAGGGACTGCAGTGTGGCTACAAACTGCAGGGGAATCTTGGCGACAGTATCAGGCAACAGGAAAGAAGCTTTCACACCAGTCCACAACTGAATGCATGACTACTTACTCCAAGTAAGTGCAGTTCTTCTAAGTAGATTAACTTCAGAATCTGGGCAATATGTATCAGTGCATTAGAAAGATTTCATATTAAAATGATCTTTGTTACACTTTTTCAAAAAAGTAGAATCATTAAGAGTGCCTTTTCCCTTTTTCTAAGCAAATTTACACTAAACATACACAAAAAAATCCACATCAAATAAAATAGAATGAACACTTAGAAATATCACAAGTCATGGCCCATTCATGCAAAATTTCATCACTGACGGTCCTAGATATATCTGTATCTCTAGAGAGATACAGATATATAGTTTGGTTTTTTTAAAGCAAAACCCCAACATATATCTTAATTTCTTCTAAAGTACTTGGATGATTGAGAAAGGGCTTTAAACCCGCCACCAGGTAAGAGGCAGGAATGGTCCCCAAACTTACAATCTTCTTCTCGCGTTTGCTACTGTGTTCTACGGGCATGCTGCTGCCATTGCTTCCTGGGGGTACAATGCAGCCGGGGTTATGTGCCTGCGATGGAGGCATGCTCTGCAAAGGTTAAGACACACAGGTGCATCACACACAGAAGACGATGACAGCCGGAACATACGTTAAATACATGCAAGTTAGAAAAGCAATGCAAACACTTTCATTACATGTGAGTAGTGTAGCAAACAATTCTGCAGGCAAGTTAAGCTACTGATGAACTCTAACAAGACTGTGTAGACTCTATGGCAAAAAGCATCATTGGTTTTATCCAGTAAAAAGGACTTTAATATTTTCAAGGTATCTAGAGACCATCTCTTTCTTCCTTGAAAGATAAAAGAGACTTTGAAAAGCCATAAACACAAAGAAAACGACAATAACAAGACACAAAAATTCTATCATGACCCAATAGTGCTTGAGAAAGATATTTTCCAGAGCGAACCCACACGTCTGCATGCGGCAATACGACCTGTTAACACAAACTGTCATTTCTGCACAGGCAACACGATTTCTTTCCAGTTTACAAAGTACAGACAAGTCCAGCATTTACCTCCTGGCTTAGAAGAGGCCTTGCCTCAAGAGCTATCCTTTTCTTATGCTCCTCTTTTACAGGCATTAGGGGTTTGAAAAACTTTGGCGGTTGAGGAGAGAATGCTTTAAAAGGGCTGACTGTTAAGGCATGAGGATTCTCTGATGTACAACCTGCGGAAGACAAAAAGGCAAGGTTTACAGGCACAGAGCGTTTCGCCAGCACACAGGAAACAAGGTGATAACCTAGTCACAGGCACACTTGGTACACAAAGAAATGAAGATATTAATACTTGGCTAAGTATTAGAGCTGACGTAGGCAAGAAAAGAGCTACAAAGTCACAGGGAGTTATCAAACGGCTGGACAGCAGCAAAAAAATCAGAAATCCAATTTTCTACCCTCTTTGCAAGACCCAGCTTAAGTGTCACTCTGCAGAGTGGTTCCCGCTCAGGTTGGTTTTCTCTTTGTCAAAATGACCAGAGCCTTCGTTATCTGAGCATGCATCTTGGGATGTTATTATTTAGTGCCTCATTTTCTATGGACCTCCTTTCCATAGTCAGACTCTTAAGATTTCTGTGATGGCACCGTTTTCTGCATATAGCAAATAGAGGCTCAACAAACATTCGAATAAATGAATATTGCGTACATTTGCAGGTCCCCTTTTTCCTCAAGCCATTCTGTTCCATGTGACTAAGAAGGAATATTTCCCTTTTCCTATTTTCATTCATGCCTACCATTTAGGGTTTCCTTTCTTTCTATAATCCACTGGTACAATGCCACTCAGAAAGGAAAATACAAGGTGTAGGGTGACAGAGTTGATACACACATCCAAAGAATGCTGTTCTCTCTAGGACACGGGGACATTATATATTTAGGTGGTAATGCTGCCACTAATCAAACCCACATCTGGTATCATTTTTGAAATTGCTTTAGGAATCAGAGACATGTTTTCTCCTTAAATAATCCTTTCACTTTAAAAACCTGAAACAAGTATAGCTATAATAAAATAAGACTTTCAAAACAGACTTTAAACATAGGGAAAAAATTGTGAAAATTCTAAATTGTTACACAAAAAGCCTATTACTATAACTTGGATGACAAATGAGGCACAAAGCAAAAATAATTCCAAGAGGTGACTCTGGTAAGTCCTTCTCAAGAAGGAGTTTTGGATAAACCAGCAAACAGAATGTCAACTTCCTATCTTTTTATATACCATCTATGACAAAGTTTTCTCCCAGGTTTTTCCTAAGAAATTACAAAGAAATAACACAGGACAACAGTCTCATCACTACCTTCTTTACTCCTCCGAGGCGAATCCCGGGGTAAAGTCCCGTAACACGCTACATCCTGGTAACTGGAGCTGCAGTCGGACATGTCTAACTGGTTCTCTGGCCAGCCCTACAGGTAAACACAGGGTTAACCGTCACTGAGTCCCTTTAAAATGAGAATTGAAGCCCAGTCTGACTTCTCCCTATTTTTTAATGGCAGTGTGTACTCTCCTATATTCAATTTTATTATGAAATACTTTGAACATACAGAAAAGTACTGAATAATATGACAAATAGTGTCATAGTCATGCCATATCTAGAGGGAATAAGTGTTACTACTTTATTGCATTTGTTCAAGATTTAATAAAAATCATTACAAACAGTATGAAATTCCGTTGTGAATACTTATAGGTCCCATTCATCTTCCTTCTACCCCAGGCAGTCACTTTTATGAATTTGGTATGTTATCTACAGTGACTGGGTAATTTAACAACCAAACTGAAACACTTTTCCGAGTCAAATGGTTCCATTAATAATTTTGCTGGGTATCAAACGTAAACTGGGGTTGTCCCAAACTAAGTGATAAGGTTATTCCATATACCTGAGACTTAAATTTTTCAAATCAGCATAAGATTAACATACTAAATGTAAAAAAACTCCTCGTGTATATCTTATACATAAGCTTATCCAATTTTACTTCAATTTCTTGGGAGTTGATTGCCTCTGAGGACTAGATTTTAAACTTCTTACACACATAATCTGTGTGATACCCTGAATCATCTACAGTCCCTGGCACAATAGCTTAAATGAGAGTTTCAAGAAATATCTGCTGAATAGGATGAAGTCATACAATTTCCTTATTTTTGAATCTCTAATTTTACCTATCTGAAATAATTTTGATATTGTCTTGGAGGATGAACTATCTTCTTACAGTTTTTAGATTTAGACCCATAAAGACAAATATTCATTCAACGATGTATGGTATTATCTTAATATGCCAAGTAATATTATAACACTCAGAGTGCCTAGCAATTTCATATCAAGTATTTTAACTTGGAAATGGACATGAGGAGAGAATGATCTTCATAAGATTAAAATGGGATGTCCAGAGATTTATAAAACACCAAGACACTCTGATTTTCCAGACTCAGATTCTGCTAAAAGCCAACCATCCCATGTACATACCTTGTCATCTTCATCAAAGCCAGAAAGGTCTGGTCGACTACACGACACCTGTAAGAAGAGATGAATGGTTTTACATACACATCTAAAAAATGTTGGGTCACGTAGCTGAAGTCTGTATGTCCTTCTCTTCCCCCTATTCTTTCTTCCCCAGGAGTAAAAAATAACCCAAATTTGGGATTTATTATTTAAATGCAGATTTTATAAAGCTACACGTGTGTGTGTATACACATCTGTAACAAAATATAGCATTATCATGCCTATTTTAATAAGTCACATAAGTGGTATCTTACTATACGTGGTCTTCTTCAATAGTCTACTGACTTAACTACTACTTAACTTTGTACTAGATATATGATAAACATCTAGGCTACTTCTAATTTTTCTCTATTACCAACTACAAAATAAATGTTGTTACTGTTTCTAAGTACTACTCTAGCTACATCTTACAAGTCCTGATGTGTGTACTATTTCTGTATCATTTATAGTTTTAAATACACCCCAGGTAACTATGAGACTCTCTAGAGTTTACCTTAAGGCATGGAATCTCTGGACGGTAGATAAGGCACGTGTACCTTCAACTCAGCTTTTTGAGGGGGACTTAAGGTTAGCTTGTCAAGTTCTAAGAAATTATGCTGATAATTTAAGATCAGTTTAAAGAGATGTCCATTTTTGGATACTGTGTATTCTCAGGCATGAGCAAAGCCCATCTCTCTCTGAGTTTAGGTCTTCCTTCTGGTGATGTTTTTAGATATTCTATTTCTTCTTAGTTCAGTTTTTGTAGGCGGTTTCTATTTTGTTCAGTCTTTAACATTTACTGATATTCAGTTTGCTCTTACAATACCTAAATCTCTGCTCTCGCTGTAGGGATAGCCTCCTTTTAATTTCTAATTACATTTGTATCTTATCTCATATTTTCTTTTTACCTCCAATCAGTCATCACTAGAAGTCCATTTGACTAGTCTTTTTAAAAATCTGCTTGTATTTTATTGTGTCTATTGTTTTCTATTTCATATACTTACATACTAGTCTTTATTATTTTCTTTTTTGAATCATTACTCTGCTCTAACATTTACTACTACCTTCTTTTAAAAGTGTATTCTGGGCATGCCCTTGTGGATCAGGCTGCTGAGACACTGGTGCGCAGACCATGTAAATCCAAGTGCAGGATTTGTGACCCAAGGTCAGGGTTTTTGTGAAAAATCAAAACAAACAAAGAAATAAAAATACTTCTTTCTCCTTCCCTCCCTCCATTTATTCCATCCTTCTTCTTAAAAATTGTTTTAAAAATGTTTCTTCCTCCTCTCTGTTCCTCTCTTTAAAAATGTATTCTGATTTTCTTTTCCTAACTTAATAAAATTCTATCCATAAATATTTCTCTATGAATCTCTAAAATAAAAGGAATTCCTCCTCCCTTAAAAAAAAAAAAATCACAGCAACATTATTATCACATCTTAAAATATGATAAAATATGAAGTGATTTCTAAATACTATAAATTATTCAGGTAAATGTCCCATAAATATTTTCAGTTTGAATTCCAGTCAAGAGAGCACATGCATTACAAGTAGATGCTGTATCTCTCCAATCTCTTTTAATTTATGAGTGTTCCGCCTTCCTGAGGTCATTTTTCCTGTAAAGTTTCTAGTCTGGATTTGCTAACTGGATCCCATTCTTATCACTTAACATTTTCCTGTCTCCTGTAAACAGTAGAGCTAGAATCTTACTTGTATTCAGGGTTTTTTTCTTATAGACTACTTTATAGGTGGTCTTTCTTTACTTTTTAAGATAGATGTTTCCCTCATGATTATTTTCACTCTTCTTTTAAATTTAAGAGTTATGAATTTCTTAATAGTATCTTTCCCTCTTTCACTTTTTCAGCTGTCTAGTATTCTGCTCAATAAAATAGAGTAATAGGAAACAGGGGGCTAAGTTCCCCTCTAAGTACTACTTAAATTTATCCTACACGTATGCTTGTGTGTTTCCATACATGTGTGCACACACACACACACACACACACACACACACACACACCCATTTAAAAATTACCTTTTGGTTCTAAGTACATCTTAATTTCCACTATGATCTTTTACTTAATATCAAATTCGAAGACTTTTTCAATTTAAACTGTATGAATCTCTTACCATCAATTTATGATAATTATATCATGGTCAGAAGAAAAAATAGGCATCATAATGATTATATGGATTTGCCTTGTTTCTACTGTAAGATATGCTACATTAATGGTCACCATGTTTTCAACAGTTTCTGGCAATTCTGGAAAGCAGGACGGCAAATAATAATGTGTTTCTCCTGGAGAGGACCTGATTTTTACTACACTGTTCCTGGAAAGAGAATGAAGTAGTTCATGCACTGCTCTGTCCTTTCTTCCCAGGACAGTGTCCCTCTCAGTGAGAAGGGGATTTTCTACATAAACTGGTTTAGGAAGAAAATTAAAATGGTAGAAGGAAAACCAGGGGCTCTTGCAGCACCTGCATGATGTGCCTGGCACCCCATCCCACTGACGGGCAGCCCAGTCCAACCCTTGAGGGTGGTGAGAAAGGGGCAAACACCATGACTCAGGAATAGCACCTAGGGGGCCCCGACAGCCAGGATTTTTAGTAGACTATCTACCTTCCTTAAACCAATTCCATTTGGTTTCTGTCTCAAGAAACTTCAAGGAATTCACGTTATGAAGGGAAATCTGCAAGATTCCATTGAAGGCTGAGCCGCGTTATATGTAGCTGTTCTCCCTGCTGCACTTCCCAGGCCTTGGGCACTTTGGGACAACATACCAGTGCTTTCTGTCCTACTTCACCCATGAACCCCAACCTCAGGTCCTTCACGGGCTGCGCCCCAAACCCCAAGACAGACCCCCACAGGCTGTGCTCACGTGATGAACATTTGGTGTGCTGAGACTCCTCCGCAGATGCCGAGCTTTGGTGGAAAGTGCTTCTTTGACGGTGACGGCCTGCAAATGTGGAAAAAACGTGATTTTTTTTCCTCTGCTGAGAAGAGCACGGCATGTTCATTAAGGAAGATTTAAAAACACAGAAATAAAGAGCAGGCCAATCCTACACATGCGCACACATACCCATACTTACCAAGGTTAGAATTTTATTGTATTCATTAATATCTTTCTTGTTTAATCTATGAAAAACATTCATCATAAAATCAAGAAAACTGCTGAACTAAAGACATTTATGGTATGCAATTTTTTATACAGGATATTGGTAGGCAGAAAAAAATGTACCTCTTATATATGTCACTTACAAAAAACTACAATCGACTTTCATGTTTTACTCATGCAAAATTTAGATGAGATTTCCACTAAAGGAAGATTTTTCTGACAGATGCCAATCTTAGTCGGCTTGCTGCTAAAACAAGTTTTCCATAACTTCAACTACTGCTGCTACAGAATGACATCTCCTTCTTAAAATTTCATTACCTAGTGGATTATTTTCATTGGAATGTCCTATTACTGGAGCAGAAGCTACCCCGGGTCCAAAAATTAGGGAGACAGGAAGAGAATGTGGTTAAGAACATGACTTTGGAGCAGGCTAGCTGGGTTTACATCTGACTTTGAATCACTTCCCAGCTGTGCAACCTGGCTGGGCACTAACTCTGTCAGGTTGGCCGCAATGTTCTCATTTACAAACGGGGAACAGCAGTAGTATCTACCTCAGAGTCATCTTGAAGATTAAATGGAATAACGTCTCTCAACTATCCCTACTATGGACAGATGAGTGGATAAAGAAGATGTGGTATATACACAGTGGAATATTACTCAGCTATTAAAAAGATGAAATCCTGCCATTTGCAACAACATGGATGGACTTACAGGGAATTATGCTCAGCGAGATAAACTAGAAGGCGAAAGACACTGGATGATTTCACTCATATGTACTATATGGAGAAACCAGGCAGACAAATGAACCAAATGAAACAAACATAGACTTCCAGTCACTAAAATCAAATCACTGGTCACCAGAGGGAAGGGAGTAAGGGAGTGGGGACATTTGGTTAAAGGGGCCAATTGCACAGTGAAGGAAGAACTGGATGCGTGGTGGTGAACTTAGTGTATTGCACATAGATGTCGATTTACAGTGATGCACACCTGAAACTGACATAATTCTATCATGCAATGCAAATGAAATTTTTTTTAAAGAGGAATTTTATTTTAAAGAGGAAGGAAGGGAGCAGAGGAAGGAAGAGGAGAAGAAAATATTTCATTTGTTTTAGTTGTAGCCCCACGCCCCTCCGCCGAACCCAGGTCCTTGGGCTATCCATGGTCCACACCCCGTTGCCAGCGAAGCACCTGAGCCACCAGGATGTGACCCAAATGAATATTTCTGGGTAAATACCCAGAAAAGGGATAAAAAGAATCATATGCAATTTCTATTTTCCATCTTTTAAAGACTCTTCCTAGTGTTTTCCATAGTGGCTGCATCAGTTAGATCCCCAGCTGCCAGCAGACTCAGAGAAGGTGTGTGCTGGATGACTGGGCTCCCTCTGCACACCCCCAGGGCGGCCCCGGCTCAGCCCGCCCAGCCGCCCGCACTCGCCTGCCGGAGTCGCTCCAGGCTCAGGATGTTCTCCACCTGCAGCACCCCCCGTGTGTACTTCTCCATGTATGTCTCCCCGTCCGCTGTGCCTTCGCTCTCGCTCCGGGCTGCCATGAGAGCCAGAGTCTCCCGATCCTCAATCTCCTCCGTTGCCTGAAGTAACAGGGAGGCAATGATGCTCTTTTTTAAGTTTCCTCCAAATTGTGGTAAGAAAACTACAAAAAATTGTGAGAACCAACACATTCTCCATTACTTGTATTTAGATATTTTACAAAAGCACTATGTATTTTACCTTTGGTATGTTGGAAACTATTTCATAGGTTACACCACAGGAATAAAATATATTTTTCAAGGATATCCTCCTCTTCAAACTCTGGGTGAAACTCTGGTAGAAAAGGAAAGCTGAATTAAGCTAAGTGAAAAACATGTTAGTATTTTGCAATCTGTAAATGCATTATCAATGACTGTGCTTTTCACAGACACACAATATTCAGTGAAACAGCAAAACGGAACCTGAACCCTTCTCCGATGCTATAGGCAAAGATATGCAGCTGCTGTTCAGGGACTAGATGACAGAAGTTTCAGCCTCTGCAGGGTATTCTGTGGTTGCTTCTCTCTGCTGTCTGCTCCCTTTCTTTTGATTGCATCAGGGTTTCATTAATCTATGCTGGCATATTCAGGGGGAAAAAAGGAGGGTCGGCTTTGCTGGCAGCACCTCTGAAGATGCAGTAAAACAGGGATTTCTTTGGAGTGGCCTTTGTGTCTTGGTTTTGTCACTAACACACTGCCTCTTAGGGCGGAGGGTGTCTCAAATGGGTCAGGGTGGAAACACTCTGGGGGAGGACACTTAACATCTGCTCTCCTCATTTGAGGTAAATGACATCAGACAATAACTTGGCCAGTTTGGTAACCACTGGCTCACCCACTGTACAGAGACTGCGAAGCACCACTTTGTGACAGAAGGAAGAAACTTTGAGTTCATATATGCAATGGCATCACCACACCCTGTTACTACCTGTTTGTTGTAAATATTGGCTGCAATCCGTTTTCGTAATACTAACTCCATAGCAGCTGGGTGGCTGAGCTGGACTGTGGTCTTCACTATGAGATAAATCCTTTCATTCTGTGGGGTGACCCTATTCAAGTGAACAGAATCATGCACGGAGGAGTCCCAAGAGGCTGTGGCGGAAACCTAAGTTGTTGGGGAAGGATGGAGACGGAAACAAGACAAATCAGGTGTAACACACACACTGGAGAGAGAAACCAAAAGAAAGTCTATTGAATCACTGATGCTTCGCCTCACTTTATTTGGTCCTCTTACCCCAAGCAGAATTAACAGGATGCTTCCTTTTCTTAACAGGAAGTCAGGCCCACAGACACATCCCTAATCTGAAGCCCTTTAAGAAACTTCGGGGTCAGTTACCTCCTCGTCACTGTGCTTTATGATGGGCAGGTAGAAAAACTGGCTGCCATGCTCCTTGGGCAGGATGGAGTTCACGCCCGAGGCGTGGGGGCCCACGAGCTGCTCATTGGCACTGAGGTCATCTGCTAACCAAGTCAGGGCACAGAAACAAAGTTGGGAAAAGTTAGTTTTAAGCAAGCACTACCATTTTTTAAATGATCTTCTTAAACATGAAGTTCACATGTAACACACTGCTTCAAAAAGCGAGGTACAGTGGGAGGGAGCGAGGGAGGAAGGGAGGGGAGGAAGCATTTTAATGTATTTTTGGTTGTTCCTCCCAGTTCTGGGTCTCAAACCTGCATTCTAGGGCTTTACATGGTCTACAAGCCAGTCGCCAGTTTCAGGCCTGATTGATCAGGACGTGCCATGTCACACTTTTTTTTGCTTGCATACCTATCCTGTAGTTTAAATAGACGCCAATACTCACATCCACTTATACGTCTTAACAGAAACAACCCTAGGAGCCCAAAAGATTCCTTTGTGAGTCTTCTTTATTATTATATTATTTATTTTAACAGAGGAAGGCAGGAAGGAAGAGAGGGAGAAGGAGGGAGGAAAGAAAGAAGGGAGGAAGAAGCATCTGAAGGAAGAAGGAAAGGAAGAAGCATCTTTGATTTTCTTTATCTGGTTTTTCAGCCTAGCCAGAATTATGAAATGGGGTCCTTGGGCTTTACACAGTCTGTACACCAGTGTCTTAGCTGCCTGAGCCACAAGGGTGTGCTCCCTGAGTTTCATTTAACATGGACTCAATCTACCTTCTATCAATCTTATCTTCTCACAGGAAAAAGATTTTAAATTATTTTTGTACATCTGTCTATCTATCTACTATAGGAAAGGTGCAGGCAGAAGCGAAGGTGAGCAGAGGCAGGCAGGTAGACAGAAGGAGGGACTTCATATTTTACTTAGTTGTTCATCTTAGTTTCTCCCCCAGCCCTGGGATGTGAAACCAGGTCCCTAGGTGTATGTGGACTGCACTGTCTGAAGGCAGGTGACCAAATCGCTGCTCCACTGGTGTGCACCATTTTTTTTTTCTTAAGGGGAAGACAGGCAGCAGGTAGGAAGGGAGAGGAGGAAGAAGCAATTTTTATTTATTTATATATTTGTTGGTCATTTTAACTGCTGTATCCCTCTCCGCTCCCAGCCTGGGTTCTTGGGCTGTAAGTGGACTGCGCCCCAGGTGCAGGCTTGCCACCGGCGCCAGCAGGGCGTGCCGCAGAAACAAGGCCTGGAATGCCTCCATAACTTAGTGTCAGGTTCTTTGCCCTGCTTATATAATGAACAGTAAAGTAGAAATTTGAGCAGTTATCAATTTAGCATCAATATTTGAGTCCTTGGGAGAAAGGTGAAGATCAAGTTCTTCGCTACCCCAAGTGGGGCTCACCCTTCACAAGTCTCCACAAGCCATTACCCCGTGTTCGCTTGCACACTTCTAACAAGGACTCAGTGCTCATGAGGACACAGCCTACTTCTAGGCTTATAAAAATTCTTCACGAAGCACCCAAACCTACTTTCATCTACTCCCATTAACCTTCCCTCCAGAAGAGAGGCCTGCAGGCTGTGCTCTGGGGCTCTCATGGGTCCTCGGATGGGCCTTTTCAGTCTGCCCATCCTGCAAACTTGGTGACTTGGGTTTATGTTCTGAACATGGGTTCCACTTAGGATTCACTTGAAAATGGAGCTTCCTGCTAGAATGCATGGAAGCGCACTGCTGTGAGTTTGTCCATGCCCACCCTAACTGCTGCTGTAAAGGACAAGCCTCCAGGGAGGGTGGCAGTGTGACCATCAACATTACCGCGGGAGGGGAGCAAAGGCACAAGTCAGGGACGCAGAGTACAAGGCCCTGTCAAGCAGAAAATTCAGAATCTGAGGGTGATTATTTTC
Organism: Solenodon paradoxus; assembly: GCA_004363575.1. Taxonomy (NCBI): domain Eukaryota; kingdom Metazoa; phylum Chordata; class Mammalia; order Eulipotyphla; family Solenodontidae; genus Solenodon; species Solenodon paradoxus. The sequence continues at coordinate 171,064 of RJWH01000313.1, forward strand.
TCAGATAGTGTCCATGTCCATTAACATATCAGAAAAACATCTCTTTTAGTATTTTTATATGTCGTTTTCAACCTCCCAAGTGCTCTCTTTTTCAGATTAAATATCTACAAACCTCTTCCGGCGATTCTCATGTCACAGCAGACTCTGGGCTACAGGGTCAACTAGACAGGGTGTTACGAGTGACTGCAAAGGGATTTAAGGCTCCAGATAATGTGGGGATGAAGAGATGACTTAATTAAATGTGCCAAACTCTGGGATAGTAGGGATCTACTTACCATTCAAATCAAGGAAGAGAACTGGTATGTGGGTTTCCATTCCCGCTGGAGGAACCCTAAATTTAACAACAAACTTTAATTACAACAAAGAATGTTTTACATCTCATTAGATAACCAAACACCACAGAGGCACAGAAACAGAAGAGAACCACAGTCTACTCATGAGATATTTTCACACTTCTGGATTTTCCTGTTAACATTATCATGGGACTTACATGACTTCTAGAAATTATGTGGAATTAATGGAAACGAGACTTTGAAACCTTTCTAGAAATAATTCTAGTGATGGGGAAAAGGAAAGGGGATGTTGATGGTTGGAAATAAGGGGGCAAGATCGGAACTCCAAGGAAGTAAAACAGAAAGACCAATTTTAAAAAACTCAGAGGAGAGAACGTAAGACACCTGAGCGGAGGTAAGGCCGTGCACAGGGAAGAACAAAGCACCATCTTAGCAAACACTGGCTCAGTTGCATCATAATCACCTCCAAGTCTGAGCCCATCCTTTCTCTTCTGAACCAGAGTAACAAGGAACAGAACCCAGGGCTCTACATTATTTTTCCCTTGAAAGGAACGGCGTAGGCAGGAACGCAGGCACGCAGAAGCAGGCAGGCAGAGAGAGAGAGGAGGAGGCGGCACTTTCATTTATTCTACTTAGTTGTTCATCTTGGCCGTTCCTCCTAGCCCCAGGATGTGAACCCAGGTCCCTGGGGGGTATGAGGCCTGCGCCTGGCCGGAGATGGCAGGACTAGCTTCTATTGCACCAGGGCACGCCCAGGGCATGTTCATTCTGCCCTCTAGAGGATCCGATTTCTCTTAAATGCACAGGACAGATTCTTGTAAGAAGGATGACGCAGGAAGCAGCAACAGCAGTCACCACTTAATGGGCACTGCAGACGAGGTATTTTTATATATATATATATATATATATATATGAAAATAATTTCAAATTCTCGCAACAATACCCAAAAAAGGTAGTTTCATTAATGGATTAGGAATAAAGCCTCAGGGAAATTAAGGAAATTTAACACTTAGCTGTGGCTGGAAACAAAATCCAGGTCTATTTGGCTCCAGAGGCTAGGATACAATATTGTTTTCTATGAGCACACACAGAACTGACACACGAGTTGATGGACCGATCACGGTTTATGTAGTACCCAAGCACTTTCTGTGTGTTAGTGACCCAGCTAAGCAGACACTGTGGCAAATTTCCTGCCTTCTTTCAGAATATTCTGGAAACACCTTCCTTTAAAGTCAAAATAAGACTTTCTGGAGATCAAGAAACCATGTCCACGTGGCTAATGCAGAGGATGGAGGAGTGTGGCAACTGACTCCTAGAGACTAGTGCTCTGGCTTTCTGTGAGGAGTTAGCTTCAACAGGGAAGGAAAAAAGGGAGGCAGCACTAGAGATGGGTGGCCCTTTCCTGGGCGGTCCAGTTACTGGACATGTAGAGTGATAATACTGGAAGTCGCCTGCATGGAAGGCAGTGCGGGACTTACCAGTCGGCGGGGGCCCCCGGGATGGCGCTGCCTGGCGCCGGCACCAGCACAGCGTTCCTCTCCTCGGTCAGCCCCACCCACTGCTCTACCAGTCGGGCTTCCCGCTCCACGTCGTCCTCTGTTTTCTCTGCAGCACAGAACAAGGGACAGGTGCGAGAAGAGAGAGTACAATTTCTAAATTTAAATTAGCGAACTTGAAAAAAAATGGATTTTTACTCAATGATATCTACAAGGGGCTTAAACAACTCCTGTTTCAAGAAGAATTTGAAGCAATGGAGTGCAAGCCTGAGCCCCCAGTCAAGCTTGCAGCACCTAGAACACTAGCCCAATGAGCCCTATGCCAGGGAGAGTAATAAGAGCCTTGGAATAGGAATTGGAAGACCTAGGTTCTTTCACTCGCTCTTTAGTTGGGGGACGTTATCTGAAAATGAGTCTCAGCGTCCTAATCTGTCAACTAGGGATAATACACGTCACGTCGACACTTGTTTATTGGAACAATCAGATGAAAAAATGATTGTGATACAGCTTTATAAAACCAGACACTATTTATAAGAATAAAGGGTTAAAAACATCATATAGTCTATTTTATTTTCCTTCGTGTTCATGATGAAAGGGATTTTATTTTATATATTTTGAAATCCTTGTAATGATGGGTAACCATAATTGAACCCTGGAATATCTGGGCATTGTCAAATGAGTTTTCATTAGCAGGCTAAGCACATACACCAATAATGCTGAGCCAAGATGCATTATCAAGGGAGAATTTTTGCTAACTTCTAGAAGAAATGGTTTACTAGTCATAACATTCTGTCCCTTGATGCAGAATCCACTATAAGGCATGCATCATAAAGTCAGAATAAGGGACTAGGGTTTTAAGAGCATGTTTCTGCTCTAGAACCCAAGTGGTCACTGTCTGCATAAACCAACAGCATCCTTGAAAATGCAGGTCAGTGTCAGTCCATGCTGATCTGGTTGAGAGCAGAGATACTGCCCAACAGCATCTGGTCACTAACCCAACAAGTGTTATGGTTTCAGAAGCAACCCTTCAGCTGCTGTCAGTCGCAGGTTCTGAGACCGGAATACCTCATACTGAGATACTAGTATTGATGGCATATGCGTTCATCAAAACAAAACTTGAGTTTAACATTTAATGCCACAATGAACTCACTTTTATGAAAACTTACTCAATTTCAGTGTCTTCCTAAGCCAATATGGCACGTCATAATATCTAAAACTATTCTTTACAAGACTAAGATATTGTTGTCCAATTAAGAGAAGAAGGCAAACTTTCAGCATTGTCCAGAATGACAAAGTCACTTCCAGGAAAGAGTTTAATCTCACATACCTTTTTTATTGTTGACTTTTTTAATCTGTTCGTCTAAGTATTCTCGGCGTTTAATGAGTGCATCTGACCACCTCTCTCTTACACAGTTTAAGTCTTCTTCCTGATGCCAGGGAGGAAAAACATTTTGATGTAGAGTATGCAACTATTCCCCCCAAAAAACATTTAAATTGATTAGGAAATGTCACTAAGAAAGACCATTGCTGTGTGATTAATATGCAAGAAAGCAAAGAGGCCTCAATAACACAGTAAGCCAAGGATCCCATTACTCAGTAATCAGAACCCCTGAATTTCCACATGGATAATTACACTTAAAAGAGAAAGAAGCTCAAATGACACCAGTCGTTGGATGATTCTTACATGGTATATACATGTGTAAATTTAAATCAGTCATTCATTTGATAGGTTTGTGATTCCAAGCAAGACACCATGAACAGAAACCAAACCATGAAACAGCAAATGGAATGGAAAACCACAGGCATTTTCACTAGTTCATAGCTCATAATGTGTATTTTCTGAAATGCAAAGAATAGGTCAGCAGAGAACCTTCTGAACTTGTTGCACAGATTTTACCTTCAACTGCTACCATAAGGGTAACCGAAAATCTCCCATGCAAAACCCACATGCAGGCAGCCATGCTTCCAGAACTCCCAGCAGCAGCCGTGGGACGTCACTGTGAGAGCGTGGCGGGAAGCGCACAGCCAGCCAGGGGATGTTAGTTAATGGCATTGCTGAGATCCTTGGAAGTACTGTATTTCCCCCTGAAGTTTGTTTTTGTTTGTTTGCTTGCTTAGTAAAACTCTGAGGAGGGAAAGGAAACCACAAACTCTATTCAAGGCACACCCTAGTGGCTTCGGTAGCTGAAGCAAAGGTGCAGGCTGTGTAAAGCCTACAGACACAGGTTTAAGATCCAGGGCTGGGGGTAAAAATAAATGAGCAAATAGGTTTTTAAAATAAGTAAAAAAAACCAATAACAAACCAACACTCTATTTAAAAGTGCTCTTTGATGTGCCTAATTCTAGTCAAAACATGAAGTCATTACATTATGAGCGGACACCTGAGGACTCTCACTGGCAGTTTATCACCAATGTACCCACATTTTACAAATAGGAAGGCACACCAGGAAAACATGCTTTTAAAACGTCTGTGGAGAATCAGTACACAGACTAGGAAGCAAATCCAGAAAATTTCCCCTTGTTTTGCTGCTTCGATGTTACTATTATCCCACAATCCACGATAGCAGGCGAGTCCAGGAGAGTCAAGTACTGACCAGGTAAAATTTCATATCTGTATTTTCCTAGATTTCTAAAAAGATGAGATTTAAATCTTCCAAGAAGCTAAGTTTGGGTCTAATGGGAGAAGAAAACTGGCTAAACAAAATACAATTATGTGCATAAAATGACTGTCCTACCCAATAAAAGGCTATTCTGGTAAAATGGCAATTAGAACAAAGTGCCTCTGCTGGACATAAGGAGCTAAGTGCAGTTTTGCATAGGAAAGACAAGAGTCTAAATAAAGACTATAGATGGCTGGTTGTAAGATTTTTAGATTACCAATTTAAGAGAGTGGTAATGGTCTTGCTCAGACAGGCTTATTTTATAAGCTAATAATTCAAGATAGCATAGCAAAACTACTAGATCTAGTTTAATGTATTTTGAAAAGAGAGAAACCTATAGGCATAGTGTTGTGTCTCTGGTTATGCTTTAAGCAAATCAAAAGCAAATGATAACTGTGTGTTCTTGTTCAGCAGTCCTCCTTTCTCCGCCCTGCCCACTGCGCAGATGCTGACAATTAGCAAGAGCTGTGCCCCATGCCACAGGGTTGATGGCAGCAGTAATACCTGATAACTATCCATATCATCACCATCCTCATCATCTCTCTGGTAGGAAAAAAATAAACACAAAGGACATGCATTTTGTTTCTCAAACAGCACACAAGGAAAATAATTCTTTAAGCTTAACACATACATAACAATGATAGCACACAGAATTACCGGAATGAAACATTTCACTGGATCTCAAACAGGGCTTAATAGATTTAATTCACTGGTCTAAAATGGCTCAGGTAATTTTTTTTTTAAATAAAGAAGAGTCATTTAAAAAACCAGGACTCTCATATATGAATAGGAACTCACACCACTGGGCCAGGCCTTACTGACTGTTATGCAAATAGTTGCCATATAGTTGCCATATATTATGGGTGAGCTAGTTGAATTTTAGAGTGCGTTTAGAAAGAAAGGCTGGCCAAGCAACAGAGATTTAGACTCATTGCTCAACCTTTTAGTTTTAGCTACTAGGCAACTAATGGAGAAAGAGAAAGATTTATCCCAAGGGTCACACAGGTCGCAGCAGGGACTGGACTGGAAGCCAGGTCTCTGGTCACCCACCACAGTGCCCTTTTCCTTGTAACTCTTCACTCACTGAGAAAGCATCACTGGGGACGTCTCCAGGGGAGCCTAGGGATGTATACATATAAGGGTCCTACATTCACAAAGCAAGACCCATGAACATATGGCTCTAGCAATGTTCACCAATGGGTTTATCAGTGTACGTAACCATTAGCAGAGAAAAATCAGGATGGTTCTAAACCCATGGCAAAACTTAATGATCATTATGTAAAATAAGAATTTTAGCAAAAACATCTGGCAAAACAAAATCTTCATGTTGAACAGAGAAGTGGAAACTATTGTCCTTAAGAACAAGAATCAAGACATCCTCATTTACAGAGAAAATCCATCCACATGGAGGCAGGTTCTACTCAAAATGAATGCTGAATCATGCAGCAAACTTCTTTCATGATTTTAAGGTTACTGGTGGGTTAATATTCAAACAAGCAGTGAAGTAGTCTGGTCACAGAAAAGATAATAGTTAAATTATTTTCATATCTAAATGTACTTCAAGTTATATTTCTATTGAAAAACACACTTTATATTCAAGTTATTTTCTATGTAAACCTTAAAATTTTACTTTTGTTTTTGTTTGAAAACCATCATTATCATGAATAATTCTCACCTATAAAGTGCAAGCCTAATAACTGAAATAATTTTTCTTGAACTAATTCCTCATATTAATGAATAAAGAAAAAACTGCTCTATTTGTCATTAATTTTCAGACAAACGAGTAATTTTATTAACTTAAAAGTAGCCTGAATTTTCATGATGTAAAACTGCTATGAAGGTGTGCTCTGGTGACCTAGAGGGTTAGTATACTGGGTTCAGTCCACAGACATCCCAAGGCCCCTGGTTCAAGACTTGGGGTTGGAAGGGAACAAGCAGGGTGAACAACTAAACAAAGTAAGTGTCTTCCTCTTCTCTCTTCCTGCCTGCCTGGCTACTCACCTTCACTCCTGCCTGCACCTTTCCTTTAAGACAAATTATTATGAAATCAAGGGCACTCCTGGAATTGGAGGTGGCCGAGAATAAAAATAAAATAAAACATAAATAGAAGATTTAAAAAAAAACTGTGAAATTAACACACTGCAAATGGGCTTGAGCAATTACATCAGAAAAATTCTAAAGTCAATGGCAAATAAAGTTACTGGACATGACCTTGAGCATGGTAGCAAAGAAAAACAAAAGCTTTAAATAGTCAGAGTTTAAATTTGCACAATTGATCTTATGTTCTTTAGAGAGCCTGGGGAAAGGGTGATATTTGAGAGCTCACATTTTGACAAAAATCATTTTAGCTCAAGAGGTAGAACTGTTTAAAAAGGTATAAATAATCAATACTTATTTTCCTCAACCGGGACTGTGTAGTCAGTTGATGATCCATATTCATAGGTTATGGTTTGGGAAACACAAATTCAAAATTTGTCGAAGATCAGAGATTTATTAAGGCACACACTTTTACTGCAGAAAGGGACCCGAGGGAGTGTTAGGTCTACTACCCCTCATTTTGGAGAAAAGGGGCATTCGAAGTATGAAACACTCAGTCAAGGTAGCAATTCAGTTAGGCTGATCTAGACTTAAGAATTAACGGCCTCCACACTGAGTCCCCTGCTCTTTCCCCGAGGCCCTCCAGCCACCCCGGAGTTGATGGCCAAGTAAGGGATTGAATGGGATGAGAATACACATAGCCCAGTGCCTCCTCCACACACTGGGAAAGATCTGATGGAGAAGCCTCTCCCCAGACAGTAGATGGTCCTCACATTTCCATCTTTAGCTTCCTGCTCACCCCAGGTTTTGAGAGGCCAGAAGGAACTTTAGTCTGGAATGGGGAACAGTCTAGCAAAAGCTCTGCCTTCCTTAACCCTTAACCATCCAAGCCACTGTGAATGTAGTTTTTAGAAGTCTTTGCCCAAAGGCCTTGAGGCCAAAAGGAAACCCAGAAGGTGAATCATTCTTGAGGCAGGCTGGGTTGCTGCCCAAATTCCAGAGAAATGGTGAGATGACAGGGAAGTGCTCCCTCTCATGTGTGCCAGTGGAGGGAGGCAAAATTTAGTGGGTCTGATTCTCTGCAGTCCCAATTCAATCTCTTTCTGGCCACTGGGGACAAGTTCCTCCTCTCAAGAGTTTATTCCCATGGAGTACTGAGGAGTTTTGACTGACTGACAATATGCGTCAATAACTAGGGGCCTACAGCTTTTAATTTTAAAGGGATGAAAAGATGGACAAATGAGTAAATGGACAAATGGACATTGCATGGACAAAAATAATGATGAAGACAGCTTTTAATGATAATACAAAAAAGTAAAATATTCTAAAGACTGGGTTAATGATGCCAGAGTAAAGGGTAATTTTATACTAATAAAAGTAGATCAAGCCAGGCAGCAATGCAAAATACTCAATATAATTTGGACCAGAGATCAACTAAAACCTGCTAAAGTAAAGGAGTATTATGACATTAATACATATTTGTAGATAAAATTAATATTCATCAACTATAAGCCAACACAGAGCTTTAAATCTAGAAAACAGGGCAACAGATGGAAATGCGGATGGGGTGTGGCGAGGGGGCAGATACATGGTTAAGACTAGGGGAGCAGTTACACTCCCGAGCAGGTTTCCATCCTAGCTCACTGACCGCTTTATTTCTGCATTAACTGATCTTTCCTAAATATTCTTCAAATCTGTTCCTCTCACCTGGTAACTGTCCAGCCCTCGCTGGAGTTTGGTGGACCTGGCAGTCACACAGCCAATGGATACCGACAAGATGGCTTCGACCATAAGTGGCAGTGTCCCTGAATGCTGCACAGGTTTCACGGTGACTTGCACTCTCCGGGAGTGGCCCTGCAGGGGTGGGAACAACGGGGGAGCAATGGGAAAGGAATGGGTGCCGGCAAAGGGAACAGGGAGGGATGTAGGCAGGGGGAAAGAATGAGGGAACAAAGAGGCAAACCAATAGAAATTTCCCAGAAACGGTGTGTGGGAGTGGGAGAAAGAGAGAAAACACGAAACACAAACAAACAGAGCACCTGTCGGAGTTGAAAGATGCCTCCGGTGTTAACGTCTTTTGCCTGATGAAGCTCCACAGCAGCATATTCCCCGAGCTCATTCAGCTCCAGTATGGAGATCCACATTTCTATTCTGCGAGTCACTTCATTCCACCTGCAAACACACATCACAGCAGTGTCACTGCCCGGGGCATTAGTAGAAGTCAGTGACGTTCCCTAAGCAATGACTATGTGTTAGGCGCTGTGCAATGTACCGTAAAAACGAGACTTTCTTACTTAACTCGCAGAAAAACCCTATGTGATAGGTTCTTCTATTAATTTTATTGAGGCATACCTTGCAAGATGTGAAATGTTCAGATTTCAAACACGGAATTCAATGAGTTTTGGCAAATGCACACAGCCCGTGTAACTCACCCCACCACTTCAGGAATTCTGCTCAGGCCCATCCAATCCCCCTACCTTCTTCCCACAACAGCCAGGTAACCTCAGAGATGAGTATTGCCTGCTCGAGAACTTCACATCCCTGTATTCACTCATAGCTCTAGCTTCTGTGATTCAACATGTTTCTGAGAGGTATTCAAATGTATATCAATAGTTCTTTTCAAAATATCTTATTCTTACACTGAAGGACATTTAGCTTGGATGCAATTTGGGAAATATGAAAAGCCTACCATGAACAATTGTACACAAGAGTCTGTTTATGGCTGGGTTTCTCTTTTTCTTGAGTAAGTACCTAGGAGAGAGATTACTGGGGCTGAGAGAACACAAATCATGAACTTTTCAAGAAACTGTCAGTTGTACCTTATCTTTTACATGTAAGGTTTAAATTCTGTGTACTGTGTGAAGCAAACGTCAAGGCTATTTTTGTCTATATAGATACGCAGTTGCTTCAGTCTCATTTGGTGAAAAGACTTTCCTTTCCCCATTGAATGTCCTCAAGGCCCGTTACTTCCTTTTATCCTTCTCATTTCATTGAGGAAACAGGCTCTGGGAGTCTGCATTCTGAATAAATGTCCAAGTGCTAGTCCTGACCTTGTGTCTCAAACTCATGACCAGGCACAAACCTGTCATGCAGTGTTCTCGTCTTGGCATGAAGCGAATCGACTTCCCAGATGGAGCTGCCATTCCCAGCACACCGGTGTCCCCACACTTCAATTGCCAGTGCTCCATCTGAAATGAACTCTAGGAATTCTTCTGTTACATTTACCATGTAGTCCTGAGATAACCAGCAAGAAGAAAGACACGAATTATACACAAAGCAATCTGTGAAATTTCCCTTTTAAACAGGAGGAAGCAAAGAATGACAAGAATTATGCTTACAGAACTCTGTGAAATTTCCTTTCTATCTTTCCACTGGATGGAGAGTCACTTTGGAACATATGAACCTGATTTCATAGCCCTGATCCCTTAAAACCATCCCCATTGTTTTATAGAAAATCATATAGAATCACAGAATGTTAAATCTCAAAGGAGTATTAAGAAGTAATTTAGTTCCACCCTTTTATTTTATAAAGGAGGACAATGAAGATACCATGGCCCACATCATACCGCATTTTGCTAGTCGCAGAGCTGATCTGGCTCCCTCACTCCTGGCTCATTTGACTGGCACAGACTTGTCAGCATAAAAAGAAACTGATTGCTCCTTGCTCTAGCTTAGGAGACTAATAACAATTACATTTTATATGATTATCCTCATGACTCTGTGTGCTTGCTCTTAAATTCTCTCATTCTAAACGCAAATAGAGGAAGGCGAGGAGATGAATACTGAATTGACTGAGAAGTGTGACAAATCAGTCAGAACAAAGCAGTCAGCCAGGAACCAAGCCAATTTCTTTCTCATTAGTGTCTCAGAAAAAAATCTCAGGTGAAGACAACTTTCACTCTAATTTCTGGAAACAGCTGTGCTATATTGACGTAATTTTATTCTATCTACCTTTGTATTTATTTTATTTGGAGACAGAATTTTAGAAGGAAAAAAAGACTTAATGACTAGTACAATCTATATGCTCTCCATGCTTTATAGACGAAAGAACCCCTAAGCCACAGTGAACCCAGGAATTGAGACTAGTATTTATTAGACCAGTTGTCAGCTAGAATGCACTTAAAATCCAGGTTTTACCACTCTAAATAAGCTTCATGGAACCAAGAAGAGATGGGGACTATTTAAAAGAGCATTCAGACAATAATAATAAGATTAATAAGATCCTGAGAACTGATATGGTTAATAATACAGGTAGAAAAATATTGGCTGGTTTTTTTTTATTTAAAAAAGACAGTCCTTATACATGTAAAATGGTATAGGTGATGATATATATTTGTTTACTAAGTGTAGGTGGAAGAATAGGCATATTTTGCAAAAAAAAAAATGGTTTGAGCATCTATTAAGGATTACCCTAGGAAAAACAAAGTAACAGAGGATAGAGTCTTGTCATAAACGAAGTTTTAGTAATCGCATGTGAAAACCAGGAGGGCTTGCTTATGTCACGAAGTAAGTCCAGTTAAAATTCAGCAAAAATTCACCAAAAATTCACTTTTTCCATTTCACATTTTTAAAAAATTCATAGGTCCATTAGAATGCTATGCTTAGAAGGTTATACTGTATTCAGAAGAATGAAAACTATCTGTAGCAACATACCTATTAAGACGTTCACATATTAAAATAAGATGCAATCCTATAAAATGATCCCATTTTGTGGGGAAAAAAAATTAACGTACATGTACATGACAGGGAGAGGCTGTATCTATGCCCACTTGTATATGAATATATATTTACATATATGGAAGTTGTTAGAAAACAGTTTATCAAAGTACACATAAAGGTGAGCCGCCCGCCCCCGCCCCCTCTGTGGCGCAGGTGCAGGTATGAAAGCCACGGATCTGGGTTTGAGACCTGGGGCCAGGGGTGGGGGAAAACAAAATTAACTTCAAAATACGTAGCTGTCTGTGATTACACTTTTGGGGGATGATATTTTGGGTAGAAGTCTTTCAGATTTTGTTGTATATACTTCCAAATTATGTGTACATTTGCAATTAAATATATTTTGAGATTAGAAAGCCCAAGAAGTATATGGCATTTATGGTTATTCTTGTGGGGAAAACTTCACAGTTCCAGCCAGAGATCTGAGCTGCCCCGGGCAGCTGCCTCCCTTCAGTGCACCTGTAAAGCGCCTGTACCTTACAGTGAGAGAAGGTCACTGCGTACTGCGCATCCTTGGACTGTGGTGATGGCACCTCTGGATGCACTACTGGGGCAGCCACTGCAGATTCACACTGGTCCCAAAAGGTGTATTGACAGAAGACAAAATTGGAGAGGTTTAAGGGCAGCCCAGTTGCCTCCTTAATTTTTACCTAAAGAGATGAAAACATTTGCAAATGTAACTCCTATAAAGAAAACATTAAACTATGTATTCTTTTCTTATTTCAACCACCTAAAATTTAAGAGCAAGAGATGAAATAACTAAATCATTCGCTAGCCATCTGAAAATATCTGGCAGCTGTTCATTAAGGGTTTTATCTATAAATACAGCATACACTTGGCAACAAGCGCACAGTCATCTAAAATTCTTCTAATGTCTGAGTTTCGGATATAAATGTAATCTTTACTAGAAAAGCATGAGTCACTAAGCAACACACACTCTATGCAGGCCGAACACCTACAGACTGTGGCAATTTCATGCGACCGTCATCAGAAGCTGTACTATATTCCGGAAAATGTACTGTGCACCATAGCATTTCTTGCCAAAGATTTAACCTTTTACTATGTTCTATGAAAAGTTTTGAAGATTTCTATAAGATTGTTTAGAATTTGAAAGGTCATTTAGGGGCAGGATCAGAAAGAAAATAAGTAAAAATAACCAGGTTCTTCATCTGAGCCTGCCCACCCCTCCTGTCCTCTCACCCGGCATGTCAGTTTTTTGACTCGGTGAATGACCTCCCCACTGCTGTCAACGACTTCAAGACTTCCGCTTTCACTGGAGTTCTCCGAGGAGTCATCCTCCACCACACGCTCGGGCACAGCTCCCGTGACACGCATCACTTCCACATGGAGACGCCCTGCAACCTGGGTCAAGGCACCAGAGCAGCACCGAGTTAAAGGGCATCCTGTGGACCACGCGGGACTGAGACAGCCAGCACTCCGCAATGGCTCCGCCACGGGGCCATCTCCAGCAATGGGAAACTCACCTCTTCCAAAGACAGTTCATTCATCATCCTGCTGAATTTTGAGGCAAGTTTACCTTCCAGCAACTTGCCTTCTGGGGTCAGCTCCATTCTTATCTTTCTTCTACAGGATGGTCCTTAACAGCTTCAAGGCAACTATCATATTCTACCTGGAGTCACTTATTGTCTGAAGTAGTATATTCATTCGCTTACTCATCTGATCAAATACCTGATCAAATTACCTCAAGGGGAATATGGAGATAAAGACCCAGGCTCTGCTGGCACGGTGCTCACAGTCAAGATGGGAAAGACAGAGAAGTAAAAACACAGTAACAATAGTACAGGCCAGCTGCTATAACAGAACTATGTGCCGGCTTTTCTCCAATGCTTTTTAAGAAGCAAATACAGTTTAAATATAATTTCAAGGGTATTCATGTAACACTGAAAGTCCACTATGGCCCTAGCTTAAGAGTCTCTGAGCAAGTTCTTAGCCATTATCTCCTGTGCCCATTTTTGACACAGGGAAAAGCACTGCTAGCTCACTGGTCTTCCAGAGCATACCGTTCACCGCATGAGAATGGGAGGGCTGTGCACTTACACACCATGACTGGGGCCCTAGGATCTATTCTGGGTTTACTCTGGATAGAATGACCTCCTACTGTTAATCTGTTCTAAGAAACACACAAATACACACACACACACACACACACCCTTAGTATTTCTAATGTTATTGAAGGCAGGAAGTAAGACTATTAATTCCATTTTTTTTTTTTTATTAAAGTAACTTGTACTTTATGGATTAGAATAAACCCATATGTATAGGTTCCCCATCCCTGCAGTTTCCTTGTTCCTCAGATGAGTGTTAATTTTAAAAAGAAATGACCAATTGATGAAATGGATAAAGTAAAACAGCTTGAAATTGAACATTTTCTAGAATATTTTAGCCCAACTTATGGTCAATGTCTCTAAATAACTGAAATATTAGAGCTTAAAAGGGTGTACCAACGGGACTGTCAAGCTTATTTTCCTTGAATACTTTGAATTCTAAAAGAATCCTCTCAAGTTATATCTCGCATCTTGGCACTTAGGGGACAGGAATAAAGTAGTCTTATCATAAAAGTAAGAGAAATGAATATAAGGACACAGAGCTGAATCTGGTTTCTAAATTTTTTCTAATTTGATGAAAACAAAGAAAAAACTTGTGAACCACAAATATAAAATGTTATAACTGATGTGGGGACAGCATAGCTTAAAATCCATAAGGCAGTATACAAATGCATAAGTAGTAAACTAACTGGCAGAACTTGGGACATCTGAGAGTAAGGACCCCAAAGACAGGGGATCTCAGCTTATCAACCTGCATCTAAGACACACCCCTAGACACTTGTGCCATTTTTCTCCAGGTAACTTGGACACGCCCAAAGCTCCTAACCCTCATACATATACAGAATCTATTTTGTCTGTGTGAGAAGCAGGCAGGCAGGCACCTTAGGTCCAACACAAACACAGATGTTCTTTCTCCTAATGTAACCTTTCCAGCACCGCAGGCCACTTCAACTATTTCTGCTTTAAATAAACTTCCTGTGTGTTTCCAGCCAAAGGACTCGCTCTACGAATTCCTTCTGGATAAAACCAGCATCTCATCAGTGTGTCTCAGCTCCCTCACCTCATATCATTAATAACCTTTGACAATCAAAATTTAATTTTGATAGTTTCTACTGATATTAGTAGAGAAAAAAGAATGTGTGTCCTGACTATTTGCCCTAGCTTCTTGATCTACCACAAGAACATAACAAATGTTAAAAGATAAAAACAACAACAAATAACCCCAAAACTTAAAGCTCTGCGATGTGTTCCAAGGCTGCCTGAGTCTTACCTCCCCCTGCTGGCTGATAATGGGCACTGCATACTGAAGTTTCACATCACAGAAGAGACACTCCAAAAACACGTTAGCCACGCCGATCAGGTTGTGGTTCTCTTGGGCTTCATAGAAAGGGTCACCTCGTTTCCCATAGAGCCTCTTTGCCTGAGAGGTAGGAGAGGGAGGTATGCAATCAAGTGAAAACAAAGTCAATGTAAATAATATTACCTAAGTTAGAATTAAAAATGTTTCTTTATAAAAGCATTTATCAGTGTGCTCTGGTGGTAGTGTATAAGTCTGTGACAACCAACCCGCAGAGCCCACGCACATCTCAAGGATCCAGGGCTGGAGGGAACAGCCAAGATGAGCAACTAAATAAAATAAAGTGCGTCTTCTTCCTCTCTCTTTCTGCCTGCCTGCTCACATTCCTGACTGCACTTATCCTTAAAAAAAAAAAAAAAAAAAAAAAGGCATTTATTCAAATAAACTATAGAGAAATTAGAATGCTGTCACACAAATACAAAATTCACACATGGGAGGGGCTTGTGAATTCAGTGAATCAATATGAATTCAGGGAATCCATTCATGAACCGAACCCATGCAGAGAATCTTTCTTTACTTATTTCCTTGTCCTCCCTACCATACCCACCTGCAGTGTTTTCCTTTCATTCTCAGTACTTCGCCTCGTTTCCTATGCTGAGTCTTCTTTTTCATTACTAAGTTCCAAAATGTGGGTTATAATACTCTGCAAAATTATTCTTAGAAATCTACTCAGCCATGATCACAGTCAGCGGAGCACAAACACACACTAGCAAATACTAAATCCATGCTGGCGCCATTCAAGATGATTATTCACAATACTGACAAAACAGTACAAATTTACTTCGTTCCAGTTCGTTTCACTTGAAATGTAGTAAAAACCTGCCCACATAATAATGTGCTTTGTTCTCTTCCTTTGGTTCCTACCTGTCTGTGTGTGTGGGAGTGAGACATGTTATATGACTGATCCAACTTGGCATTTTTTCCAAGAGTGCTTTTATATTTTTCCCCTACAAATGGACAAAGAACCACCACAAACATTCAATGACACGTGTGTTCTGATGGCTAAATCACAGTCTCTGCTTTGACTGTGACCAAACCTCCTTTACATTTTGATTCTTACCTCAGGAACTTTTTCTTTTCGTTCTTGATAAAGGTCTCTCATATCAATTAACTTATTTTCCAGCTTTTCAATGGTCCACACTTGGGTGCTCTTCCCTTTCCTCCTCACCTGGATAGCTGGCTCGCTCACTATTGCGCCTCTCTGCAAAATGAAGGGAAAACACAGAACGAACACAGAATGAAATAAAATGTGTTGCAATGTTTGGGATTATCAGAGCAATATATATTAAAGTAGTAATAAGTTTGAAAAAAAACCCAACAACACATAATGTATACAAAAGATGAAATTCTACCACCGAGGTAACATTCTGTGCTTCTTTTCAATCTTCGTACACCCATGCACACATTTATCATTTTTATCACAAGCAGAACTAAACAAAAAGCATGTATTTCCTATCTCAACCCCCTCCGCAGTGTTATTATGGTAATTTCTGATGGTGTCGAATGTTTTTCATCAACACTTTCAATGGCAACATAACACCCCATTATATGAGTCTACTACTCATTTGATTCATTATTCTACTGCTCAACATCATGGATGTTTCAAATTTTTGCTATTACTAAGGCCAATATAGTAATTATCCTTGTACATAAATCTTCATGTATACTTTCTATGAATAGGAACTTAAAAAAAAAATGCCTGGTAACATACTTCCTGATATGTTTCTACTCTACTGGAGGAAAAAAATGGATGAAACTTTTTTTCACAGGTCATTAAGGCACAGGCTATGAAATGACCCAGGTAGAAAAAAACTCTTAAAAACATAAAATTCTAAAAAAAAAACAACCCCAAAACAAAACCTTCTGTGGCTCAGGCAGCTGGGATGCCGGCTATGAAAGCTGTACCTGTGTTCGGGATCTGGGGTTCGGGTGGAGGGGAAACAAAACAAAACAAAGATTTTTCCCCTCACATTTTCTCTAGAGGAAAACATCTGCAAGTTGAAATGATGGGAAACATCTGAAGGGCTACAAAGAGTCCTGTGTACTAAAGACAGGTGTTACACAAGTCTCTACTTTCTTGCAGAACTCACTCCAACCTGGTGCTATGAGAAACACGCACCGTCCTCACTGCAGAAGGGGCCATTTACAGGAGAGAAAGGCAAGTGAGATTACTTACACATATTTCTAGATTCACCGTCTGAATGAACGCATTTATTTTAGCAAGACTTTTGGTCACCAAAATTTGCCTATTCTGATCATAACCTAACTTGATCTACATATCATATCTAACCTAGTACAGAAACAGCGCTCTGATCTGAGGAGGGCTCTAGAGGGAGTCTTGAAAAATAATAAATTTATAATAATAAACTTAACTGGTTCCTATCAGGACTGCCTCATAGGTGATTTTGGAGGTCAGGTCTCTCTTCCATTTTGCAGTATTTTTATCGGACACCTTGCTCTCATTTTCGTGAAGCACATCTCACCTTTCTGTTGGCGCTGAGGTTCGCAGCAGGGATCTGCAGGGTCACCTGGTAGTCAGTGAGTTTGCTCATTTCCTCCGCTAAGAAGTTTGCTTCCCTGATCAAGGTATTCGCTTTCACTAGCTGCTCACGCAGTTTTGCCAGGCTTTGGCGGAAGAGTTCATCCCTGTGGTGGAGCATAAATGAAATCGAGAGAATCTGAAAGGAAAGAAAACTGCAGTGCTGTTCCTTAAGCCATTTCCTGTTTAGAAGAAAAAAGTGCAGGCCACTGCCAGCCTTCATTTAATTTTACAAAAACACACTCTTTGAGGTGAAGCCAAGCTGCTTTTCAATGTGAAAATAAAATATAAACATCGCTCTTGGAGTTATTTCTAAACGGAACTTGTCTCTAACCCCGATGTAAGAGATATATGTATGGTAACCAGACTTTACACCTGCGTGTGTGGTGAGTCTCATAAAGCGCAGACGCACAAAGTGGAACATCACACATTCTGCACAAAAACACCATGTGTCTCTCCAGACCATCTTGCTGATGAAGGGCTGTTTCCATCATCAGAATCGTCTGTCTTGGAAAAGTCGGATTCATAAAACGAATCCACAGCAAACAACGGTCTGAGAATGAAGCTAACACCACATGGAGGAATGCTGCGTTTTCTGGGACTTGACATTTTCAGTGGTCAAGAATTACTATATTTTGTAAATGGAAATGGGACGACACCTAAAACCAGAATGCTATACATAGAATGACATCGTTTGTTTCCAAATACTATCAACCTACTGAAAATGCTGCAAAAAGAATAATAAAAATGAGATATTTGGTGCAAACTTTGGGGGTAAGGTTAGGGCTGCAATCCACAGTATCTCTGGGTCAATGGCTGCAGCTGCCAAGTGTTCTTGGGGCACCCAGGAAATGGGTTAGGTGAGACATGTTATTAGAAACTGGTTGAAGACGCTATATCTCAACTTATTTTTGCCAATCACCTTCCTCCTGCCAGGGTTCTATGAGTTATAATTGATCACCACTAACCAGGAGCAAATAAGCGGGGTGACAACTAAGAACCATGTTTTAAATTATTTAACATTTGAAAACTACTGGATTTGAAAGGTGATGCAAAAAAATAAAGGAATCCTATAGGAAAAAGACATGAGTATGACTTCGGTGTGCTTTAGGGGCCGAGCAGGGGGCTGAGTAGGTGAAAAAGATCTGGCATGAGAAAGAAGGGAGTATTTTACACGATTTCTTCTGTTGCTGAAAGACAAGAATTGGGTACATCTGGGGCAGCAGGGATTCTTTCTTCTTCATTAATTCTAAAGTTTTCTAGCATCCTGATTAGGTCAAAATCCTATTAACTTAATAGCAATTGTCATGGTTTACTTTTTCATTTATTTGTATAATTATATGACTAGTGTGTGTCTCCCCAAAGAAGCTATAGTGTGTCTAGAGCAGTGACTTGGTTTGGGTTTGTTTTTTTTTTGCTTGTTGTTATACTTAATTCCTGGCCAAGTGCCATCTTAGGACATTCAGAAACATACTAAGTCCGCCTCTGCAGCTCAAGTGGCTAGGGCACAGGCTATGAAAGTCGTGCACCTGGGTTCGAGATCAGTAGCTATGGAGGCAAAAAAAATATTCAACAATAAACAAACCAAAAGCCCAACAAAACACATACTGAACGAATGAAAGTAACTGTGGGTTCCATATTTGACTTGGGATTCAAAGGTAATCCTATGTAGTAGTAGTAGTTTGCTCTTTGCATAGTATCTTTTCTACCATTTCCACACCCTAAACCCTATGTGATAGAAAATGATGAGCCCAGATACCCAAATCTCTACCCCTTTCTCACCACTTCAGAAATAACTCAAAGGCACATGCAAAGAGGGTAACAGAAATATCAAGATGGCACACCCTGGTGGCTGAGTGGGTAAGTTCACTGGCGCAGCTCTCACATATCCCAAGGACTCAGATTTGCATCCAGGGGCCAGGGAAAAACATCAAGATGAACAACTAAATGAACTAAATAAAATGCTTCTCTCTCTCCTTTCTCTCCCTGCCTGCCTGCTTGCCTTCATTTCTGCCTGCACCTTTCCCTTAAAAAAAATGTAAAGATGGTGTGATACCTATAACATCACACACCCAGGCTGCCTTCCTGGTTTTTCTAAATCATGACTGTTTTTCGGGACTCCAGCTTGACTTCTTCCATTCAGCTAAGTCTTTGTCTCATTTGTTCTTCCTCTGAACATCTCTTAAGTCGCTGTTTCTTGCTGTTTTCCCATTGCCCCTGGTTCAGAACCTCTGCCCTTCCATAGCCTCATAGCCCCTAGGCTCTTCCTCCTCCTCTACAGGATGGTCCTTAAAAAATGCTGTTGTCAGCTCAAAAATCTCTTCATTTATTCTATTTTATAGGATAAATCCCCAATATGCAATGGCTGTAGTTTCTGAATGCTGTCTCATGATTTTGAACTTCCTTCTCCTTCCTCCTCTATAAATCACTTTACAGACTAAACAAAGCATTCTCTCGTAATCCCCTGAACACCTTATACTCTTCTTATCACCTCTGTTTATGTCATCTTGCCAATCCCAAATGCCCTCCCACCCTGTCCTCTCTGAACGCCACCGCCTGCACTCATGCAAAGCCCTTCCTTCTCCATGTAATCTCTATGAAAGGAAGCGATTCAGTGGGGTCTCATCCCCACTAACAGCCACAGCACTTAGGTGTCCTCTGCCCGACTGGCCATCACAGACTTTTCATCACTTCAGTAACTCCACCGCCAGCATGTACTAAATACTTACCTAACCCAGCAGCACTGACGGGGCACGGGGAATACTTTAATGAATACAACTGACTGCCTGCCTCCTAGAACTTACTTTCTAGTGGAGGAGATAGATGAGAAATAAAGAACACTAAAACTGGAACACTATTATGGGACAAAACTTTTTTTTAACTTAGTGTAGTTAATTTTTCACATTTCCATCTTGGTTCTACACTTTATTAGTGTACAGAAAGAATGAATTACATCTCTA
Source organism: Solenodon paradoxus (assembly GCA_004363575.1). NCBI lineage: Eukaryota > Metazoa > Chordata > Mammalia > Eulipotyphla > Solenodontidae > Solenodon > Solenodon paradoxus. The sequence continues at coordinate 191,188 of RJWH01000313.1, forward strand.
GATTTCTTTTGTGATTCTTACCAGAGCTTAAATGTACCTGATTCCCAGCTCCTTATTCACATAGGCATGAATCCGTCAATATTTCACAGGCCATTAAAATTTACTTAGCCTCTGTTTCTATAAATATCCACTCAGGAAATTAATTTTATCCAGTAAGACTGAAGAAATCAATACTGTAACTATTCTTATCTCTTTGAATGACACCCTCAAAATATTCTTTCTATTCTATTTTCTTCTAATATACTGAACCCCAAATTACTGCACCTGGAATTAAGGGAAGTAGAAAAAAATTGGTGAGTGCGGTCTGGCGGCTTAGAGAGCAGTCTGGCAGAGAGAATAACCAAAATAAATAAAGCAAGCAAACAAACACATAAATATATAAAAGTGCTTCCTCCTCCCCTCCATCCTTCCCTTCCTTCAAGATGCTTCTTCCTCTCTTAAAATTTTTTTTAGGTGTGCCCTGATGGCCTAGCTGATAGGGTCACTGGACACAGTCCATATACATCCCAAGGAACTGGGTGTGAGACTCATGGTCTGGGGAACCACCAAGATGAACAACTAAATAAAAATAAATACAACTGTTTCCTCTCTCTCTCTCTCTCTCTCTCTCTCTCTCTCTCTCTCTCTCTGCCTACTCACCTTCATTCCTGCCTGCATATCTCCTTTAATTTTTTTTTAAATATTTAACTGAAAAACAGTATAAATTAAACAGTCATTTGACTAACATAAAAATCAGAACAGTGTGGCACTATCTTTCGCTCTTAATTGCTTTGAGTTGATTGGCTCCTTCATTTTTGTCTAACATTCTTTAGTCTACAGACAAGTCAAAAGGATAAATAAAAAGGATATCAGTGGGCACAATTTTACCAATGAACTTTAAGCTAGTTCTTGCTTAGATTAGAGCCATGGCAAAGAGCTCACAGTAAATGTGGAAAAGGCAGCTCTTTGGAAAAAGCATCGTCTGACAACCTTTGTCTGTTTTACCCAGGCACCACAGAATATAAAGAGTAATATATTATAAGTATGATAAATATTATGCATCAGTACCCAAAAAGATGAGCAGGCAGCTCCTGGGGAAAATATAATGAGCTCTTTTCTCTTGATGTAGAACACTCAAGTGCATTACTATGTCAAGCTTTTAAATGTAAACTAATAAAATATTAGTGCAAAAGAAAAAAACGATAATCAAGAGATAAAAATGAGAAATGTCTTTATGCTAAATAATTTTTTCAGCTTTCTCCCTTTTTTAAAATTAATTGTACTGAAAGAACACTGCATCATGAAATTATATAGGTTTAAGGTGTTTATGATTCTAAGTCAATTTTTGCACATAATACATGAAGTTCACCAGCAGCATGGAGTCCACTTCTTCCTTCACCTTAGAGTTGATCTTTTTACCCACTGTGCCTGGCCCCCTCCTTGCTCCCTCTTGCAGTCTGATGTTCTCTGTTTTAACACCTAGCAGTCTAACCCTTCTAACTTGGTACTGATTTTACTGAAGGGCAAGGCATGTGCGAGAGGTGGGGAATTTTTAATATCCAATATAAACATACTCCGGACAGACTGTATCTCTGAAAGGAGTAGCCAATTCTTAACAATGCAGATACGGAATTTAGATTTACTTCTTTGCTAGACTGGCTTCCCTTTGACAATCCCCCATCCCCAGAGATCCAAGCCCCAACTCTGGTCACCTGGGGCCCATTCCTACCTCTCTTCGGCCCACTGGGTCACCTTCTGCTGTGCTGTCTGGCTGCTGTAGGCCAGGCGGTCGGGGCCGCTGCTCTGGGTCTGCCTCTCCGGGGAGAGCTGCTGGCGGAGCTGCTCCAGCTCCCGCTCGTACATGAGCCGCTGCTCCTCCAGGGCGCTTCGCTTTTCTTCCAGGTATTGCTTCTCCAGGACCTGAACCACATTTTGAACTGGGTCTGGTGAGCCAAGAGACAAGGCAGGGTGTCCTCAGCGGTGGCTATGGCAGGCAGCCCTGTCAGTGCTATTTCCAGCTGAACCCTCTCCTCCCCAGAAATCTGTGCCTTCAATGTCCTGCCAGAGGCTGAGGGGCCCTGTCACAGGAAAGCCTCTCAGTTTTCTTCTTGACATTTCAGCTAACTGTCCGCTATGCAAACGTTCCTCACATCTACTACGCTACTTTCTTCGGTTTGGTAACTTCGTCCTAATGCTCAGACAGATCACGAATGTGCTCTACACGGATGGCAGAGGAAAAGGGGATGGGCTCCTATCCTATCCTGCCCACTGGTAAGAAAAGTTCACGAAATCCAGGACAACTTCAAGACAGCACCACACGGTTCAGACTTTCACAGTAGTCAATTTCTGTGTCCATGTATCACCAGTTTTGATATATGGCAGAGAGTTTATAGTTCTGATTTTAAACACAAATCTTCTTATTCCCGAATGTTGGAGGAAACTTACAGATCACAGCATATGTTTGAAAATACTGACTCTCAGAGCTGGCAATTTCTCAGGTGCTAAGAGTGAAGAGGGCAGTTAATTGAAAGAAGGAAAGAAAAGAATGATGCGGAAGACAAAGAAGGTAACTCACTTGCAAAAATAAAACACTTTTGGATTTTCTGCTTTGGCAGATCTCGAGATCACCAACATAGATGTGGGTGGACAGGTATAGAAACACTAACAGATCTGCTCAGAGAGCCAGAGCTATGACTAGTGAGGTGGTGGCATCAATGGGATTCGATCATAACGCGCTGACTGACTGGGGCGGGACACTAGCTTGGTAATGACTGATGACCTGGATGTTACTGGGAAACAGGCAGGCAGTGATTACATGGATAAAGGAGAAAGTAAACAGCATCTCTGTGTACACAGTGAGAAACAACACGCTACTCTCTGCGGGCTGTGAACAAGAACGCTGCCAGCACAGCAAACATTTCCTTCAAGTGCGTGGGAGCCGGGGAAGAGAAGTCCACATTCTCAGAGTAACCGCAGATTCACACATTTCCCTGTTATTCAATGCTATTTATGCTGTATTCTCATATATTAACTCCTCAGTTTAATTTCCAGGACAAGAATGAGAACTTAAGATGACAGGGAGAATTTTATATTACCTGATGATGGCTACTGATCAACTTTTCAAGAAGTCTCTAGTGACTCATAAAAAATGTAGATTGTACTTATTTTCTATATGAGCAGTAAGACAAGAAGCGCACTAGCTTAGAAGCAAAGTTAAATGATACAAAACAAAAAACAGACAGCAAATTTAAAACATCACACGATATGCACAATCCGAGTGAGTTGTTTTAATAAAAATGGCAGCCGTAACTCTTTCACTACTGGCTGTATCTCCTACAGAGGAACAACAACTTTTGCAGCCCCATCTCACAAAAGCCTTGCGATGGGCTGGATAATGTTCCCATATTAAACATGAAAAAGTTGGGCTCAAACAGATGAAAAATAGTGACTTAAGATCATATAAACAACAGGTGACAGAGCCAGGCTTTGAATTCAGGTCAAAAATAACTAGGCTTTATCTGAAGTAGGGCAGAAAGTTAATAAATTGATAAACTATTTATATTCATACCTCCAACGTCTTACACAGAATGTATACACTGTGCAAGGGTTAAAAAAAAAAAGCACATTCTTTGCTGATATAAAATTATAAAGTTTGGTATTTTTCAAAGCGGAATGATTTTCTTCACAGAATCTGACATAGCATCCCTAAAATGTGTTACTTGAGAAGCTGATAGAAAATGAGTTCCTAAAAAAAACCCCAAATCTCTTAACACAGAAGCAGACCATGGGAGAGCTGAAACTTTTCCATAGAGTAAAAATCTTTGTACTCCTTAGAACTTCTGACATAGTTCTACAATTTATGGAAAAAATATGAATAATCCAGCGAACTACTTTGAGGGAGTGTGAGGAAAATTTAAATGTGAGGGCTAGATAAGAACAGATCTCTCAATTAAAAAATACTTCTCAAATTTTATGTGTATATATATATATGTGTGTGTGTGCATGCACACTTTACTACTTAGGCTAGGTTTAGAAAAGAGAAGCCAAGCTTCCTTTGCATCCATCTATATTTCTGTAGAGCCTTCTTTTCAAGGTCTCTCACTTAGTGTTTATGAACCTTTTTCCAAGAGAAAAATGGAAAATATACAGCTTTATAAAATTAGCTTCTAAGGTTTTTGGTAAAAGACATAGAACAAGTTAATACTTATTTGACCTTGTTTGTCAGTGGTGTGCAGAAACACACATGATCCCAAGTGGCTGAAGCAGAGAGGATCTCACCCCAAGGCTCCATGCCGATGCCGAGGCAATGAGACCAAGGATCAATAATCTGCTTCTGCAACCATGGTGACAGTGTCTCATGCTCACCAGGGTTTTTTCAGTAGCCACACGACAATGAGCAGATATGGAAGAAAGAGCAACTCAAAGCATCCCCTCCCTGATCCGCCTGCTGAGACCAGTCCGAGGGACTCTGGTGGCCATGCTACACAGAGCCTGGGTACAGGTGGGGCTGAGATTTGTTTTACCTTTGTGGTAGCCTCTAATTCCAACACAAGCCTGGGAACGCCCTTCTTTTAGACATATGTGATGAATTACTTAACCCATTTCAGGTCTTTATTTACTATAGAGCATAATTTAAAACTGATCATCTCAACCAGCAAGCCAATCTCACTCTAACAAGAATATCTGGCCTGTTCTTAAACGACCAGCCACCAAGGGACTGTCCTCAGTCAGCTTTCCCACATAGTTGTCTTCCCTTTGAAAACTATTTTACAATTCAGTAAGCCTGGTGCTAAGACACCAAAAAGGTGACTATTGTGGGCAGAGAGAAAAGAACACATTTAGAGTGGATGCAGCACTTTCTCTGTTCATTATTTTATTCCTTATCTGATATAACTGAAATCAGCTCAAACTTACTGATCCATCTTGAGGAGGTAAAGAGAGAATGATGGCTGGTGGACATTTATGTGAGAAAGAGAATTAGAATTAATTCACTCCAAGATGGCCAAAACATTATACTAAAGTAGACCCATAGGGGAAAAAAAGAACCTTTTAATCCTACATGCAGTCAGCTTGGCTCTATGACCCTGTAAGTTCCCTTAAATGCTCTTCATTTTCGAGTTACCTTGGACTCTGAAAAACAGGTGTCTGATCCTTATTTTGAAGTCTTGGGATAAAGACATTATTGCTTTTCGTGTTAATTCAAATGTACTGGGTTTTAGATCAGTTTATTCTCCACACTTGAAAATACATTATTCTATTCAAAAACTAGGATAATGCAGGTGACTATGTATCTGGAAGCACTGTGCGCTGACTGCTGCTGATAGCAAGGATGCCATTAGTGATAGTGGCGATAATAATGTTTTCGTGCTGTTGGATACAAAATAACAGCCAGTGGATCTTTATTTTTAAACCACTGAGAAGGGAATAGGGTTGGTATGCAGGGAAGGAAGGGCCATAATTGAAAAGGGAACCGTCTAGAACTAAGAACGCAGAGTACCTCTGTCAGGTAGAAAACTCCAACTCAATCACGTTAGTGTGGCTTTGCCAAAGCATGGAGCACAATCATCAACCAGCAGTGCTGCTAAAACCTAGTCAAGCTTCCTCAAGCTAATGCCAATCAGCTCAACCTTTGTCCCAGTGTTTGTGGAGGACCTTCGTCTGAAGCCACAGGAGAGGGAAGAGAATCTTCAAATAGGACCACCACGGGGACGACCACCAGGCGGACAGGCTTATCACCGGGAAGCCACCTAGCAGCAGAGGTGATTGCATCAACACTGTCCAGCCGCCAGTGTGTCAGCAGCTGTCTCAGAGCAGGTCTGTGTGCTCCAGAGGCAGCTGTCTACCAGGGGAGGTGGCGAAGGGGTGCGGAGGGGGAAATATGCCTTGTGAAGAGAACAAGTCAACATGGAGAGCAAGGCCTGATCTGGAACACAAATAGATAACACGTTAAGATCAGCAGCTAGGTCCTCGAGGACTAACAAATTTGACTAAGAGGATTGGTGGAATGAACAAATGCTTACTAAATACTCATTTGTCATCCGGGGGCAGGGGTGCATGTGTATGTATATATACATATGTGTGTATTATATATTATATTAACATACACAATACTTATATACATTACATATTAATATTATAGATGATACAGACATGAAGATGTAATTGGATAAAATTAAAAATGTGTGATTTGGGATGATACATGACTGCACTGATACCACCTGGAAACTCTGCAGAGCTAGGGGACAGAAATGTCTAGAATTCTGTAACCCCAGCTAAAGAAACAAGCTTCTTTAAATGGGCATTCCTCCACCTGGAGTCTGGAGTCTGCACTCTCCTGTCACATGCTATATTCACTGGGTTTCTGAAAAATCAACCCCCAGGAGATTTATTGCCCAGATAAGCTGTTGAGTGGCCCACTGATGTGATTCAGATGTCTGAATGTCACTTTGGAATGTCTCTTGGAATTCCTAGCAACTTGGTAAGCAAGCAGCAAAGAGTAAACTCATTTCTAGCTAGGGTCTGTTCTGTGATGCAGTGTCAAAAATCTCAGTAGCTAATCTTGATACTGAATTTTAATTCTGTTTAAAGAGAGAAATCACAAAACTTCTTAATTTTTCTTATTTTATTGTTATTCTATAGACTTCATTTTATTACGTTATGCTTGTTTTTCAATCAGGCCTTTTCGTCGTACTTTACTTTTATAATTAAAAAGAGAGCTCCTTGAGGCTAATAATCCATAAAAATAAATTAAAAGGCAAAATCTGAATTCCTGCAACAGAATTCCCAAATTGATTTTCCAGAGACCTACCTACAATTTTCTAGCCATGTGCAAAGTTTTTCCCAATAGGCTTATTCAAATAGTAGAGCGAGAAAGCAAATGTTTAGCGGAAGAGCTCAGCTGTGAAACCAAAAGCTCTCCATGTCTCCTGCCAGTTCAAATTGTCCATTTTAGGGCTCTCAAGTTAGGGATGCACAGGCATCCAAAGAACAGATGAATGGGAAAGTGAGAACAAAATCCAGAAAGTGAATTTCTCAGTGTCCCTGAGACCCTGAGCTTTATCTTTATAACGCAGGCCTAGTTCCAGAAATGTTGGCTTGTGTCTGGCAATACAGAACTTTCTTGTTCTGCTTCTAGTTCCCAGGCACCAAGCCTGCAGGCTAAGACTGGAAGATAGGAAAACGAAGGAGCAGATTTACAAAACAGCAAGCATGGAAAGACTTGCTGTGTATTTTACTAAATACATGTATGTATGAATACAGGAGAAGAGCTAAAGAACTTCTGTGTAAACTGAAAGGAGGAACTCTAATATGCACATTGAAAACCTCTGGAATAAAGGATACAGAAAGAAAAAAAAAAAAAAAAAAACACTTTAAGGAAAATCTCTTCTTTAAAGACCTGAGACTATAAAGCACTTCATTTTACATATTTTTGTAAAAATGACCAGAGCATATTCAATGTCTCTCTGGGGTTATAATTTCCAACTGAGTTGATAGTAAAATGTGACTTCTGTGTTTCCATTTGATTCCATTTGATAGTCTTGGATTCATATTCTCCTAGGGATTTTCATACTCTGAAGGATTCAGAAACAATGGCCCAATAATGGGAAATTTGATAAGGAACTCCACTGTAGTCATTTAGAACTCTAAGACCATGGAAAAGTTATGATAACTGGTTTGGAAACGAGGGGTCTCAAAAAGGACCATTCACTTCTTGGTTAATCAGGGTGAGCAGAGCAGAGCAGAGCATGGCAGACACTGGAATGTTTTCATTAGCTCCTCACTGATGGCCTTTTAAAAGAATCAGCAACTTTACATGTTTAAATTTCAGCATGACACATGAACTTGGTACATGTTTGTCCCTCTCTGAATAGAGATGAAGGTATCTGGAGTTCGGGACTTACCATTACTGTTGAGTGTCTTCATGATCACTTCCATCTGTGCGAACTCGTAGTTGTAGTCCGGCTCTGAGGAGGCCTCACTGGCCGCGTCCAGGTCGTGCTCAGGGGGGCCTGTCTCTTTTTCAAAGTCCTTCAACCAATCTCGCCGTTTCCGCTTAGGTAAGTTAATTCTGTGGGTTTTTTTCACCATTAGAGAAAACCATACTCAAAAAGACAACAGAAAAAAAGACATACATGGGAATAATAGTGAACACAAAGATGTTACCTAAAAAAGTGGTTATTTCCCCAGAGGATCCGATCACCATGCCACAGCTGGGTGGTGTTGCAGACCAGGGTTCCATTCACACAGGACCTGATGGAACAACGGGAAAGCTGTAAGCTGGGTTGTAAAGAACCTGAGACCAGAGTCAGTAACTCCACAAAGAGGGCTGAGGGAACTATCTCTATCTCTTAATAGACATATTCTACTAATAGCTGAAGACAGGATAGCAGAAGTGTGACCATTATCAAAACACACGCTTTAAGCAATGATGCTGACATCCCTTAATGAGAGATGACATGAAGTACTCCTCTAGGAGATGGATACCACCACCTATGGAATGTTCTTGTCAAAATTTGACCTGCATGTGATCAAGCTTCTGTATCTGAGTATCACTTAAGAAATACAGAGGACAGTGGAAGATGTTAAGTGATGCCATGAGTACAGTGAACAAAATGCTAATTACAGAAATTCTGGGACCAACTGGCTGTCTTCCACAAATAAAATGCAAGGAAAAGGGTGTGTGTACATGAAGAGCGGTGAGGGGAACCACAGGCTAAAAGAGACCCAAGACATGTAACAATCAATGACAATGGTTGGAGATTATTTGGATCCTGATTTTAAGAAAGAAATGAAAAAGAATTTTTATGAGACAAGTAGGGACATTTGACTTAGTAACCTGAGCTGCAGAGGTGTGTTTCTGGAGAAATCTGAACTCTGTCTGGATATCTGATAGGTAGTAAAAGAATTATGTTAATTATTTTAGATGTGATGTGATGTGATGTTACTGAAGCTATGTTTAAGAGTACTAGTCTTTTGCTTCCTTCCTTAACTGCCACTTTACCTTAAAAACAAACTAAGAATTTCAATCATTAAACAAAGAGAATGAGTAGACTAGAGGTTAGATTTGAAAAGACAATGACTGTCCCCAACTCATCTTTCTTTTATTGTGTCTCCAATTCCATTTCCATTGTCACAACCAAGATTTGGGACCCATTTCCTCACTCCCCATTCTCTCTTCTTTGCCTTCTTCCTTCCATACCCACAGCTACGTGGTACCTAAGCATCACAATGTTGTTTGCATCTTCCTGACTGCCACGCCCAATACAACCTTTCTAGTCCTCCGTTGATCTCTTCTTCCTTAGAGTTTTCTCTTCTTCTTTCAGCATCGTATCCTGCTATTACCACTTATTACCTCTCTGGCTCTCCAGTCTCAGCCTCCTTCATTAACTGTCCTCAAATGATCTCCAAAACGCGGGTTTAAGCCTTTCACCACAAACTTAGCTCTACTTTAATGAAGGGAGCTCTGAAAATGTCTAGTTCGCTATCTTTAGTATAGCTCTGTAGCCCTAAACCCAGTACCCCATGAGATATCTCCCATCAATATCCTAAGGACACTTCAAACTCCAAGTATCCCACATTGAAGCCTTACTACTCATTACCTATCATTTCCAAACCTGTTCCCACTCTTGTATTCCTTATTTTGATTTAATGGCATTACAGCTCATCTAGTCTCCTAATACCCAATCAATAATCAGCACTGACTTCTTCCTTTCCTTTACTGAGTCCCCATCCTGTCTCCAAGCAATCACTAACCTACTGATTCTCAAACACATTTTATTCTTCACTTCTACCACATGCTGTATTCACACAATGTCATACTAATATCCGAATAGCTCTCCTTACCTCCAGTCCTACAATGCCTCCCTAGGCCCCACAGTGAGCAGATTTGCAGTTTATAAGATCACTTCAACAGGAGCACTTATCTTCCTGGATAATAACTTGTTTCTGTACATTCTTCCTCCTCCAGGCTTTGAGCTCTTACACTTGAGCATTCTAAACACAAAGCCTGGAGCCAAGTATACGGAATGAATGAATCTATTCGAGGCTCCAGGATGAAGGGTAGGCAAAGTGGAGAAGGGACATGGAATTGGAATTAGGCATGGTGAAATATGCTGATTAAAATAATTTTCTGGCACACTGTTGTGGCTCAGGTTGCTAAGGTGCAGGTCATGTAACGCCTACTAACCCAGATTCAAAACCTGGGGCCAAAGGTAAACAAATTTAAAAATTGGGTGTAGTGTTAGAACAGAGTGTGATCAAATCATCATTAAATACAAACGGTTTGTTCAATAAAGCTGAAAAAAGGGAAAAAAAAAACATTTAAAAAAATCCCTCAGTGTTTCTAATGAAGGGGTATATAATACACAACTAAAGACTACTTGAGCTAGAAAAAATTCTCTGTAGAGGAAGGAAGAGGGAAGAATGAAGGTGACCAGGCAGGCAGAGAGGCAGAAGCAGCATTGATTGATTTAGTGAGTTGTTCACCTTGGCTGTCCCCACCCTCCCACCCCTTCACCCCAAGCTCTGGGCTCATGACCTTGGGCTTTTTACCACTTAGAAATTTATATTGGCAATGTTATCAGAATAATTTGAAATGAATGTAATGTTTTTCTCATGAAATGAGTGCTTGTATGTTACATAAATATTTTATAGAATTTCATTTAAACTGTATGCCTCCTTGTAAAATAATTCAAGACATCATTTAATAGCAATTAAGAAATTAAAATACATATTGCAATTACAAGTTAACTATACTATCCTATCAGTTTTCAAATTTTTACATATTATGGATTGGTATGAAAATTTTTCATAAAATGGAGTTATCTGATATCTTGCATTTTATTAAGTGCATTATACTGAATAACAACTAACTTTATTCAATATTTATATTCTGCACAGAACCAAGTGACTTTTTTTTACTCCAAGCTCCATTTCCCACATAAGGAAATTGAGTTTAGACCCGCTATATCGTATCCAGGATTACCCAGTCCGTCAGGCAGAAGCAGCCTGTCTCAGTGCAGGTGCCCTTAAATTGCTGTGCCTCTCCCCCTGAGAACCTTAACTTCGATATAACAGACAATGTACTCTTCCTGAAAACAAGGTGCACAGTTACGTTCTGGAGCCATTTGCTTTTCTGACCTTGCGTTTTCCTTTGGAGTGAGAGTGATGTCTCCATCGGATGCAATGTCAATCTCGCAGTGCTCAGGCTGAATTCCTATCCCGAAGAGCTGGATATCCTGAGAGGTGTCTGCTCCCACCCTGGTATGGTCCTAGTGAGTGATCGATAAGGAAAAACCCACACGTACAAGTCACTCGACAAAAAAGCATCACAATTTGAGTAACAATAGCAAGTACATGACAACAGGGGATGCAAGACATCTGGAGCGTTATTAGTCAAAAGTATACCATAACACGTTAAATTTTTTAAAAAATGTTTCCATGCTACAGAAAAACCCTGATCAGCAGTGACTAAATATTTTAAAATATAAGGAAATGGGACTGTCAGAATAACTTGAGATGCAATTTTAACTTGACAACTTATTAGTTATGTGACCATAGGCAAGTATTTTACTCTCTGATCTCAGTTTCTTTCTTTCTTTTTCTTTTTTGGCAAAACCAAGATAATATTATCAATTTGATCTACTTAACAGTATTCTTTTAAGGATCACCTGAATTAACAGTGAAAGAGCTTGGAAACAGCTCTGTATATTTAAAAACCACTAACTACAGTTTCATGGAAAGCAATATTTTCAAATACATAACTTTTAAAATGCTAAAGACAGTGGAGTTTATAGGACTAGAAGCCTGTGGGGTATATAACAGAGAGAATCACATGATTCGAAGTACCTCAACCCCCAGATACATGATACATGAGGACAGGAATTATACCTGATAATTCAGTCCACTGCTTATCCCTTGTTTTTCCCTTTTGCTCTAAATATATTTAATCACTATGATAATACTTCCCTGCTTAACAGAGAAAATGTAACGTTCGGTCTTTCAAAATTTAAATTGCTGAAACAATTCCTTATCCCTTAATTATTTCACAAATAAGAGATCTTAATTCTCAGTAAGTCAGGAGCTATCTGTTCCTTAATTTTGTCTCTGGAAAAATTAGTGTAAAAAGAACAACAGAAGACTAAGGCTACTAGCTTCATTACAGTCATTGCAGTCATTGCAGTCATTGTACTTTTATGCTCCACTGTACTTTTATCTTTACTAGAACCCTTAAGAAGGGTCACCTGTAGTCTTTCACAAGTGGGTAATACCTTTGTACTTAGAAATTTAGGTTTATGGACAATCTATATAAGTTGTGAGTAAGTCCCCAGATCCCTAACCTTGACAGGTATTTAAATACTATCATATGTATTTATCTACTACCTTAACTCAGAAATCTTATGTGTATGCATTATTAAAAATGCTGGATGATCAACTGAGTGCCCTATGTCACTTGGGTTGCCCTAAATCAGAGGTCCTATTTAAACGAATTTCTTATTTCTTACTTCAAACAACCAACATTTCTAAAAATGTGGCCAGAGAACCCTTGGGTCTGTAAGAACCTTTCAAGAAGCTCATTAGGTTGAAACAATTTTAATAAAAATACTAAGGTGTTACTTGCCTTTGTTCTGCCATTTGATGAAATGAGAAAACAAGGGTACAGTGGAGTTTTCCAGCAGCCATATGTGTGATAATGCTGTAATTCTGAAGAGTAATCAGTTATGCTTGCTGTATTTGTAAATGTTCTAAGTTTTAATATCTATTACAGCAAACACAGATGGAAATAATCTGGATAGACAAAATTATCTGGAGACCCTCATGAGTCTTTTCAAAGTATAAGTGTGTCCTGAACGACTGCAGTCAGCTATTCAACGTGGTCAGGGACATACACTGAGACCAAAGTGCCAAACTCAACAGGCCGCGCCCCATCTCCACACTAGAACCGTGACGACAGGACCAAAACTAGGTTAGAAGGGGTAGACTTGGAAGCACCGCAGCTTTGTGATCAAGCGCAAGGATCTGCTTTAGGCTCGCACTGATCTTGAAATCCCCGTAGAATTACTCAGCAGCATTAACAGTGACTTTCCAGAGCTTCTGGAAGCTCTGTGGCTGAGCCCAGAGGTTCACAGAATCCTTCTCCCTATAGCTAGGAATCACCTTGACGCCCTGATGTCCACTCATGCCCCTCATGCAGGCACAGTAAATGAGCCCCAACCACACAGCCCCGGGATAAATCAGAGTAGCTGGAGTTCATTCTCAGAGGTGACCTGCCTGCACTAGCCATCCTCTAACTTTTCATAAGCTAGATTCAAATAGCAGGACCGTGGAAACAGACATCCAGATTCAATTGGGAACTGCACACAAATGAGTCAGGATTGTAACTATTTATGTACACACTACTCTCCTACCTTTAAATAATAAACCAGAAGCTCGTTGAGAGCAGGGTCCGCATTCAGGTTAACCAGGTAGCACTTGTCATCCCCCACCTTGATGCCAGACGTCTCCAGGGAAATCCCCATACTTTCGAGCTGTCGTTGTCTCTCCTGTGCACAAAAACAGACAAAATCACAGAGCTCTTGGTGGCTCTTTTCATAGGTTGTATCCATGGAAAGTTTAAGTCACTGGTTCTGGGGACAATGCCAAAGAAATGACACATTCTACTGAGTTCAGCCAAATTTACCGAGAGCCTAAAATGCTTGCCATCTTGTGTCAAGGGGCACACGGGTGAACTGGCCATCATCTTACCCTTTAGGAACTTCCAGTCTAGTAGAGGGGCTAGAATCTCATGACTGGAATCAAAAGAGGAGAGCCTCGTGCCGCTGGAGAGGAACGAACTCTGCAGGGTGCCAAAGGAACGAGATCAAGACAGGTAGAAGCCAGTAAGGCTTCATGAAGAGAATACAGTTGAGATCACTCTTGAAGCTAGGAAGAATTTCCATAGGAATAAATGGGGTGAGGGAAGTGGCAAGATAAAGGCAAGGTGTTCTAAGGGCAGGGCGTAGGAGAGCATAGCAAAGACTGGGCCGGCGGGATGATTTTACTGCCAGGAGTCTCTGGTAAGCGTGGGAAAGCAGGGGGAGATGAAACGAGAAGAGTAGGCTGGGTTCCTACTGCAGACTGCTTTCATACATTCAGGAAATATCTATATGCACAAAACAAAATCCTTTCTTCACAAATACATATTCTAGTGGAAGCAGATAGACCATTGAAAAAAGGAATAAACAAAATTTCCAGTGATGCTAAGTGCTTTGGGGAAATACAAAGCAAAATACGAGGGGTAGGAAGTTGTGTGTGCGTGTGTGTGTGTGTGTGTGAATGGTAAATACAAAAAACATACGCAGAAGGATGGACTAGGTGCCAGTTACTACTTCTATGTTACTTAATTGGAATGGTCCAATATTTCTATAGGGTCAATCAGGTTAACATATTTATGAAACATATAGCACAGATATTCATAATACACAAATACACATAACTCACATTCATGTGCAGAACTGGTCCTTGCTTTACATTTTAAGTAAGTTCATACAGCATTTTCTAATAAGCCCAGAGATTCAAATCCATTGACAGAACTGATACACTATATGTTAAAAATTCTCTGCCAATCAGGTCAATATGTTTTGCCAAGAGACCTAAAATCATTTCTCGTTTAAATGTGTAAAGTGGGAAATACTAATGATATTTCCTATCCTAGGCCTGTTTCGATTCAGTTTCCCAACACTTCTGGCAAACACAGCAACCAGACTGTAGTGGATGAAAGACATGAGACTTGCTGTCGTTACGTTTAGCAGAAAGAAGTCCTTAGAGGGCTCTTTGGGGATGACAGTCAGCTATACAAAAAAGACAGCTGATGAAAAAGAATCACAATCTTTCAGAACTAAGTTATCAAGAAGTTACCTGTGCAATTTCTTCTGTTTTCCTCAGCTTCTCTTCCCAAGTCACTGTTAGTTCTCTTATCAGCTTTTCAGATTCTTCCAGCTTCTCTTTCAGTTCAGGTGCCTTCATAGCCTTTAAAATGAAACCAGATATATCTGATTTTCTCATTTTTTTCTATATTATGTACAAAACAATCACTTACTGTCCTTTTAAAGCAGTTTATTGATAGTTTGTTGGGAGCAACTATCTCGCACCGTCAGGGTAGAGTTTAGATTCTTATTCAACAAATGAAACATTAAGAGTAAATGCCTGCTACTCTAAAAAAAAAAAAGAAATGCTAGTGTCTTCAATTAAAAGACAAATTATCATGGAGTAATCTTATCCATCATTTTTATAATTCACATTAAAAAACTTAAAAGATGTTAAAGGTCACCTTCAAAATTGAAAAGATGGAAAAATGATTACTTACGCAGAATTTCTTTTCTATAGCAATCAACAATGACCAGAAAGTATATTCCAGTTACATTAATCGACCAGTAAAGGTGAAGATTCTTCTCGCTTATTTTAAAATTTGAACCTGAGCCCTTTAAACAACTGTTCTTATTGATGGTTAAAAACAAAACAAAACAAAACCCAGTGTATGTATTACTTGGAAACAGGACATCTAGTTAAAAGAGTAGTAATATCCCTCCTGAGGGGTACAAATATGATATATGCAGTTTAAAAATGTAGGGAGGCTTACTTAACTTCGCAACAATCCATTTTGACACTTTCTAGCAACATGAGCATCTACAGAGTATAAACCTAAGAACAAAAAAGATGGTAGAACTTGGACAAGAAGCCAAGTGGCAATGACCTGGAGACTCACTGAGTAAGCCTGAGACTCACGACAGAGTGTGAGAGCGACATACAGGGCAGGGTACAGGGGTACACACAGGGAAACTCTACGTAAACCTGCTGTGGGTCCTCTTTTCTCTCCCTTGGCCAAGCACTGTTCCACCCGCCTGGCCTAGATTATATGGTCACAGTAGAAATGCAGATTCAGAGACAAAAAGAAAAAACTCGATCATCAGCAATCAGCAAAGTCCAGAACCACTACATTTTCTTCCCAGGATCATGACTCACTTCAAAGTTTATCAGTATTTTGATTTTTCAGGTTTCTGCTCGTCTTCCTGGCATCAATTTAAAAAAATGCTTGGTGTACTGAATGCTGACTCTAACGCTAATTTAAAAAAAGTGAAGTTTATCTACATTCTTATCAAGTACTTAGGAAGTGCAAGGCACTGTGCTAAGTGCTTTCCAGTATCAACATCATTAGGGATGAGGGCTAAGAAACAAAGCAAACAAAACAACACCCCCCACCACCACCCTGCACACATACATGTGTGCACACACACACACACACACACATACACGCTTCCTACATTTGAGGAGTCCATAGATTGGAAGAGAAAGATATGTGAAGGAGTTCAAAACAGATTAACCTAAATTTCTCTGAACTGGTCTCAGCAGAGGCCCTGCTCAGACAGGAAGATTATTTTAAGTTAAGGACAATGGTAACCCTGGAGGCAGAGAAGACACTCTATCCTTATGTCTTCCCCTCAGTGAAAGAAGTCATCAATCACCACTCCCTCAATCTCCACTTTTCCTCCCATCAAGAAGTAATCATTCTTTCCTTATCTCCAAAAAGAACTGAGTTTGGGAAGGTTTTACTTGCATAAATTAGTTAATCTGTAAACTTGTCCTAAGAAACCTGTCTTTACTTTCAGAATAAAGATGAATCATCCCTTCCTGGCCTATGAAGAGTCCTTCCGCTGTTCCCCCAAGTCTCATTTCTCAGGTCTCAGCATCTTAGAATTGATAGCCATGGTGCACCCTGGTGATCCAGCAGATAAGGCCACCAGAAGTTTACATACATCCCAAGGACCCAAGTTCGAGTCTCAGGACCAGGGGGGACAGCCAAGATGAATAACTAACTAAATAAATGTTTCTCTCTCTTCTAGCCTACCCGCCCATTTGTCTTGATTTCTGTCTGTACCTTTCCTTAAAAAAAATGTACAGCCGTGCAAATTCTCCAGACATGTCATGACGTCCAGCCTGTGAAGAACCTCAGAGGGATGGGGCAAGTTTTGCTACATTCCCCCTAGATAAATGCAATGGCAAGATGATTAACTGAGTATTCAGATTTGTCTTTTCACTACTTTTTACTTGTTTTAATCTCCTATAAATTTTTATTAGATATATTGATAAAGTATTTAAAGTACCAATTATACAAGTTCTCAAATAATAGCTATTACTTTTATCCCTCCACCCACTTAAAGCGCCCTCAATTAAAGAGGGATCAGAAGACAGTGGTATGATGGAATGTGAACAGAACACCTCAGGTGCACACCTGCGTCCTGGCTGGAGAAGCATTTAACTGACCTCAGGCACCAGGTCTCCATCTTGGTCTCATTACCTATTTCAAACGAGACAGCAACTGCCCCCCAGGCACCTGCATAAAGCAACAGCTATTTGGAAGAAAGTGTGATTACTAAAGTCAGGGTAAAGCCAAAAAAAAAAAAAAGAGGGTAACTGCAAAATTATTTACTTGTTTCCTGCCAGGACTGACATACATGAAAAAGATCAGAGGAGATTTTGAATGATTCCTAATGCTGTCTTCCATGACTTAAGAAGGAGATGATACATAACTAAGCATCATGAAAACCACAAGGCTCTGCAGGAATATTCTACAGTGTCGATAAAAACAGGGCACTTGGTTCTCATTTCACACAGGAAGGGAGCTGTGCTCAAGATGAATTAGGCAGCAGTCGGCTTCCTCAACTGTGGCATCTAGGACAGAAGTCTTGCACCATGTTTTCACACCGCAGAGCACACAGTAGGTGCCAATCAACAAAGAAGTGCAGAATCACTGAGACGATCTAGAACAGTAAACAAGCACGTCATAACAGCTCCAATACCAGGAGCCAAAGTCGGTTTCAGGCTGCTACCTCCGCCTGCGAGAGCTGCTCCTTCAGTTTCTCTACTTCCTCCCGCAGCTCCCGAATGACTTTAGCATTGGGGTCCTCATTCACCACGGCATGGTTAACGATTCTTTTGGCTCGGTCTGCATATCGTAATGTGGAGAGGGTCTCCTCATAATTGTCTGCTGCTGGGCTAATGGTGGCGATCATCGAGGTCTGACTATTTCCGCCCAAGTTGTCCTGCAAAATATTTCATAGAGGAAATGAAGCCCGTTGGACGCAGTGGCAGCCGGATGAAGGCAGAAGCGCACAAGTACGACACGATTCTCTGCAAAGGAAATGCCGTGTGGAGAGGAGTCTGCATTTCACAAATACCTTCATGACATGATGAAATAAAAGGAAATATGAAAATAAGTTTCGTTCTGCGTTCCTAGAGATAAGGATAACCAGTATCATCAGGTGTGTGCGTGTTTAGCGTTGCACACAGCTTTCAGCCTTCTCCTGAGAAAGCCAGTTTTGAGTAGAAAGAGGACACTAAGCCAATGAATTACCTTAAGAAGCCAAGTGAGGACTGAATCTCGATAAGGCACAAATTTGTTCTTGCCCTTGCCAGCTGCCTGGTCAGCCAGAGATGATATAACCAATCCCAAGGTTGTAAGTGACCTGTCAAGAGAAAAATTAAAAATAAATAAATGAATAAAGTTTTGTGGAACACTTATTTTGTTTCCATAAAACAGTGAATTCTTCTAGGTAGTAAGCATAAAATAGGCAGAACCACAAAGCCCTAAAGTTGATATGCTCGTCTATATTAATTTGCCAAGAAGCTGAGAAAAAAGAGAAAAAAAAAAAGCAACTCTAATTATTGAAAAGCATGAATTTAGAATCCCGCTAAGAATCTATTCTACTCAATCACAGGACCTGTGAAATATATATTTTAGACCTGACTGGAGAGGGGGAATTGAATGAGGGGTCGGCTAGCCATGTTTTATAACTACCTATAACAAAGAGAATTCGGGATCTAAAAAGAAACTAACACTTGGGAGGACCATAAACAAAGATGCTCCAGCCAACACAATCAATGAGGAAAAAATGGTCCTCTCTCAACCTTTGTTCTGTTGTAGACAAAAATTACTCCTAGGACCCTCTTCTCTGGTCCAGAAGAAACTGGCAGGTACCTCTCACCCCATCTATCAGGAAAGCTACAGGAGACAAACTTTTCTCACTCTCTGTGGTTCTGTGACATTCCTCAAAGTTTAGATAAAATCTTAATCACCCTGTGCTAGTCTCTCCTGATCTCCAGATAATATCAACTTGCTCCAAGTTTTGTTATAAAAAGTGCACCCAGGACTGTACCTGTGAGCAGTCTACACAGAAGGATGTGATTGTTGCTCGGTTTGAGTCCTCAGATTATAACCAACTAATAAACTACTACATTTCATCATTCTGGGGACCTTTTTACTCCAGTTGTCGCTTTTCTGTAGCTTCCTCCAACACAGCTTCCCTTGAAGCCCTAACCACCACCTTCCTTCCCTTAGGAACGGGTGTGCGATGTGAACGATCTGTACTCTCTAGGACAGATCGAAATACACATATTTTAACTATTTTTCTAATGAACTTTCTCTAAGATCTTACAATAGTACATATTAAGCTTCCTTAGATTGAGAATAGAAATTCCATATGATCCAGTTATTCCTCTACTGGGCATTTACCCTAAAAACAAAAACACTTATCTGAAGAGATATACACATCCCCATGTTCACTGCAGCACAATTCACCATAACTAAAAGTTGGAAACGACCTAAATGCTCATCCACAGAGTTGTGGATAAAGATGTGGTACATATACACAATGGAATACTACACAGCCATCAAAAGGGCGCGATCCTGCCATTTGCAACAACAGGGTGGACTTGGAGAGAATTATGCTTAGTGAGATAAGACAGAAAGAGGACAGACATTGTATAATAGCACTCATCTGATGTGCAGAGATCGAAAACAATGAACGTCATAAATTAAACAAGACTAAAAGTGTGTATGTGTGTGTGGGAGAGAGCGAGAGAGAGAGAACACTACTTCAAACAACTATGGACTCAGTGGTGGGAGACAAAAATGCAATCAGAGGGTACCAAAGTGATGGGGGAAGAGAGAGGAGAAATGGGATGAAAGGAATTAACTGTAAATGAAGGGAGAAAAAAAAGGGAAATATTGGTACACCTACTGTGCTATATATAAATAAAAAAATACTATTATATATATATACCTCAGAACAAGTTAAAGTGAAAACGCAAATATCCTTTCAATAATAAACAAACTTCCTTAGAGTTAGTTGTATATATATATTTCTCTTTTTGCTTAGACTGTGATCACCCCAAGGGTAGTGACCATTCTAAGTCATACATATTCCTCCGCGTCATTTCTCTACTTGGTTTACCCAAAGAACTTAGTATTTGCTAAGTAAATACTGAAGAATTGATCTCCTTCTAAAAAGGATTATTTATCATGGTTTTGGCAACCTCTGTGGTGGTGGGCCAACTTCCAGTTTATCCTTCTTACTTGCTAGAAGAGCCCTGACTTTTGGGGAGGCCTGGTCCAGGCAAAAAACTCCCAATTTCCAGAGTCCTCTGCAGCTCAGGGAAGCCCAGGCAACACAGTCCTGGTCCATGAGGTGGAGGGAGACGCTACTGTATGGGCCTTCCAGGAAAGCTACCCTTCTCCTTTTCCCTTTTGTGTGTAACACAGAGAGGGGATGTGTATGGAATGGCAGAGCTGTCTTACAGTTATGAGGATGACGTGAACACACACTAAGGTTAGAGCGGTTTTTCTGACATCATCTCTGAGGTCCCGTGCCAGCCCCTAGACTTAAGTGAGAAAAATTAAAACATCATCTGGTTGCTAATGTAGCTAGTTTCTATTGTCACTAACAAAGTGAATACTAGGTTTCTAGAATACTAGTTGCAGGATGATAAAGCTAGTGGATTTGAGTTTAGTACTCTGCTGCAGAAAGTCCCCATTCTTAACAGAAAAGGGAAATGCAAAGAATACAGGTGGGAAATTTTTGGGAAACGGTAGTACCATCACATGATGGAGGAAGAAAGAAAATCATTATACTTACAGCATGGACCTCATTGTATTCATCATCATCTTCCAGTGGTTAATGCCATTATTGAACTCAGATAATGTTCATCTAAAGAGTATCAGTCCAAATCTCGTTTCCACTTCAATTGCTCATATATACTAATATTTTCAAAAACAAGTTCTTCTGCCCATTTGTTCTTGAGATTTTCATACATGTTTTACTGAGAATTCTATCGTAAGTTCAGTACAGTAATAGAGGATTCCTTAATATAGGACTTCTTAAAGCCTTTACCACTGGGAATCTCTAAAGGAAAGTTTGGGAGAGTCCTTTCTCAAAATTATTTTTCACTTCAAAGCCACTTCAGGAGCCAGTATTTCATAAAAATGCTTTGGCAAACACAGTTAACAATGTCACATGCCACCAAAGATATGGCTACTGTATCCCAAGGGGCAGATTTTTGCTTTGTCCTCTGAGGGTCTTTCATGTTAAATGAAAAAATGTTTATTCAAATTTTTTCTCCACATTCTTGCAAGTACAAGTGGTAAATTCTTAAGGACTCACACCTGCCTTTGAATAATGCACAGAAACTATCTTTATTATTCCTAGGTAAAATTCATGTTTGATCATTCACGTGTTACCGAACATAAATAAGAAAAATAGAAAGGACTTAAGAAGGAAGGACGCAGATTGAGTCACCTGCAGCATTATGTTTATATTTATCATAACAAGTAATATGACAGAATGCTGAGAATAACATATATTAGTAGCTCTACAAGTGTTCAGGAGAACCCAGTTTTAGAAATGTTTAGCACATACTTTATTATTAACCACAGTAACTGAAATGGCAATGAGATTGGGAATGATACCCATTAGGCAAACACTATTTGCATGGATTGACTGGCCACTGCTGAGAATAAAATGGGGCCATTTTTGGAGACATTTCTAGGGCATTGGAGAGAGAATTCCATGATCTAAGTGAGTTCTCAGAAAAGTAGAAGCAGCCAGACTGCAGTATCAGGAAAATGTCCTCATTCCAGGATCCAGGTGGAGCAGTGATGGACTCTTGAGGTGCATTCCCCCGAGAAGACAGTCTGCAGACGACCTGCAGCTCCCCAGCCCTGAACGGGCCCTGGTGGAGTGGCCTCACAGCCCCTAGCTCTCCAGATGAAGGCATAATGTGTGCTTTAAAGCTCTTACCAGCTTAAAGAGAGATGAGCACCTAAATCCATAGCCCATTAAGCAGATACTAATGTCTGTGTAAAGCCCGACAGGTCTGCTTAAGAGGATTATCAATGTTCTGTCAAAAGAAACTCAAATATGAGGCTCAGAGCAAACATGGTAGCAATTTCTTTAGTTTTAACACTCAAGTGGGCACTGATTTTTAAGGCAAAAAAGTCATTTGTGGACTGATGAGGCAGCAGTTTCAATTTATTATTTTACTTTATTAGTACACACGTATAGAGTGCTTAATATGTACTAGACGCTGAGGTAAGCACTGTACACGCAGTGACAAATAGCCCTACTCAGAGAGCCGTTTCCTCACCCATACTTTACAGCTGAGGAAACTGGGCCGCTGAATGTCACGCAGCTTGTCTCTATAAACATGAAACTGCGTTTCTTGAAAGCTGTCCCTCAGATTTCCAGCTCAGTACACACCCCTGGCCCGTGTGCCCTGGAAGTTTCTGCAGCACCGGATGTGGCAACGTTAACCTTTCAAAGGCCTTCTTTCCCCACTATACCTTGAACTTGCCCCGGCCAGGGTCCCATCCTACTTATCCCTGGGTTTTTGTACCTAACCAATGTTGCTAAATGGACTGAAAATGTGTAGGTCCTCTGCCTGAAATCCTTAGGGCCATATGTGTCTCAAAATTCAGAATATTTTGATTTTGGGAAGGTCAGTGCATACAATGCACCAGACCATGAGTGGAAACTAGGACAATAAGTCACAGGAAAATTTCTACAGTCCTATTATGGCCACCTTAAATCAGTAGAGAAAACACTACTGAGGTGAAGACGAAGGCAGCCCCAAGAGACTTCAGGTGAGGGTTTACCCATAAAAAACTTAAAAAAAAAAAAAAAAAAAAAAGCGCTTAGATTTTGGAATTAGAGGCACGGGATTGCAGGCCCCCGTTTCTCTGAAGGTCTCTCAGACTGCTAGTTATACAGCAGGAAAGAAGATAGAATGCTAAGACAGGTCCATTCAATTCAGCAGGTCTTTATGGAAAAGAGTCAGCTGCTGACCGCTGTCCTAGGACCCAGTGGTAGCGCGGTTAGGGACACTATATATTTCAGTGTCCAAACTTAAGGGGCAGCATTAATATTTCCTCTGGGACAGAAGTATCAGCCAGAACTCTTGCAGGCAAATGGAATGCATGATCATTCCCAGCATGGAGAGTGGGTGAATCTGGGCTCTCATGTCAGATTGCCTTGAATCAAATCTAAGATCCACACATACAGCTTTGTGACCTTGGGTCCATTATTTAACTGTTGTCAGCCTTGGCTCCCTCATCTGCAAAGTGGGGTTAACAGACACACCTCATAATGCTGATGTGAGGATGTTATTATATATACACTGAGCATTCAGAATATATTGCACCTGGTTGCTGTGCCTTGGTGGAGCAGCGCTTGGCTCAGCCACCTCTGAAGGAGAACAGTCCAAGGACCCAGGTTCACAGTCCATGTCCTGGGGGACCAACCAATGTGCGCAACTAAAGAAAAATAAAATAAAGGGCTTCTTCTTCCTTCTCTCTCTTCTTGCCTGCCTACTCATATTCATTCCCGCCTGCACCATTCCTTTAAAAAGAAAAAACAAACCAAGGACTCGCACCTGGCTCACAGGAAGAGTGAATGCAAGTTAATGATCATTACACATCAAGGCCAGTCATACTCTAAGTTTCCACAAGTTTAGAGCACAGAGCTTCCAGTGTTTCCCTACAAGCCCAGTCGGCAGGCAAAGGGCTGGCACCAGTAAACACATTTCTAGGACAGGTGAAAATCTTTTTTGCTCCCTCCTTACACTTCCATTTCTGCTTCCCATCCTGATTCTTGAGCTCATTTTGGAACAGAGCTACAGTGTCAGCCTGGGCTCATACCATGCTTTGTTATGAAACACAGCAAAATCCTTTGTTATCAGAGCAGGAGACAGAATGACTGGAAGAATGACTCTAAAGCACAGTCTTTGCAGTAAGTGCAGCTACATGTCCATGTGATAGAGGGGGGATGTTTTATTTCTAATTTTAAACTGGTGTATTTTGAAATTATAATACATGAACATAATATTTAAATGCAAGCTGTACAAACATGCTCCTGACAGTATTACTTCTTGTCACCTTCTGTCCTAAACAACACCCGAAATTATTATGTCTCAACAGAAAAACATTACAAGTTTAAGTGAAACTAATTTCTGCTGAACTTGGATTCATGACCATGATTATGTTTTTTATACAGATTATGAAAGTAGCTATAACAATGACTACTTATTCAGTACATACTACGGGCCAGAGATTGTTCTAAGAACATCATGGGCTTTTAATCCCCAACAATTCTATGAAGAGTGCACTATTATTATGCCCATTCTACAGATGAGGAAAATGAAGCACAGAGACGTGAAATTACTTATCCACAGTAAATATGTATCTAGTAAATGGTGGAGGCAGAATTAAACCCAGCAGACTAGCTTGAGGGCGGATTCTTAAAAATAAACTCTGTTTCCTCTTATGTTGAAGAGCAGACACTTTCTCCAGGATATCAGGAGCCACCTGAGATATCGCATTACTGAAAAAAGAAGTCCTTCATTTGTCTCTGCCTTTGTTACACTCTTCGTGTGAAATGCCATTATCTCCTGTGTCTACCAGCAAACTCCTACACATCCTGCATCACCTCGCTCTTTCAGTCGTGACTGTAACACTGCACATAGTAGGAACGCAAGTCAAATAGTGTCATTTCAGAATGGCATTAAATATTATGTTTATTTGAGGTACTGCTATGGATACCGCATTAGCCTTACAAAGAGATTCAAAATAAGTTCTTGAGTTAATTTATGACATGATTTACAAAACTGATTTGCGTTTACCTACGACTATGTTAAACATGATGAAACACGGGGCATCTGTACAATGTTTGGACAGGTGCATCACACAGTTTCACTTAAATGAACCTCACATGTCTCAGAGAAGCAGGTTTTTTTCAATACACTTTATTGCAGCTACACAGTCTACACTGCTGACTCCTTACAACGCAACAAGCGCCCCCAGATCCACAGGGAGCCAGGAGCCTGCTCCAGTTTCACTCTGAAATCACCAGGATGTCAGAAACCAGTCGCCTTACTTGTTAATGTTGCTGCCTTCTTTCAGTCGCTCTCCTGCAGCTCCTGTTTTAGACACTCGTTCGCTACCAGCCAGGTCTACCAAGCTGACCTTACTGACCTTCTCTCCCGAGTTCTGTTGTAGGAAACAAGAGAAAACAATGCACGTAAACGCAAAACCACACAGATATGTCTATGTCCACGCTACAACAGGGAGCTGCCCCAGGAGCCACCCTGCTACAAGGCAAACTTCTCCAAAAAGACTTTAAAGACCAGGAATTTCCTAGTCAAAATGTAAGTTGGTGCGGTAATATAGCATTTTGTTTTACAGCTGGGTAGCAAGTACACTTGGCTTTCCCAGAATATAGCCGGAAAGCTGGAGAGTTTATGTACCTAAAAGGAAATGCTAAGAATGAGGACTTCTGTACATTCAGGTCAAAATCCTCTTAACATTTGTTTTTTGATTTTTTAAAGGAAAGGTACAGGCAGACAACAAGAGGAGAGAGGCAGATGAAGCACTTTATTTTACTTCCATTTCAGTATTCACACTGGTTGTTTCCCCCTGGACACAGGATTTGAACCCAGGGGTATGTGGCCTGCATTCTTCAGAAGCGATTGACTCACCACTGCTCCATGAGAACACACGCAAAAAAATTGTTCTTTAGGTTACAGATGGTGGTTTCCTCAATATCCCTAAATATCTATGAGAAAACCCCAGCTGTTTTTAGGGAGATTTCAGTATGCAAGGATAAATATTAAAAGTCACATAATGGCATGTCCTGGTGTAGAGGTTAAGTCAGCTGCCTCCAAAGAAGCCCAGTCCATGCACATCCCAAGGACCTGGGTTCGTGTCCCTGGGCCAAAGGGAACAACTGACGTGAACACCTAAATAAAAATAAAATACAATGCTGCTTTCTCCTCTCTCTTCCTGCCTGTCTGCCATTGTTCCTGCCAGCGTCTTTCCTTTAAAAAAAAAAAAAAAAGCCATATATTGACATCAACATGCTATTTCAGAAGTGTACACAAGAAATACATTTAAAAAAAAAAAGCTATATATAAAGGAAGACCTAAGAAATGAAATAATTCCAGCAAAGTAGCTGATACAGGAAGAACAGCTAACATAAAAATTTCAGCTACCGAATGCAAACATGAATACTTCCCCCGGGCACATATTTTGGGTTCTTTTACTGCCACCAAAGGGTCCACCCAACCCTCACCCCCGACTGCAGGTCGTAGAGTGTCTGTGTGATTATGATGTTGAACACGGCATGGGAGCGGCTACTTTCTTCATTCATGTTGGTTGCAGCCACTGTCCGGGACTTGTTTCCCTCAGACATCAAAGATTCAATATCCTAGAGGCAAAGCATAAAGAAAATATTATAAGCAAAACCCCCAGAACACAGTCCTGCCCACCAGGTGCATGTACTCATTGTGAGCCCTCTGACGCCTCTGCCACCGCCCTTCCATAAAAACTTCCCGGCCCGCCTCCACCCAACGTGGTCTGCGCGTCCACCTCTCTCAGTGACTTCCAGTTTGGGAAACGCTTCCCCCAAGCTTCTTTTCCTCCCACAACTGTCTTCCTTCTCTGTTAAGTACCTATTTTTAACTTTGCAAGTTCCTGGGAGAGAAAAAAGTTAACATTTATGGAGCTCTCCAGGTCTTCAATAGCGGTATTTAATTCTAACTCCCTTGCACAGATCAGCGCTGTGGTCATCCACATCTTGTTTATCTGCTTCCTCCTCCAGCACTGGCTCTCCAAACACAGGGAATTTTCCTTATTCATCTTTGTATATGGACTGCCCTAAAACACTGGAACGTACAAGGCTCGTACGTGACATTTGGTGAAGGAACCCTCTGAAAGAAACATTTTCCTGATTGTTACACACAAGGGCACTGAAGTACATGGAGGTCAAGTAACTTTTCCCACATCCAGTAGGAGGCAGAGCTGGGATGCAGACACTTGGGCTCTGTACTGGTACAATCTGGCTGCTATAAACAGAATATCACAGTCTGGGTGACAAATAAAACAGAAATTCACTCCAGTTTTGGAAACTGAGATGTCCAAGATCACAGTGCTGGCCAACTGGCTTCTGGGCCTGCTGCCCCAGGTGCGGGGCCTGCTCCCCTGGCTGCGGCTTCTGTTTAAGGCCTGTTCTCAGGCTTCAGGCCTGCTTTTAGCTGGTTCTGGCATGGCTCTGGGGTTGCTCTTCTGGTGGGGGCCCTGCTTCCACACAACCCACTTTCCCCCAGACATCCTGAGTCTCTATTTGCTGTGCACTTGAGGAAGGCTCTTCACCTTTCCCTGTGCCTCAGTTTCCTCATCAAACTGCATCAGTTCTACTCCCTGTGCATGCTCATTTTACGGCACTGCTCCAGTCCCTTAATTGGTTTGGAGCTCGGCATTCTTGCATGAGATGCCATTTTTCTCCCTGCAGAAGGCCTCAACCCAGCTGTGGCAGCAACACCAGCCTCTTCACAGTCCCACCACAGCCATGTTGACTATTTGTATATCCTAAGTGGGTTTAAAGTGATGACCACACTCTATTTCTGATTGAAGCAATACCAATAGTGCCTTCACTTAAATGGCTGGAGAGCGTTACCTCATAGATTAATTTTAGTTATACTGAGTCTGAAGTGGTGACAGGACAGCCACACACATAGACACAATCAAGTACAGGGACGCAATTGCTCATTCATTCACCGGCATCCTGCAGCAATGGACAGTTTTGTTCTGTGGTGTTTTTAAAGCAATGGCAATAAAAATAAGGGTAAAGCATCAGCCAGAAGGTAAGAAGGCATAAAAATCAAGAAAAGGAAAATAAATTGGGTCAATGGATAAAGGAGTGATTCAGAAAAATGGAAGAGTGAGAAGTAAGGGAAACCAAGGCAGGAGATGCTGTCAAAGAGAAGGGGCTGAATTAACAACCAAATATGGTTAAATCCATCCAGATTTATCTAGAAGGATGACTGGGAACCTCAGGGAGAACAGTTTCAAGAGTGATATGAGTGAAAATATACAGCAGCCTCAACACATTAGTCTCTCAGTCACACGAAAATCTTCACAACAAATAAGTTGAAAAGTATAATTAAAAGTCTTTTTTTTCCTGTGTGAGGTGTGTTGATACTGAGTTTCTGAAGCCATATACGGTATCAATGTGCATCCACATAAAAATAAAATACATTCAACATCACTTACACACTTCAATTTACTGTCAGTTTTTAAATGACATTTAAAAATAATGACACTTACCTCAAAACTAGTGACAGCCAGTTGAGACAAACCATCAACATATGGTCCCAGAACTTTATGCTCTCGCACTTTAAGAGACTGTCTACTCCTTCAGGAGGAAGGTAAAAGGAATGAATAAAGACCAAACTTGGAAATATTTTTTTTAAAGTACTCAGAAACTAAGATTACAATTTCAAAATAATTTTTTAATGGTCAAAAAATATTCTAAAAGGTAATTTATTTGGATTAGCAAAATAGCATGCCTTATATAAGGAATGTCTTCTATACTCTTATTTCAGTTTTAAGTTGCTATTTTAAAAATTCTCCGTATATCACCAAACAAAACCACCATCACACAGAAAACTTGGTTTGGCAACTTGCTTTAGGAAATGAATTAAGTTTCACATAAGAGGAAAAGAAAAAATTTTAAACTGAAGCAAAGAACATGTCAAATTGAATGTCAACCCTAAGGCTATTCTATAAATAAGCACATTCTCAGTAAATAATGTCCTAAAAGTTTTGACCAAGTAGTGGACAATATTAAAGTGTGTTGTTTTTCAATTTACTCGTTCAAGTCTGTATTGATACATGCTGCTTCTAAGCTGACAATTTTATATAGAAACCGACATCACATTGGAGTACAGCAGGTGTTTGTAGGTGCAATTATTTACCCTGTGTTTGAAACTGGTTCTGCTGGTAAAGATTTTAAGACTCTTCTGAAATTTTTAAACGGCAAACTTTGTTTGGGATGGATCTGAGCAAGTTATCAACAGATAATAGAGATTAAAAACAAAGCTATGTATTTTACGAACATATTATATATGTCATCTTTTTCATGCATCGCCTTTCAAATCAAGAGTCAATGCTTGGCATCACTCAAATGTAGGAAAAAAGGAACAGTGCATCCCTAAGTCTTGGCACTGTTCCCTGGGCATTTTTCTCACACCTACCCTACAAAGTAGGGTTACTAACTTTACTTTTAGGATGATGAATTCAATGCGACAGTGAGCAATTTTGCTAAGCAGTGCGCAGGCTCAGAGCAAATGCACGTCTTCACAAGAGCTACTCTGACGCATGTGGATCCAGGACTTGGTTCTTACTGCTTACATCACCAGAGATGCTTCAATGCTATTCACAAGCAAGAAAAAAGGGAATCTATCACACCAGCGGTGCTCATGATGGTGTCTAATATCTGGAATTCTTGTGCACTGCTGGAGGAGTGCAAAACAGTAAAATGACTTGGGGAAACAATTTGGCAGTAGGTAGTAAGACTGAAGATTTAGTACCTTATGATTCACAATTCCACCCCTCAATGTATTCCCTAGAAATTCCTGTGTTTGTACCCTGGGGGGGGCCTGTGTAAAAGTGCTCAGAGAAGAACTGTGGTGATGAAAAATGGATACCACACAAATCGCAGGAAACAGGATAAATCATACACGGAATACAAACCAGAGCAGTGAAAACGAATGCATTATTACTTCATATATCAGAGCAAATGAATCACTAAGGGGGAAAACCGCCGGGCACCCAAATACACATATATTATTATTGCCACTTAAACAAAGTTGAAAAAGTTATGCAAAATTATGTGAAAACTCTAAGAAAGAAGAAAATAATGAGAAATATAAGATGCACAATTGTAATTTATGAGGTGAAGGGGATGAAAGGGGATCTAAGAAGAACATATTGGAGACCTCTAAATATTGTCATGTTTTCTTTATTAAGCCAAATGGTGATAAGGATAGTTGATTATTTTATTATCCCTTATATCTTACATGCATTAGAATCTTTCATATACATTAAATAGTTTAATAATTTTAAAATAAACAAACATTTGCTACTGGGTCACTTGTCACCCATAGTTCTGATCTTATGCCTTTGATAATACAGTTGCTAAAAGCATTTAAATATTATCTTTTAGTGACATGAGAAACTGTTTATTATGTCACATAAAAAATTCAGGATTTTGGATTATATATCATTACCCTAATACACACACACACACACACACACACACACACACACACACACTCTCTCTATCAAAATGAAACAAATTATAACAGTGATTATTTTTGAATGGTAAGATTATAGATCTTTTTTTATACTTTACCAACAATTTTTCTATAAATACATATTTTTAAATCAGTAAAAATTTTAATTAAAACATGTAGATGGCTTTCTCCTTCCTTTATGAATCAAACTCTTCTGATTTTTATCACCTTGTTTTAAAAATATACAAATGCCTGGGTTTTGCCTGGGGTGTGATGAATCATAGTCTCTAACCATAGGGCTCAAGCTAGTGTATCCTTAAAAAAAAAAAAACACCACATGATTCCAAGGCACAGCCTGGGAAACAGAACGACTTGCCTAGGCTGGGTCATTTCAATCCTTCAGTCACTTGACCTCCAATGTAGAGGCACTGTTTTCACAATATCAATTGAAGGATTAATGTAAGTATCATTTTAACTCAATTTTTATGAATACACCATGGCAGCAAATATAATACCAAGAGGGAAAAACATCTTTTTTAAGTGGCACATGTAAGCAACTTAATATTTGAATATAGGATAAACTACGTGTAATAATATACTAACACGCTTGGAGAAGCTGATGATTTCTCAGTAAATAAGTGGAAATCAGAGCAGCGAGCAAGGCCTTGAACAAATACATCCACTTGCAAGTTTAGCTTCAAGATTATTTAAAATTATTACCCCTATTACAACCAAGAACTTACCCTTTGGGGTCTAAAAGATCCCGAACTTTCTCGTTATAAATTTCCATGTAGGATACTTCAACTTTAAAGGTCTGTGATTCATTTTGCTCCAGGGAGATCCTTTTAAATAAAGCACAGCAGAGCCTTGGAATAAGGCCCAGCTGCTCAGCATTACCCATCATGGAGAAGGATTTTCCTGAGCCTGGAGAAGAACAAGCAGGAAGAAAAGACGACACCAAAGGAAAGAAAATGTAGTGCTTCCACTGTACATGTTTTCTGTGTATCAGTCAAGGTCACACAGCAGATAGTGTCAAATGACCCTCAAACCCAGACTCTTGGTCATCAAAGTGTTCCTTTTTTCCCATTACACTCCCAACCTCCAGTTTGACTCTCACAGTGAGATACAGAGAGCAACTCATTTACAGATGGATGCATGCAATATAACCTCTAAAGAATCTTCAGAAGTACCTACAGTAAATAACAATATCATCAAGTATTACCAACAGTAGTCTGCCCTCCCACCCCCCCAAAAAAAACACTGCATTCGTGAAGGTACTCTGAGAGCTCTTCACTCATGTGGGTCTCCCAGTTGTTTTGTGATGTGCAGCAGACAGTATTGTTATGATTTGTTGATTTAGTCCAGCTTTATAGCTGAAAAACTAGTGACTCACATGTTAATGGCTAAGCCACAGTATGTTTAATTTTCCTTGTTTCAACCAACTATGGCACAAGACTAGGTTGAAAAATTACAATTTTTATGTCCTAGAAAAAGTCCTCTGTATGGGATAAGAGTTTTTCCGATGGGTGTCTTTCTTTTCCTTTTTTCTTTTAATTCTAATATACACCAAGGAACTGGTAATTATTTTTCTGTTTCAAATGCAGGTTAAAACTATAATTTAGGAAAATGATACTTAATAGTTTAAAACCGGCTTTGCTCATTAACACTGAAGTTACTCAATTACTAAAACTGCTCAGCCTTCAAAAAGGGGGTTACCCTTGAGCATCTAATTCAGTTAAACCCACAGTCACAGGCACTTTTCTATTGTGTCCCAAAGTGTTTTCTTTCCACACTTTAAAAAATGCACACTTCCTATCACTGACTGTAAATAAAAGCTGCTACTTACCTGTCTGTCCATATGCAAAAATACAAGCGTTATACCCCTGAAAAGCTTTTTCAAGAATTCCTTCTCCAAGGCACTTGAAAACCACTTCTTGACCTAAAAATAAAAGAAAATAAAAAATACTGAAAAAAAGAAAAGAATGATTTTTCTTGATGTAGCTGTATAAATAATGGTCTCTGAACATCCTTTTAAAACAAAAAATGAAAAGTGCACTGCACGGGTGAGCCCTGGTGGAGCAGGGGTTAGGCCAATCCCCTCCAAGGGAGCAGGCCACATTACCTTGGTTCGAGTCCCAGGGCCAAGGGGAATCCACCAGTATAAACAACTAAATAAAAATAAAATGCTTCTTCCTCCTCTCTCTTCCTGCCTGCCTGCCTGCCCTCATTCCTACCTGCACCTTTCCTTAAAACATAACAGCAACAATGGGTACACTGTGTGCCTACCCTTTATAGGGTGGTGTATTAAGAGCTTAACGTATGTTAAATAATATCTCGGTACCTGGATGAACTTACTCTACCCAATGTCTCCCTCATTTCATATACATTTCTATAGACATGAAAGTTATGCCATATGTGGGCCATATCGAAGCATCACTCAAATGTGCTTTAGTTTCTTCTTATGACTTCACCTTAAAATGCTTGCATATGAACTGCCCCATCTGGATTCTGAGCTCCAATGAGCAGGAACCACGTCATACTCATCTTGGTATGTCGACGCACCTATCCATCTAACATGATGCTTAGCACACACACTTCGTGCTAAGAAGGTATTGGTTGCTGGTGGAAGTGATGTGTTGAGCAGAGAAACTGCTCTGTGCAAATGCACAGGCAACCCTCCACCTGTGTTTCTCTGGGGGTGCAAGGAGAAGCCGTCTTCCTTGAACCTGTTTACTGCTTACGGCAGCTCTGGAGGGTGTTCTTTTCTGTGATCTATTAGACTAGCATTAGGATGAAGAATAAAGGTGTGAAAGTATTTTCAAACACTGAAGGTGGCATTTACTACCCTTTGACTTTTTAACATCATTCCCCATCATTAAAAGAATTAAAATTATACTTTCTTTCCTCTGAGCTTTTATAGTCCTTAGAAGGTCACTATTACAGCATTTGCAGAAACTACTGATTTAAGTACCTCTTTCCTCCTCTGGAATGAGAATCTCTGATTGATGTTAGAGGCTATAATCTGTTTATGTTTGTTTTAACCTTTTGTCATCTTAGTGCCTGGTACAAAATGCACAATGAATTTTTGTTGAGAGAATGAACTCATTTATTCTTTTTTTTGACATGGCAATTCCTTTTACATTGGAAGTAATATGGCATACATTTTTGGTTTATGATTTTCATTTAAGCAAAGCTGGATAGGATTTTAGCAATCCTTTGTTATACTGTGACACATGGTTGTAGAATGGTTCTCTTAAAAAATGTGTTGACATGAAAAATATTTTCAACTGTTAGGTTGGCAAAAAATAAAATCTGACACCACCAAATATTGTCAGATTGAGGAAACAGGCATTTTCATTAGTTATTGGTGGGAGAAAAAACTAACATAGCTCACAGCATCCATAAAAGGAATATGCCTACACTTGGACCCACAGTGAAGCACCTACCCTAAAATCACACTCCACAGGACACTTGTAAAAGCATTCACGGCAGCATCAATTATAATACTCTATGTTGAGATCAAGGTGAATGCCCATTAGTAAGGAGGTGCATACAACGATCTCAAGAGGGAATACTACACAATTGTGTAAAAAAAAAAAAAAAAAAAAACCTAAAAGTAAAAAACACCCTGGGCTATGGGTGCAAACATCACTAAAATTAAAAAACATTTATTCTGTCAAAAAAAAGCCATGTTCAGATTGTACATATAATGTCAAAACTCATATCCGATAGTGTGTGTGCACATGCATGCATAATATCTATGAGTGTAAAGACGAAGTTTATATAAAAATGGATTGGGGAAAAAAGTAACAAATCTATATAGGCTTATTTCTGTATTTCTGACTTTTGACATGGAGTCTGGTACCTAAGAGGTAATCAAAACATGTTGGCAGATTATGTGTATTTTTTTCCTGAATGCATAGGTCTGCTGTGAAAAGTAGCTAAAGATATGCACACAGCTATAGAGAAGACTAAGACACAGTATAAGACTAAGACACAGTATCAGAATGATTACTCACTAAACATAGCTTCAAAATTGCCTTTGTTATAGTTATGATAGAATCTTGTGCTAAGGAAGTATGTGCCCCATAGTACTGCTGATCTTTCATATACATCAATATATTTTATCAGACGCTTTCTCATTGGACCTTCCTTATGTCACATGTATTCCCAAGGCCTATGCCAAAGACTAGCCTTCAACAGAGAGCTGAACCCTATACTGTGCTCAGGCTTGTGAGAAGTGATGGTGGTTCAGCCAGACACAAGTGCCATTCGAAGGCATTCCAAAGGTCTGGCTTCCTTGGCACTAGCAGATGGATGTGGAGCAACCCTGTTTGATCTTCTACACTGATTAACCAGCTCCCAGGAAGGGGTGGTGAAAGATGCTTGAAGACCTGGCCAGGTTAAACATCCTGACCGCAATTCATGATTTAGATTCCTATTTAGTAACTAGGAAAAAAATAAAAGCTTGAGTTCATGACATGACTCAACTCCAGAGAAGCAATGAGGTCAAAGAGTTTTTAATCATAGCTATACAGAGCCTGGAGTCATTGATCAATCAGAATTTATCTCTGTTCCTACATCCGGAAGTGAAATAGAACATTTCTTCTTTCTGCTCCTAATGCTTAGCAGGCTGGAATTAGGAGGAATTATTTTTCTGACATTCTTTCATAGCAGATTATGATGATTCTTTTTCCTCATCTGAAATGGTCTTTTAAGTTAAAAATGATGAGCTAGAAAAAACCCCCACAAACCAAGAATGAATGCCAAACAGCTACACGAAATAGGTTTATGATATGCTAAATGGAGGTGGTGGGTGAGGGTGGGGACAAAGCCTGGATGTGTCTACCAAAACTGCACAAGAAGTGAAAAAATGATCAAAGAATTCCTCAGGAAATAAATTTCTCAAAAATAAATTTCAGCTTAGCCTATGTCAAAATTTTGACACCCTACATAGAATATGAATGAACCTGTCTGACTTGTATTCTTTTATTATCTTTGCTACAAAACAGAAAGAAGAGAATGGTTATCTGCTGTCATTTTGCCATGCACTTTAAGTACTTTGCAGCACTGAATCTTTGCAATACCCAGGTATGGCACATACAGACTGTGATCAGTAAGGAAACTGACGCTCGAAAGGCTTAGAAAGGGTAAGTCATTTGTCCAAGATCACACCACTAGCGAGCGGTAGCATCTCTGGGTCTGTTACATTGACTCCTGAAGTGTAGAGGCCCATTCACAGAGTCTCAGGAGTAGGACACTGGGAAACAGTTGCTCCCTCCTCTGATCTCCATAGTATTTATTTTATAAACTCATCACACTTCACTACATTTTTTCTACACCACTGGATTGTGTGCCTCTTTGAAAACAAGAGTTGTTGCATTTTATCAAAGTACCAGACAACAGTGGGCATTCTTATTTACAGAATCATTCCTACTCAGACATTGCTACTCTCAAACTAATGTGCATTTAACGGGGCAGCCCTTTCCTCATTAGTGATTACCGAGGCATCAAAATATTGTTTGCTGAACTTAAAAAGCATCTTTGAATTGCATTAGACTTGACACTTTGGTCAACGTATGACTGCTTCAAATTGTGATGAATGCCTAAAGACTAGAGTAACCTTTGTTAAATAAGGCACAGGGGTGTGAAAAGATATGTCAACATGAAAGGTGTCTGTTAATCGAATAAATTTTGATAAAAATTATAAAACATACTTTTATTGATATCCACAGTATCACTAAAACACTGGACATAAAAATAAAATAAATGTGACTGAAAAACAAACTAGTCTCTCTGATTTCCACTTATACATAAACTTTGGGAAAAATTACATTCTTTTAGCTATTTATTATTGTGCTTGACAAAATATAATATAGTTATCAAATTTAATAAAATTTTAGCTATCATTAGGACAGGAAAATATTCTGGAAAAGAGAAATGAAATACAAAAAGGTCAAAGACAATTATACTGCTTTTGGAAAGGAATTATTTTTCCTTCCATACTTATGTAACTGCCTCAAAGCACAATTTATAAAAGAATAAACACAAAGAATGATTGTAAACTTCTTATATTTTTACAGATATAATCAGCATTGGAGTCTAGAGAGACAGAAATTCTATCACTACAGCTTCATGTCTCAAGGGAATATCTTCCCATCTTACAAATATATGTAACATTTACTGCTTTGGGTTTTTTTTAATAGCTGCTTAGTCTACCATTCTATGTTTAGCTGATATAATCATTTCCTATTATAGAGATGCAGATATTTCCTTCTCTTTTTTCTGTAATACTTACCCTTACATATTTATCTTTGTATACTTTTCTACTGACTTTACTATGCAAAACTCCAAAAATTCCAGTTACCAAGTCCTCTAGCAAGGCATAAGACCCCCCCCTTTTTTTTTTAACAGCCTTAGCATCACTGGCTAGTATCATTCTTCCTGGTAAAAATCAATTAAATAAAAATGTCTCATTTAATTAAATAAAAAATTTCCTTTCCTTGGTTTATCACACATTTGTATTCTTTAGCAAACTGGCTATTTGGACACTATTTAATTTTATAAAACAATTGGTTTAAATTTAAATGCTCATATATATTAAGGATATAAACCTTTGATATGTTGTCAATATTTTTACCTTTCAGTCTTACATTGTTCTTTGTTGTACAAAAACTTTTGGCCTCATATTTTCAACTCTTTCATTTTTTCCTTTCTGATTGTTGTCAATAGTATAGGTATATGTGATGCTTTCCCAGTCACCCATATTTTCTTCGAGTTTATTTTTTTTAAAGCACAAGGCAAGTGTATTAGAAAAAGCACAGAGAGATGGAGAAAATCTCTTGTGGGCAGTAAAGCTACACAAACTGTAAGATGAGGAAGGGTCTTATAAACCCAGGAAATGGAATTTTCCTCTTGTTGGTTCAGTGAAGTTTCTCAGAGTTGCTAAGGAGATGTCTTTTCTGCAAGCTCATACCTAACATGCCTGCAGCTTGGGTGGTGCTAGTCTACCTATTTCTTCTAGTTTTACTTTATATACTTTTATTTTTAAATCAAAAATAGTTCAGGTTTGAAAATACATCCCTTACCAGTTATGAGCAAGTTCTTAAGTTTCTTCATTAATAAAACAGGAATAAGAGTTACTACCTTACTGTGTTGCTGGCATGATTTATAGGCAAAGCAGTTACGACAGTGTCTTACCAGTGTATGTCTAGAATGTATTTTAGTTAATAACCATTATTAATATTATCCCTTACATCTTTAATCAACCATAATTATTTTTGGTGTGTAGATGGAAGTTAATTATCTAATTACTTTCTATAAAATAGTTCACACAGCTTTGCAAGAATTCTACAAGGCAGTTAAATTTCAAAGATAAAATGTCTGTTCTTAGAAAAAAAATTTAAAGTAACAATTCATTGCTATTTCTCTAGTTCTCCTAGACGTCCCACTTTCAAAGTGTTAGTTACACAGGAATGGGCTGTATTTGTATAAGCAAGTGTGCATGTGTAGGTGGGATGTATGTGTGTGTATGATGGGGTGTATCCACACTGGGGTGTGTGTGTATGTGATAAGGCATGATGAGAAGGAAAAGTATCTTCATTTGGAACAGCATATACCAACGCAGTGGAGGAAAAATATTTACCATTCTTTTATAACACTGTTGTATCTCAGAAAGTTATGATAATAATAAATCATATCAATAAAGTTAATAATAAATAAATTCACAATAAAATTGTGAATGAAAACATACTTTATGGAGTACCCTTATTTTCTATCCTGGAACTTCTTTTAGCTGGATGAATCCCTGACAGGAGTTACACTTAATCACTGTTTGGTTTGGTAACTTTCAGGGTACAGTAAGAAACGACTATAAACCCCAGCCTGTCAACCCCAGCCTAAGAACACACTGCAGCCTCTTCACACAGTCTCTGTCCTCCATATAACCAGCTCTCTATCAGACACGGATGATGGTGACATTTCATTTGCTGATAGAGAGAAACTATTAAGTATCAAACACCCTTACATGATCTAATCAGGAGAGCCTGGCTTATCCCAAAGATGGAAGGATTGTTCTTTTTTCTTTTCTATTTTTTTAAACACAGCAGTCCTCTTTTTCAGCATATGAGGGAAAAAAAGGCTTGCCAACTGCTTTTCAAAACTCAGTGTACACACACACACACACACACACACACGCACACGCGCATGCGTAACTGTTCGTGCTGGATGGTGGGAATCAGGGGATCTATAAAAAGATGCAATATCCCCACCCTAAATGTTTCCTGACTACAGTCCATGCTCCGATAGAATGCAGCGCTGTTTGCCTAGGGGAAGGCACCAGCCCATAAGGGAAAGTTCAGAAGCTCTGTGGGAAGCAGGAGGATCTATGTGCACTTGTTTCTATCCCAGACAAATGCAGCAAAGCCACATATTGTCAAACCCGAGCCTTGTGGCTTTTCTGTAAGACGGATGCCAGAGAGAAGGCGGTGGACCTGCAGATGCCAGTTCCACATGCCTGGTCTGGGGACTCCACAGAGCAAACCTGACCTCAGTCGCTAATAACCATGACCAAGATTTCAACTTCCTCTTTGGGGTTTATGATTAGACCTCCTCTAATTGTGTGGACATGTTGTAAAACACAGGCATGCCCAGAGAACATCATAACACAATGTCACAAGAGCAGAGAGGGCTCTGGAATTGCTGCAAGCGAAGTCAGACCTGATCCACCCTAGCCTGAGTCACACTGCATACAGACCTTTGCAAAGCTCACACCCTGCATGTTGACTTTAAACTGTGCCTTATACACTTATGGTGCATAATCTGTCCCTTCTGGGGATAGCAGTAATGGACTCAAAGCTACTAGGGTGTGTGCGTTGAGAACTGAGGACCCAGGGCAATTCTCTCTTTAGAGTGGGGCCCTGATAGCAAAGTACAGCAGAAGAGAAACTAAGTGATGGCAGAGAAAATGTAATTATCATTCAAATGTCTATCAGTGGGCTCTGAAGAGGCACAGGGTGAAGCAGTCACAGTGGGCTATGTTTTAGAATGAAATGGGAGGGCAGAGTCCCAGTCCTGATTACAGCCTGCATTTAACGAGGCAGTCTCATATGGCTCATAGCTGGACACAACCTAATGATGGCAGCATGGCTAGGCAAGACACAGGCAGACAATATTTCTCTTGTCTCTGAAGTAGCCACACATGGGAGAGAAGTCACAATTTTAAAAGGATGAATACTTTTATCAGTTTAAACAGAGTTCTTCATTTTTTTTCTTTTCTCCATCTGTTTTTCTCACTGGAGTTAGAGTAAAAATAACAATGGCTGAGGTCAATATTTGTGATTTGAAATTCCTGGGCCTGCTCATTTGTGAGGGTGTTTTTCTACTTCAAACGGGGCTGACAGCTCCAGTGATGCTGAGGAGTCTGGACTTGGCGGGCAGCCCAGCTTGAAATAGCAGCACCTGGACAGTGCAAGACCATACAGGTTCCTCGTCCCACGGGGGAAGGCAGGGAATGTGACCTTCGATGGGGTTTCAGTCAATCCCCTTTCAAAGAGTGCAACTCTCTGAAATTGTCACCTGGGGTGACTTTAAACCTGGTTGAAGTTGAATGACCAAAATCTACCAAGTTCATATAAAAAAACTAAAGCTTTATGGCTTGACTTGGTGACACTAGATTTAAGTCTTGGGGGTGGGGGTTATGTTTAATAATAATATTGAAGGAATATTACAGATGTTTCAGGTGTAAATCAACATCTATACCTAATGCATTAGGCTCACCGCCACCATTTTCTTCCTTCACATACAACTGACGACCTGTATTTGTGTTTTAAGAAGCACTTCATTTATTTTATTTAGTCATTCATCTTGGTTGATCCCAGGGTCCCAGGACCCTGGGTGCATGTGGACCACACCCCACCTCTACTTCACCAGGACGTGCCGCTCTCTGATTTCAGCTATAATCAACTACAGAAGTTTGACATTCAAGGGGCCTGTAAAAGGGTCCCAAGAAGCTGGGCCGTGAGGGTAAATGTAGAACTGGAGGCCATTTTCCACAGAGGCCTCCAAGAGCCATCAGTACTGTAGCCTCTGGGAGTCGGACTTGCAGCATGGCCTGAGTGGCTCATCAGTGATGCTTCCACCTGAGCTGCAGTGCGGGATACACCATGGGCTGGCAGCGAACCCTGGCTCTTATTCGGTGGTGGTGGTGGATAAAGAGTTGACTCACTACGGAGTGGGGGTCGGGTATTGCTGCCAAGGATGAAAGAGGAAAATACGCCACCCTGCCTGGAAGGACTGTCAAACAGACAAAGGTTTTAGAGTTATTCAGGGGCACTTTCACATGGTCTCTGGTACTGAAGCAGGCTTGAGTCTGCCTCTCTGCAATGTGCTATAATTGCTTACAGTACTTGAGGGGAGGCTAAAACAAAACCAAAAGCAAACACAAGCATTCCAGAGAATGTCTAACAGGAGGGAGAATGCTATTAGAACTATTCCTGATTAGGGTCCAAATCAGGACAGACCTACATGATTCCCTTATCAGCCTCTCTTTGGGATGAGAGCAGAGCCTGGAATTTCAACAGGATCCATAAAATCCTCACCCATAACTGTCACTGACTGAAGTCCACATTCACCACTGCTTTCAGCTCTCTCCTAGGTAGCAGGGCCTCTCTAAACCCCAATTTCCTTATCTGCAATATGAGGACAATAGTTTCTACTGGATTGGTGTTTTGACAATTAAATGACCTATTCCAGGTAAAGGGATGAGCACAGTGCTGTAACCTAGTGGTCAGAACGATATTGTCGCATTACCCTTATCCACTCTTCTAACTACCTTTAATTGAGTTAAATGATGTCCCTGTGTGTCAACAAATATCCTAATAGATATGGATGAACAAATGGAAGTGTGGAAGAAGGTATGGCTGGATGGGATAAAAAAAGGAGGCAGAGGTGAAATGAGAAGGAAGCACACACATCGGCAGGCTGGCTGCTCTCTGGACTCTCACCAGCCAAGTTATGTTCTAACAAAGGGTCAGTTTTGTGTGCCCCTAAGCTGGTTGATGTCGGCTGTACTTCTCTGTGACTAAATAATTCAACAAATGCAGAAAAAGAGCTGCTGACTCATAAACTTAAGTTGGATACTTAGAAACAACTTGATGAGTCACTAAATGAATTGTCAACTTAGGTATGGGTAAGACAATTAGTAAAAGAAAAAGAGAATCTAGAAGGGTTCTACAGATTGATTCTTACGCGTCTTTTAGGATGGCATATGTCATTTATAATGAATTGCTAACAAACTTTTCAGGCACGCCCTGCTGTTTCAGGTGTTAAGCCCATGAGTGGGGAGCAGTCCACATGCTGCCCAGAGACCCAGGTTTGCAGGGCGGTGAGGGGGTGGGAAACAATAAAATTAATAACCAAATAAGTAAAATACTTTTCCCTCCTCTTTTCCTGCCTGCTGCCTGCCTGACTTCATTTCAGCTTCCCTTCCTGCTCTTAAAAAGAAAAGAAAAAAACAGGTGTGCCTGGTGGACTAAATTTAATGTAAGCATAATCCACATATATCCCAAGGTTCCCGGTTCAAGACCCAACTCAGCAACCAAGGGAAAGACCAAGATAGAAACAAAATAAAATGAATTAAATACTTCTTCCACTTCTCTCTGCTTGTCTGCTGATCTACTTGCCTTCATTCCTGCCTATACCTTTCCATAAAAAAATAAATAAATAAAACAAAGCAAAAACTTTTCAAATAGTAAGCTACTATTATAGAGAATTCTCTCTGAAAAGCACTTGCTGAGTACTTAAATACACTTTCATATAGATAGATAGATAGATAGATAGATAGATAGATAGATATTCAAATAGTAAAATAATGAACCAATATAATGTACTAAATTTTTTTAAGTTGTTTTTAAAAACTGGTGCTACTTTGGGTATTGTCAGTCTTTAGAATCCTAATTTTGACGCACAAATGTTTTATTACATTACCATTCTCACTTCAGTTAAACAATGTGAAACAAGTTATTCCTAGCTCCGTGCTCCGCACACAGAATCAGACAGGGCTGCTCCCCCCACAGCAACAGCCCGGAGCTCAGAGGCCCTCATCTGGGCCCTCACAGCATAAAGCAACGCTAGCAGAACATGCATCCAACATACCACCTTTCTCCTGAGCTGCAGGGTATTAACAGACTTCAGCAAATTTGAGCAACATGCCATATGGTGGGATGTGCTAGATGCTTTCTAAGTTAATAGTTTACCATCTCTCAGACCAGGAAATGTTCATGTTCACAGTGGTCCCCAGGTAAGTCTCCAATAGACTGGTTTTTCAATTTGGTATAAAAATGTCTAGAAAAATAGGTTTATGAAAAAGATTCCCCTATTAGGAAGAAAACTGAAATTAAGGTCACTGGAAGTCACTGTTATTTACCAACATTACATATTAGGCAGTGATTAAAACAATGCATTGACTCCTTGTTGAGAAGGTCTTAGTTGCAATCAGCAATGATTTACATGAACATTTTCAATATGCCCTGGCAGAATAGCGGTAAGGCCCACCGCCTCCAGCTAATTGCAGTCCACATACATCCACAAAACCTGGGTTTGCATCTAGGGGTTAAAGGGAACCACCAAGATGGACATCTAAAATAAAAATAAATAAAAAAGACTTCTTCCTCGTCTTCCTGTTGGCACCTTTCCTTCAAAGGTCTAGCGTATGTTATGATGCTCTCAAGTGCAGTATCATTTAATAACTTCATAATCCTGGATGTGGATCTACAGATATGTGTAAATACATATGGGGTTAAGGGAGAAGATAAGAATTTTACATAGAAACACTTCACTTTGGTTGTCGAAGTCTGTAAGTTACTTCTGTTTTATGGGTTTTTTATTTTTTCTTTTAGCCTCAGCACAAAGTTTTTGCTTTAAAGACTCAGAATTATCTTCATAGGCAAGCATTATTTTATTATGACTAGCTAACCAAAAGATAAAAAGATAATATATTTAAAATGCAAAATGTCTCAAAACAGCATTTAATGCAATGCAAATATCTGAACAAACAAGCCTTTGATTTGCCCCCTGAGCATTCCAGTGGAACAGCTGTGTGGCCA
The DNA here is from genome assembly GCA_004363575.1 of Solenodon paradoxus. Lineage (NCBI taxonomy): Eukaryota > Metazoa > Chordata > Mammalia > Eulipotyphla > Solenodontidae > Solenodon > Solenodon paradoxus. Next base: position 234,705 of record RJWH01000313.1, read on the forward strand.
GCATAAAATGACTGATTCATGCTTTCTCACAGAGCCAGAGGAGGTCTGAGATCACTCTAGACGGTATCGCCTCCTTCCACAGATGGGCAAATAAAGGATGGATGCAAAGGTTTAGCACACCTGTGGCAAAAACAGGTCTCATACATTCCAGAACAATTCATTTTCTTCCACTGCTACTACTCTTACTACTGCTACAGTACGACACGATATAGGTGATGAAATGAGTTTTTCCCATGTGCCAAGTAAAGGCTTCTGTACTTTACAAGAAGAGATCATTCTGTCCTCCAATCAACCCTACGCGATCAGAACTCTTATACTTCTAAACAAAGGAGGAAACAGGAGGACGGTGAGATCTGCTCACTGTCCCAAACTTACACAGACGGAAGGCAGTGCAGATGGTTTGACCCCAGGCAGTCCTTCAGCATCTACACTGTTCTACCTCTCCAACAACCCACTGCTTGTCATGATACATCCTACAGGATGATACCATTCCAAATGGGAGAGCCTGAGAGTGAAGGGATACTCTCACTAGAGCATGTAAGAAATAGTAAAACCGCACCTCCCCATAGCTCGGGAGCTAAAGAGCAGGCTGTGATAGCCATGGACCTGGGTTTGAGATCTGAGATGGAAAAAGAAAAGGTATAAAATAGAAAATAATAAAAAGAGGCAAATAAATATAATTCAGTAATAAAGTGCCTATATATATTTATATATATATATATATATATAGCAAAATAGACATTTATGATTTATGGTGTATCAGAATCTAACATTTTGCTACATCACATGAAAACCAGAGTCCCTGCTTCTCTTTGCTCTCAATTCACGCACACTCTCCCTCACTCTCTCTGGTCCCGTTTTGAGAGCTGTCTTGAGAGCTCTTATCCAGCATCAATGGTGCCGTTATTCACGAGCCTGACAAATAGGTCGGCTTCAGGAAATAAGTGCTTTCCCTTCTCCATTTCCTCTTTTTCCCGTTGGAGAATGGATGCTTCTATCTTAATGTTTCCATTCACAATTAAGAAGGAATTGATTTTTTAATGAAGAGAAAAGGAATCAAATTATTATGGAGACCAATCAAGTAACCTACAAGTAACGAGATATTTATTAAGCAGAGTATTTACAATGGATGCAAACAAATCTGAGGAAACAGTAAACAAGAATTTTACTTTTTTACTAAGATGATCACAGTATTTGTACAATAATGGAGGTATCTAAAGAAAAAGAGAATTTCTTCCCAAATTTTGTAAACAGACATTGCTCTGTGAGTCGAGAGAATCTTATTTGAGGGCTAATGGGAAATGGTATTTGAAGTGACTGTGCAAACTAAAATTTAGTCAATTTTACGCTATCAGTAATAAAAAAATATCTTTACCTTTTAAAAATTATGTATGAACATACTATATATAATAAAGAACTACAGAAATTGAGTTTTGCATTTAAATTTTGTCATCTATACTTAATAAAGATACTTCTGATTTTAAAAAGGGTGTCCTATATCCAGGGACATGAACGATATATCGTAGAAGGCTACAATGGCTTCTAGGGGAATAATGGAGGACATAACTCTAGAAGATCTGAAAGAGAAAGAGAAAAACAATCTTCCTTAAGCATTATTTTAACCACACCTCTCTTGATATCCCCTCCATGCCCTCTTTATACCAAGTGACCTAAACTTGGTATAAGTTTAATAATCTAATGTTTAGATTTTCCTATTAGCTGGCCTCATTCAGCATTTACAGATTGGTCTTCTATTGCTCCCCCTGAAGATGCACCTTCTGCTCAGATCAGTGCTATTTATACATCATACCTTCCACTAATCAGCACATTAAAGTTACCTTTGTACACAGGAAACAGATGTTAGTACTTCCATATTTTCCATTTTACAGAAAAGAAATGGTAGCGCAGAAAGCTTAAAGAAGCTTTCCATGAGAATCAAAGCTAGGCCCTGGGATTTTTTTTTTTTAATTTTAATTTAATTTTTTATTATTATTGAATGGATAGTGCATTTTGACAATGACTTGCTTTGAGGTATATATATAGTGGTATTTTTACATTTACAAATAGCATAGTATTTTTACTAATATTTCCCGATTTTCTCTCCCTTTATTTACAGTTAATTCCCTTCATCCCATTTCCCCCACCTCTTCCCTGGCACTTTGGTACCCCCTGATTTCAGGCCCTGATATTTAAACCCGGGTTTGACTTCATGTGCTTCCACTTGTCTGGATCCGCCGATACTCCCCTGTGGTCACATCTGTACTAAAGGTCTATGCCCCAGTCCCATCTCTGTGATGCCTTCCAGCCATCTCCTGTCTTTCCAGATTCTGCCTCTCCTTGGGTTTTCTACAGCACTTAAAACCTGTAAGAGAGTTATCTAAAATGACCTCAAAATGCCTACCGTTGTTTGTCACACATTCTTTTGTTTTCCAGTTTCCCCAGTTTCTAACTTCTTTAGGGCTTCCTAGGCTGCACACACATGTATATTTAAAGGAACTACTCTGAGACTTTCTGGCTTCAAGAGTTACATAGGAGGAACAATTTGCATTGGGCTGGGGGCGCAGAATGGGCAATGAGGAGTCATGGGGTAGAAGGTAGACTGGGGCTACATAATAAAAGAACCTTTAATACAGTCCAAGGAACATAGATTTCATCTATAAGTGATGAGTCCTTGACAATAATAACCGCATGAAAAGAGCTCTAATTCAGGAAGACCTGTCTGGCTGTACTTGAATTACAGAGATCAAACAAAGATTGGGCTTTGTAAAACCCTCATTTGCCCTCCTTTGTTTTTGTCACAGTAGGAAATGTTTTGCTTTTCTTGTTTATTTAAATTCAAAAGCACATACCAGGCACAAAATATACACACTAACAGTCAAGGCAGACTGTTTCAGATTCTGTAGAATTTATTATCTAAAGTCCCAAAGGCCTGATAAAAAGACAAATTAATTACAACCGACATTAAGTACTACTTATTCATTTTAGTAAAAATACATTGCTGAAGTTGCAGGAACAAAGTCTGGAAAGAAAGGTTAATCTACCCAGTGTGAGCAACTGAAGGAATCCCCTCGTTCAGGACTAACTCGCTAAGTTCTAAAGGTAAGGTGCAGGTGGGAATGAAGAGAGGAGGAAGAAGCACGTTATTTTATTTGGATGCTCATTTTGGTTGTTCTCCCTGGCCCCAGGACAAAAGCAGGGATCCTTGGCATGTACATGAACTGTGCCAATCAAGGTGGCTGACCAAACTGATACAATATTAGGGTGCGAGAAGATGATTAATTTTTGAAAAAATCATACCAAACATTTTCTTAGTAACTTTGCTTTACATGTCAAGGAAAAGGTTATCAATAAATTTCCTACAAGCAAGTAACTTCCTTTAGCCTGACAATCTTTTAGGACCTGCATCTTCTACATTTCCCCCTTTTTTAAAAAATTTTTTTCAACTAAATGGGACAGTTATTCGGTTGACAGTATAAGCAGAAAAAAGGACAAAACATCCATTAAGACTTAGTCTTGAAGAAAACTTTAGACACAATCTGGAGAGCAGGAATCAGGGATTTCCTCCACTAAAGAAAAAATCCAGCTTCCCGCTTGAACTAAAACAACTGTGATTAACTCTAGGAAGGGTTGAGATTCATCCACAGTCACAAGAAATATAATTAGCAGCCATTTTATTTGATCAAACAGGAATAAAATGCCTCAATGAAGGAACACGAGCAAGATGTGGAGTTAGGAGGCAATACTTCCCTCAGAAAAGTGATTTAGTTCCCATCCCACTGAAAGCGTATTCACTTAGAACATGTGTGCCCTGAAAGCCATCAGCACCTGGGCTGTGCTTACATAACAGAGCCTGATGCTCCCTTAAAGTGGGTGGCAGGAAAGGTGCCGCCATATACCCTCATCTTCATGTGATGATCACAACAGCAACCATTCCCCAAATCTCTATCCTTGGAGCACCTCTGAAGACACTAACACCCCTTTCGTAGGTAAAGAATATGAAGCTTAATAAGGAGAGAAACTGTCTATGGTTTCTCAGCAAGTAGGTGGCAGAGTAAGATCCTGAAATGAAATCTTATTGACTTCACAGCCCATGTGCTACAACTGGAAACGATGAGTATGAATTTTATGAGAAAAACAGAACTCCAGAATAATTAAAGAAAACAGATGCAATGGAAGAAGAGGCCAGAGGCCTAATGATCAAATGCAAAGAGAGTGCCAACTTACCAGCATATTTTGTAGTGTTAGATTCATCCATGGACCAAAAGCAATAATCAAAGGCAAATACCTGAATGAAAGAACAAAATATTAAACTTAAAATCAGTTTCTATGAGTAAATCAAACAGAAAAAAAATCACTGATGAAGATGAGGAGGCCTTACTGCCTGATTAGTAAAGCCAGCACAGCTTTGGTGCTCTGTTAACCCTGATGTTTCTTTTACACTGTTTATCTGCTTGTATTAGAGTAAGTTATATATGAACATTTCTATTAATTCAGAATTTGAGCAAACAGGTATCTTAACCAATTTTTTTAAATCATATATTTAATGAGGAAAAAAAAGTGACTTCTCTTCTAAGTCAGTCCACAGTTCTGGGATCTGCTAAATCTGCTGATCATTTCCCAGATTGATCTCCCACGGCTTCTCAAGTAACAGTAAAATAATCAACTTGCATTCAACCAACTTCCTTCTAGTTTCCCACAATGCCATCATTTTTAACCAAGTGAACGTTCAAAACTCCCCACATTCCCATTTGAACTCCATTCTCTCTCATGTGAGTGTGCATCTTGGCTCAACTGCTGTGAATAAATCAAGGAATCACTCTTGCATGCATTAATTTTCTGCATAGTTACTAAATGCTTACTGTGTACCAGGAGAGCCTTTCACTTCCTCCAAAGGGACTCTCATTTAATCACTGTTTTCCATGCGTATGTCCACTAATCATGTTCTATTTGTATCAAACGCCTAAGGCAATGTTCCCAAAAGCGTAGTTTCATGAGACAGTGCATGAAAACACATTATGTTGGAAACGGTACACATTTTATCCTACTTGAGATTCTCAATGACATTTTCAATATTAAAGGCTCTGAAAAATCCTCCAGTAAAGAAACTCACTTAATTGTTTAACTTTTTTATTTTTCTAATTAATTCTAGTGAGGAGACTCTTGAATAACATTTGCCTTAAAGCTGGTTTTTCAGTATATCCCTTAGAAAACTCTGGCCCAAATGACTAAGCAACCTAAGTTACAGCCTTTTCCCCGCTTGCAATTCAAACAGCAAATTACCAATTTTCAATGGATAGAGAACCTAAACAAACTACAAACTCTTTAAACGGGCATTTGTGATGGCTACAATGAGGTCTGTCCAGCCTATGTTCCCTGACTTCCTTAAGCTTCAACTAAACTTGGTCATACCTTAGAATTAACATGGTATAAATCCACCTCTGTCCTTGTTCTCTTCATTTCTACCCTTCAAAATGCCCCATGCCCCTTGAAGCCCAATCCAATATCTTTTATTTTGGGAGGCATTCCTTGATTAAACTCAAATTACATTTCCTTTCTTTGAAATCTTACAGCACTGTTTAATTCTCTTCTGGTGACTATTATTTTTCACTTTTCAGTATATATCTGGGCATATGTTTTGTCTCCACTGGTAGAAAGACACATACTCAATTTATAACTGAGTTCTACAATGTTCATAGTTGCTGCTTGATAATTATTTACATAATGATTAATGGCATTGAGACCCTGCAAGAAAACAGGTATTTTCTACATCATTAAAAGACTGTTTTGTTCTGAATAGTTTCAGTACTATGTATACTTAAATGTTTTTACTGCTAATTCAGGTATATGCAACGCACACAACTTACATCATCAATCTCAAATCCAAAATCAACTTTGTGAATAATACCAACATTCATTCTGGTCTTTTATTTACCCAGATTAAAAGGGGTATGAAACAACGGTTTCAGACAACAGTGTGGAGTATTTACTGCGTTCAGGGCTCTTTCAATGACTCAAGAGACCACACAAGCATTATCCAGTTAATCTTCCTGCCTCTGGGCAGGACTGAACTTAAATACTTCTCCAGAGAAATGAAGATCTGTCTTGTTTTTAAACATCTCGCGAAAAGGAGATTCTGTAGCCCTGCTTTATTGTATCTTATTACAACTGTCATTCATAGGACTTGCTTTTTTCCCTTGTGACCTAAGTCAACTTTCCAATAGAGACATTTTCCAATTCTTTAGCATCTTTTATTACTTTCCTCTAGAGTTTCAATGAATTTCTTAGTAGCTGCTATATACAGTGAAATAATTTATTCCTGTTAACTTTCCACACCTACCTAAAATTTATTTTTCTGCTTGCTATTCTTTATACAAGATTTAGAAAGTCAGAGATTTATAGTCACAATAATGCTACTTACAATCTACCATAAAAAAAAAAATCCATCCTAAATTTTTAGGGTTCACCTCTCAGTAGAAATCATTCCAAATTCTGTGCCAACTTCCATTTCTAATAATCACACCTTAATAGTTTAAAGTTGTTTTTGCTCATAAAAATGAAGGTAAAACATTTTTATTTAAAGCATTTGCTCCCTAAAATGTTAGGGGCAAATGTTCAAACCCTGCTAAGCCCTGCTAAGGAGAAAAGAGCACCACGGAACTGGCAGATATAACTGTTCTTTGCTTGCTAAATACCAGCCTCCCCCTGAACTGAATTAAGTCTTGAATTTCAAAACCTTTAATCACAGGCATTTTAGAATGCTCATCCCTCAAATGGTCATGGAACAGAAGTTATTCCTAGATGATTTTAGTAACATCAGTATAATAGGAACAGTAACAGATCTAGTGATATTTTACTAAACATTTACCAGCAATAAATTTGAAGTCCAGAAATGTGAAGAACTTGCCTAAAACTCAAAGTGAATAAATAGAGAAATTCCTATTATAATTAATGTCCTTAATACATGCTACAAGTGATCCCCTTTCTATGAAACTCAACAATGCTTGGTAGCTCCTGAGGCACTAGTTCGTATGTAATTCCATTCCACGACTGGGTTCGACCGTGTGAGTCTTACCTCCACCTGAAGAGTGAGCTTGGGGAACAGGAACTGTGTCTGAAGCACTTCAAACTGCTTGTATCAGCGCCTCACACAGAACAGTCAATGTATGGGAGTTCCAACAGAGACAGGAAAAAGGAATGGATGCGACAACCACCATAAACAAACAAGCTCAAAATGCAAGATATACTTTGCTAGATGTCTCATTATTTTTAGATACATGTCTTTGGGGAACTTGGTTCCTTCGATGGTCAAATACAGATTTGGTCATGAGAAGAGCACTGAGGTCCCCTTCAGCACCATCAATCCATGTTTCAGGTGGATAAACAATGTTCACATCATGCGTAATTTGTAGTCTGCACAGAAATTAGAACAATCACTTGTTTGACTATTATTGAAACAATTATTTGGTGTGCTTGCGACTAAAACAATCTGAAAGATGTTTTAAATAATTTGGCATGCCCTAGTGGCTCAGGAGCTAAGCTGGTAGCTAAGGTGTGAACCATGTAAACCCAAGGAACTGGGTTTGAGAACCAGGGCTGGAGGAAACAACCAAAAATAAATAAACAAACAAATAAAAGCCCTTCCTCCCTCCCTTCCTGCTTTCCTTAAAAAGTCTTCTTCCTCCTCTTCCTTCCTCTCTTTAGAAAAAAAAAAAAACTTGTCCTAGGTAGTTCAAAGATTTCCCTTGCGATACTGTTAGTCTTACAAACTATTTACAAATGATCATCCTCATTGCGTGATCAAAATTTAATTATAATTTAATAACAAAACTTTATAACAAAAGGAGCTGGTGATTTTATTAGGTCTTACATAAATTTTGATTTTCCAATAAAAATCCACTAACATTTCAAGAATGATAACAAAATCATGTTTTTGAGTTATTCTTGGAAAATGACCACTTAAGAGGAAAATCTTTTTTTTATTTTTTGTCAAATTCAGCCAGTACACTGTCTTGGATAAATGTTATTTCAGACTTCTAAATCATTTCACTAAAATTTCTAAATGCTTATTTCCTCTATCCATTATGAAATGCTTATTTCCACGATCTTTATTGAAGTGTGGGAGACAGGGGACTTAATGCATACAACTGAGCTAAAGGATAAGCCAAACTCAGAAATCCAACATAAATTTCATATGTCATCAATGCAGTCAATACTATAAGGACATTTCTTTCTTGTAAAATCATTCATATCTTGCAAGAATCTTCAAGCAGAAAATGTCAAAAAGTACAGATGTGCTGTAGCTGTTAAAATCTGGTAGCCACTGTCTTTATTGTTCTCAATAAATTTGACCCCGCCTCTCAAGAATCCCACTCTTTCCTCGTAGTTTGCAACTTGTAAAACTCATCCCAGCATTTAATTCCCTGCAGCTTGCTGCAAACATCTGCTCCACCTTCATTACTCCCTAAAAATGCTCACTTTGCATCTCTGTGAACCACGGAACAGCTAGTAAAGTTACTACAAGCTGTTTTTAATAAGGCAGATATGTTCAGGGATACATACACTCTGAGGCAATGGTGTTCCAGAACTTAGGAGAGGAAGGCAGCACAGCCAAATGCCAATCAGATATCTGATGGTATTTCAACAAAATTCAATTTACAATTTTAAAAAATGAGTCTTCTATGTTCCTTGAAGGACTGGAAGACATCGGTGTTCTAAGACATGTGCCCCGTAATCATTTTCCCAATACATAAACACCCAATGTGAGGGCACCATCAATCCCATCACCTTTGTGTCCTTTCATTCGTCCTTCCTAGCTGCACTCTGACTGACAAGTTCTCCGGTGGTAAATGCTTCATCCAGAAGGCAATCAGCAAGCACCTATTTGCCGCCCGTCTTGGGCTTAGGTAAAATAGGAAACTCAAATATGTGTGAGGCATGTTTTCTGTCCTTTAGTTGCTTATAGTCTAGTTAAAAGGAAAAAAATGTAGAACAATTATATTCAAGGGGGAGGAGATAATGAACATTTTCCCCAAAATCACTTAAATAACTCTCACATCCCCTCTTGAGGCAGAAAGTGATGAACTCAATACTGTCTCAAGATAATTCAATTTTATGTAAAGAAATATCTCTAAACGCACATGCCCCCAGTATTTTGCTGTGTATAATGTGCTCCTGTGCATAACGTGCACCCATGTTTTTGGCCCAACTCTAAGGAAAAAAATTTTCATTTAACATTTTTAATTCTAATTTTTATTTGTTTATATTTAGGTACTTGTTCTTTTGTATTATAAAGGAATTTTATCATTTTTAACATTATGGGGCAAGTAATTTACAACAAAACACAGGAACAGATACAGCTACAGGAGGCTACTCCTCCTGCTCCTCCAGTCTGAGGACACTGTGGCAGGAGGGCCAGAGCAGCGGCTCTGTGGTCGTGCTCTTTAGCATGTTTGATAACGGTTACCTTAAAGCCTGCGGAGTTTGTATTTTTATAAAACTATCAGCTAGATTGCTAGCTCCCGCCTAAAGTGTCCGAAGAGAAATGTCAGTTGAACATCTGATGGTGACAAAGTCAGCATCACCTGTCCTATCAGGTCAGAGTCACTTACTCTGTGGAAAACAATACGTCACACACACTTCATTTCATCTTGTTCGATCACTGGCCGAAATCACTTTCATTGCAAGCTTGTTGTAAATTCAACAAAAACAATTAGCGTATTCCAGAGTATTATTCTGCACACAGATATTGTTACTGATTTCTAGAGCTACACTCTTAACCCATAAGCATAAACAAAAGAATTTGAAATAGTTATGTAGATACAGAATTAGCACTACCCACATGAAATGTGCACCCTTACTTTCCCCTCACAAATTTGGGGGGATGTGTGCATCACACAGCCAAACGTGACATGTCAGATTCTTATGATGGGAAACCCATTCCCTTTCAATTTCTCCTTCAAATTTTTCAATGTCATCGCTCATGTCACTACTTTAGAGGACCTTCCTTAAGGATCTTGCTTATATTCTGAATTTCATACTTGAGGAAACAGAGGCAGGTGTCTGGCGGGCGGGGCAGAAGCAATGGGGGGAAGGAAGAGATTCCTTTTGTTGTACTCGATTATTAATTCTTAGAAGACAAGCCCCTGGATTTTCTAATGTTTTTATTGTCCATAATTTCACCAAAGAAAAATACCCTGAGGCTATAAAATAACTTATTAAATCATCCTTTAATTAAATGATCTCATAAATGTGTTTCTGCATAGGGTAGCTGCTGAAAATGGCGCATGCGTTGAATGTGACTCCGTCAGCAGCGGTGTGGTAGATGCCACCACAGAACTCTATCAAAGCCTCCTTCTGCTGTGCTAGGGACAAGACTGGTGTCCCCCTACTTACTGGCTTCCCAGTCCTTTCCCAAAAGACAGGAGCAAGCTCCCCTATTCCTCTGTGTATTCTGTCAAGAGTCAAACATCCAAGAAATCCTCGGGGGTACATTAAGCATGGTGGGCAGCCCAGGAAACAAAGAAGAGAATGTAGGATTTATCCCTGCAACCCCCTCCCCTCTGTGCCCAGTGAGCTGCACTCACTCCTCAGGGCCTGCCCAGCGGCACCTCCTCCAGTGTTTCTTCGGTTTCCTCTCCAAACCACTCCCTCCGCTGCTGTCTCAGTTAACTGTGTCAGCTCTCTAATTCACACTCTACCTAAGAAACGGGGTATCATACATTAAACCAGGATTGTGGAACTTTAAGCAAAATACCTACTAATATAACACTTGACACATAGTAGTAATGCAGTTTTCAGCAGAACTATTATCAGTATGAACAGTATCTATGATGGGCTCCTCTCCTGAGTCAATAATAAACCTACGGAATGTTTATTAAGTATCAGGCACCATCCTAAGGGTTTTATATTCTCATCAAGGAGGGAGGTTTCCTAAGTCAGACTGTGTTAATTCACTTCTTTATTTCCAACAGATACAGACACAGTGAATAGGTGTTTAGTATTTGTTGAAGCAAATAAAGAGAAAAAGAAAAAGGAAGGTGGGGAGACTATATGACCATGAGTGGAAGAGTTTCTAGAGACTGTTGAGTCAAAAGCACTGATGCAAGACGTATTTCTTCCTGCCTCCCTAACCCGCAATCAAAAGGGTTTCCCCGGGGGAGACAAATTCCACTCCCTGGGGATTTGCTTTACTCGGCATGAAGGAACGTGTCTCTTCTCATTCTGTACTGTCACCTTCCTCCCTGTGTACAATGAACCCACTGTTCTCATCCGCAGGCCCAGGTGCTATTAATAGTCTTCTTGGCTATGATCAACTTGGAAAACTAAGTCTGAGATTTCTCCTAAAACCCCTACTTCTCACGTTTTATAAATATTGGTTTCAATATCCTGTTTTGGGATCATTTCTCTGCTCTCAGTTTGAAACACTACAATTCATACAGAACATACATGCCAAATTTGTTCATACTTCAGCACAATGCATTATGAGAATTGAGTCAGACCAAAACAAATTAAAGTGCTGGATTTAACTGCATGTCAAAATATTACCCTTAATGTTACGTTTCAACACTTTTCTCTCTTTATCTCCCGCTTTATCCTGATAGAAAGATGGGAAGGTTCATAAAAAGAGCAGACTTCGTCTTAGAGAAACTGGGCTGAACTGAAGGGAGAGCATCACACTGAAAGGCTGTTTGATCACTGGAGTGCCTTCACCACTGCCACCTGTAAAGCAGCTAAGCCTACACTATTGCCAGGCTGTATCTGACACAGCTGCTCTAGGGCACCCAAGGAATGCCAGAATCATCACCCTTACTAAATTCACCTTAAAGACATCACCTTCCCATTCAATCTGCCAGATAACTGCTATCTTTGTGTAAAGTATCAATCATTCTTTTATTTAGGCCCACATATGCACAACAAACAATGGTTTGAATTACAGTCAATATTGCCAGGCTGTGAAAATGTCAAAGCAAGCCAAGAGCATCTGCTGCACATCTCCAGGCAATAAGCCACTGTTCCTGACCTCAGAGATCTCACATGCTGCTGCAGGAAACCACTACACTATAGAAAGCATCACGTAGCCGTGCAGTCTGAATTTCCAAGGGTGCAGGAGAAGCATCTCTTCAAAGAATGGATCCATCTTTGCATTCATTTCACATGCATTTACTGAGTAGTTATCGTTAGCTCCTTATGACAGAATGAGTCCCCTACTTGGAAGGATCTCCAAGAGTAGAGGGACATAATCCAGGCAAGAAAAGAGTGCAGTATGTAGAAATCACTGGAGGGTTGAGCAGAAAAACAAAGAAAGGATCATCACACAGGTTTCAGTGCAGGTGCGGGAGGCTCAGGAATGGCTTCTAGAGGAGGCAAAGCTTGGACTGAATTTTGGAAGATAACTGTTGCACAAGAAGGAAAGGCAATCCAGGTGCAGTGGTGCTGCCAAGCAACAGAGATAAAGGAGTTGGGCATGATTGCAGGCGTGCAAAGAGCGGTGGGCCGGAGGAGAGAGAACAATCTGGGGATGCCGGCTGAGGCCAGATCACTGAGACTTCATGCATCTTATCAAAAAGCCTAGAATTTAGTTTGTTGGCAAATGACCAGGTACTATTTCCACTCTGGAAGGATCACTGTGGCAGCAATTTACAAGGTGAACAGACCAGGTCCGAGACAAGAGACAGAGGCCAATTAGCAAACTGTCATGACAATCACAAAAGTTTTCCATATCCAGGCTTAATGGGGGTGGAGACCAACTATGGTGAACAGGTATTCTTTTTTTTTCTTTCTTTTTTGGTCCAGAACCTCAGAAGTCACTTATCCTAGAAACAGCAGACTTTCTTTGGAGATCTTTATTAACTTCCACTCCAGCCATTTAGTTCCCATGGTTACTGCTGTTTTTAAAAGTCACACACGTGACTTACATAAGACAGCTCACGGGAGAAGGCAGGGAAGGGGTAGGTGAGGAGTCGTAATCCGGACCACTCACACCCTCAGGATCCCACAGCCACAGTTACCTGGCCCCAACGTAGTGCAATAAGGCTTTCTTCACTGACTAATGCCATGAAATCTGGAACTACTGAGGTCATGTCTCTAACCATATGTACTCAGAAGCCGATGCAGCTGGTGGGGGAGGAGGGAGAGGGAGTGATGAAGGACACACACACATGGGGACAGAGACAGGAAATGTGGAGAAGTGATTGCGTCTGAAATAGAATGACTCCTGTCCTGAGTTCTTTGAGTTTTCCCAGAGTCTAAAACATTTATCTTATGGTTCATCTAGTTCCTGTCGCTTTTAACTAAGATTCCCAACTATACTGGAACAAATAAATATGAGAAGCTAAAAGAGAAATAACTAGGCAGGACACCCTTTGAATAGAGGACTGAAGGGTGTGTACATTAACAGCCCTGTGGGAAAAGGCACCCAAAGGAAAAGTGTCCTGAACACTCTCTAGTTTCAATAAATCTGAAAATGGGAACTAGTTATCCTGAGTCCTAGATCCATATTATGCGAGCACAGAGCTTCCATTGACACTGTAAACATGCACACTAGTCATAGACAAGCAATGAAGCACTAATTCAATTCCAACTCTCAAATATGCCATTCCTTTCACATTCAATCCTTTATCAACTACGTTTAAACCTGCTTCACTGGTGCTGAGGGGCGGTGTGGGGGATGGTATTTCTGTCTTTCATGCTCTTATTACGTCCCTCACAAAAAAACTAGTCACTCAATTTCTCCAAAAGCACATTCAAAAGGTAATAATTCTCCTTCAACAAAAACAGCCCCAAAGACAAGATGAATCTTCATCTCTAATAATTAATTCCTGGTACTCATTAAAAGGAAAAAAAACAGGCTGAATTTGAGTCACCCTGACATCACCCAACTCGAGCAATTCGTCACCCCTCAGCATCACTGCTCTTGGACCAGGCCTAGTGACCCGGCATAGAGAAGAGGAGACCGGGCTGGCCATGAGGCCCCAGGTCACCAGAGATTAAAGGGCCTGAGGAGGTCCAGGGTTACAACTGTTACTGTGCAATCCAGGCAAACTGGAATGATGTTCCAGAGAGCCTTCTCCGAAGGGCATGATCCAGGCTGGAGGCGGGGGTGAGGGGTGGGGCTGGGGGGCTCACCGCTACGGGCCCAGCAGGCTTGCATTGTTCTTGATCTGCAGACAGATCAATGCCAAGACACAAGGGAGGTCGATCTCTTTTTCCCTGCCTGGGACTTACAATTCATGAAGACCAGTACCCTGTGGTCTGCATCTCTAGGCATCTATGAGCACAAGTGCAGTGGGAGCATTGGCGCTAAACAAAGCCAGTGAGAAGGAAAGGGGAGAGAGGTAGAGCCTGCAGAAATTTCAAGATATACAAAGAGCATTGAGTCTGAGGATTTTTGTTTCTTGAGAATTTTATAAATGTAACTTAAAATGACAAAGCACAGTAGATTATATTATTGTTTTAAATTAATCACTGCCCTCCCAATAAGCCCTACCTAATGCAAGGTGACCTGCAATGCCTCTAGTAGGAGGAATCAAATTCTGACCCCACAGACATCAATCACTCAGACACTTGTCTTGCTTCAGCCAATTAAATGTGGACAGAAAAATGTATGCCAGTTCAGAACAACTGCTTTAAGAGGTGATGCATGGTTCTCTTTCTTTTCCCCTCTGCCATAAGAAGAGCATGTCACAGATAGGGCTGTCCGTTCCAATTGGAGCCAAGACTGAAGTCACGTGGTGCAGAGCCACAGCCTGCCTCAGCTCACCCGGAGCATCAGAGAATTAAACCTGGGTCTTCTCAAGCCATCAAACATTCAAGCTGGCTGACACACAAGGCACAAGGTGGCCATTCTAAGATGAACCGAGATTGCTATCTACTCTGCGTTTGTCATTCGTTGATCCTGTGTCACGTGTGATTCATTTCTTGCAATGCATAGCTGTTTATGTCATTCTTCTGTACAGAAATCCTAAATGATTCTTCAGAGCCTACCAGGTTAATGTCTGACTCCCAAAGTTTCTATCAGCTGCCTACTTTCCTAGTTTAATACAAAACCTCCTGTCATGCATTCCATACTCAAGTCAGAGTGCACTTCCTTAAAACAGCTGTGATACTGGGAGAAATGCTTTTGGGGGTTTCATCCCATTCCAAACACAGAGCTCCTAAGCCTTTGGAATTCTGTGAGGGATAGGAGTATCTTTGTTCTAAGGAGAATTCCAAAATCTATTGGAATTCCAAAGTGATGGGAGCTTCATTTGCTCTAATGAGGCAACTCAGGCTGATCTCAGATAGTTTTGAGATGGGGGCTGGATGCCAGAAAGACCAAGCTTTGACTAAAAGTCTAGAATTTTCCTTACTACTCCCCACCACTTCATCCTCTGGAGAAGGGAGAGAGGCTGGAGACTGAGTTAATAATGGCTCAGGCATGATGAAATCTCCATTGAAAACCCTAACTGATGATGCTCGCGGTTGCCATTTGGTCTGTTGCCGTCAGTCAAGACAACAGTCCACATATATCCCAAGGACCTGGGTTCGTGTCCCAGGTTCAGGAGGTCGGGGGGACAGCCAAGTTAAACAACTACATAAAGCGCTCCTCTTCATCAATTCCCGCATGCCTCTATTCACCTGCTTTCCTGACTGTGTCTGTTCTGCAAAACAAAGCAAGCCTAAATGACAAGGTTCAATGAGTTCTGTGTTGTGACACATCCACGCTGGGAGGGAGATGCACCCCCACTCCCCGGGGCCCCACATTTCTTCATCTGGCTGTGCACCTGTATCCTTTGTTGTAAACCTAAGTAAATGTTTTCCTAAGTTTTGTGCGCCAATCTGAGAGACCACTGGACCTGGGTAGGACCTGCTGGAGGAAGTGTGGATAACCTGGAGTAACTACCTGTGAATCGCGTCTGGAAAGGGGGCAGAAGCCTGTAGGATTTGCACTGACTCTGGGTTGGCACCCTGTTGACACCCCGCATGTATGTTACACTTACGACATAAACCAGTTCAGATTAGTCTGTCACACGCTTGAAAACCACACATGGCCCAGTGGCTGCTGTATTGCACAGCGCAGGTCTAGAAATCACCACAGTTGAGGTCAATATTTAGTTTTCAGACTTTCATAAAAGTGAAGTGGTAACAGAAAACGCCGGCAATTAGGCTGAAAGACAAGATGATCTAAAGCTACATGTGTAAGATTTTCCCTGCTTTGGTCTGAGCGAAATTTATAAATGCAGGATTTTGATATGTCAGTATGTTTCTTGAAAGGTGATTGATTTCAAGATGCAATGATTTAAAATTGCTGTAATGTCGTTTTCTTCTCATGGTTCTCTAACAAACTTATGTAAACAGAAGCATGATTAAACACCCTGAGGTTCGACAGTTCCAGTGCGCCCTGGTGGAGCAGCAGGTAGGTCAATCGCCTCCAAAAGAGCAAGCCACGTGCCCCTGGGTTTGAGTCCTGGGGCCGCGGAGGGGTGGGGGGCGGGTGGGAGGCAACCAGTGTGAACAGTTAACAAAAACATAAATAATATGCTTCTTCCTCATCTATTCGTGCCTGCCTGCCTACTAGCCTAGCCTTCATTCCTCCCTACACCTTTCCTTTAAAAAAAAAAAAAAAGTTCAATAGTTACTAATTTCTCTTATAAATAAAATACAAAGATTTAAAATGAGTTTCACTCATAAGATTGCTTTATTCCTGTAAATCATACACTAGCTTATATGCTATTAAACAATGATCATAAGTAAAAAAATGGGCAAAACTGAATACAAAGGGATATGATACTAAATAAAGTGACCCTGTAGATATTCATTTTCTTACTCTTTCTCCCACAAACCCAGCAAGCAGAAAAGTGACGTGATAACCACGTGATGCAGTAAGTCTAACAGGCTGTACCAGACTGGGAACGGGAAAGCCTAAGACTGGCACCAGGCCATCCTACTGGGTGGTCTGGCCAAATCATTATTTAAGCATCTCTCTCCTAGGTCGTAAATTCACTTGTTTTCCTCTGTGTGCCTCCTAAGGAAGGAAGATACTGCATCCGATATTACAAAAGCACGAAATATGAAGGGCCCTGGAGCAGCCCAGACACACTGCGCTGCAGGCCACTGGAGACCAGCAGGTGGGCTTTGAGGACATTTTCCTGTTCTCGATGAACAAAGGCTACACCATGGCATAGTGAGGGGTTTTCCACACTTAGGTATTCTACCTCTGCCCCCTTCTGCCAAAATCCAAAGTTTATGACTAAACGTGGCTAAACAAACATATGTCTAAGGCAAAAATCTTAGACTCAAGACTAGTCACACTGACAAGAAAAAACCTAGCTACTTCAACTCTGAAAACTGAAAGACAGAGCCTCTGCCATTTTTAAAAACAGAGGCATAAAGCAGGTATCGCCATGTTGTCCTCGAATTTGTTTTTTTCTGGAGCAGCGGAGGACAAGAGAAAGCGTCAACAAGGTGGCTGTGAAGACTTTGGGTCTGGGTGGCGGGAGTGGTATGAAATGCACACAAACCAAGGTGTGATTTCAATGTCCTAACAAACCTACAGCAATGTGAAATAATAAAATAATTTAAAAAATAAAGCTCCCAATTACCACAAATTTTTTAAAAGTGTGTTTTTCTTTTTATGGGGAACAGAACACATGCCTTTAAACACTGCAAAATATGTAACCAGTAAGAGGATTAAAAGGTATGCACTTGGTCTGCACAGAACTACATGTTTCTCTGCTCTGGAGTATAAATTTACAAAATCAACACCAAAGAGAAAAAATCCAATTATACAGTACAAGCGAATTCATACAAATATAAATTTTCATTTCTGTTCTGACATGCTACATTAAACAGGCTCTGTTAAAAAAAAAATTCAATCTAGCCTTTAAAATACCTTTTAACGAAGAATATCTTCATCTTTCCCTTCCCCTAATACAAGACCAGAACTAACATTTAAGAAGAAAAGAACCCAATCAAGGAGAACAAGTGTGGCATCCTCAGTGCCCCACACTGACAGCACCACAGACAAGTGCCTGGTTTCTGAGCTATCACGGGCTGGTCCTCCTCCTTCCGTCTCCAGACAGGACAAGTCACAACTGCTAGCCTCTGCTCACTGGTGTCTTGTAGTCCATGTCATCTTTTCTCCTTGACCACATAGTGGAGACCACTTCATTCCCTTCATCTCCTAGCCCTTCCCAGTAAAACTGCACTGGTCTTTCTAGGGCACACACTGCAGACTGGCACAAACTTCTAGGCATCTCCGTCAGATGCTCTCCCACTATTTTTAATTCAACCCACTCCCAAAGCATCCATATGCTAGATACTTTGCTTCTGCAGCAATTTGATAATTATTCTCTTCCTCTTCTTCAGTTTCATAGCGCTGCCCCCAGGGCAGGCTCTTATTTTCTCTTCTCTGGCATGCCTTCTTGAACAGCATATCCAAGACCCCAGTGACCAAACTCAATGCATTCTATGCTCGGATTCACACTCACCTTCTGAAAACACCTCCACTAGTCTATTGCTTTGTTCAAAATAAGCTACAGAAACACTAAAAATATCAGGGTCCAACCATGGCATCAAGGTCTTCTAAATATGGGTTTGCTTTCAATTTCTTTTTAGATGTGTCACCTAGGACTCCCTCTTTCATGGCCCATCAGTCCAAGTCTGTGATCTGTCATTCTCTGAACATAGCCAAAACCCTCGGGTCTCCATTTTTTGGCACGGCTCTCTACAAACAAGTCACCAAATATATGTGGGATTTTAATAAATAAGCCCTGTGCATTTCCACTAAGTATATCTCAAGAATAAGAAACCTTTTAAAGGAAAGGTATAGACAGGAATGAAGGCAAGTAGGCAGGAAGAGAGAGGAGGAAGCATCTTATTTTTTAATTTTTTTTCAGTTGTTCACACCAGTTGTTTTCTCTGCGGACCCAGGACTCGAACCCAGGACTATGTGACCCTGTGCTCCTTTAAAGGTGATTATCCCAACCGCCACACCACCAGGGTGAGCCACATTTAATGTTTTTGATGTGATGATAAATGTTTTTTTAACTTTATTTTCAAATTGCTCATTACTAATATAAAGAAATATAATTGACTTTTGTATTTCGAAATTTTTCCTGCCACCCTGTCACTGTTAATTTCTAGGAGCTTATTTGGCAATTGTCTACTGCTTTCAAAATGTATTACCTTGTTGTCTGTATATAAAAACACTGTTTCCGCCTTTCCAATCTGAATTTCATTTCTTTTTCTTGCTTTATTACACTGGTTAAGACCTCCAATCAATGTTGAATAGAAGTGGTTTTAGAGAAACTTCCTTGCCTTATTACCCTATGTTAGAAAGTGTTCAAACTTTTACCATGAAGTATGATGACATCTGTAATTTTCCCTGAGTGCCATTTATTATAATGAAGAGGTTTCTGTCTATTGTTAGCTTGCTGCAAGATTATATTATGAATAAATGTGGAATTTTGTCAAATGCCTTTTTGTTGGGTCTACTGAGATGATCATATGATGATTTTTAATAAACCTCTCATGATATTACATTCACTTTTTATAATTAATAGACTATTTAGGGGGCAATTTTGCTTACGGGAAAACTAAGAAGATGGTAGAGTTCCCATACACACCCTTCCTCTGGAGCCCTGATTCTCTGCCACCGTCTCCCCTACTACTATCTTGCACCAGTGTGATACATTTGCCATAAATGAGGAACCAATATTAATTCATTATTAGTAACTAAGCTCCATAGTTTATATTAGAGTTCACTCTTTTGAGCTGTACAGTTCTATGAGTGCTAATAATGTCATTTCCTCACCATTGTAGTATCATAGGGAATAGTTTCACGGCCCTAAAAATCACCTGTGTTTCACCTGGCAATCTCTTCTTTTCCCCCTCTCTTGGCACCCAATTTGCACTGCATTTTAATTTGGATTGAAAGTGAATCTGGCATGTTGGAAGTAATGAATTAAAAACAGCAATTATTAATAGTAACAATAGTAATTGCAATCAAAAAGTGATGAAGTCTGTTTATGAATCACAGTTCTGGTGTTGTACCTACGAAGTCATCACTAGTGTGCCCTGATGGTTGAATGATTTAGTCCACCGAACGCAGTCCACACACATCCCAAGGATCTGGTTTTGCATCCTGGGGCCTGTTAACTGCCAAGAACAACTAAATAAACAAAACACTTTTCCTTCTCAGTTTTCCAGCCTGGCCGCCTCTGCTCACCTTCATTCTTAAGCCATCATCAACCCCAAGATCAGTTCCAGGGATGAATGTAAAGAATGTGAGACTTTTCCCACAGACTAGTTGGGTAAGAAGTGACAATTCAACCAAAAATTCAAAAATGATAGTCTATCCTTCCTCCTAATTGGCACCCCTAGCTCAGAACATTTCTTAGTAAATTGCACGAAATCTTTTTGCATAATAGAAAGTGTGTATTACAACTAAGTGATTATTATTTACCATCACCACATAATTAGACATAATTTCAATGACTGCCCAATACAAACTACACAAATAAATATTGCTTAGGAAACACAAATTAATGACAAGAGAATCCAAGTTGGTGGTAAGATTTGTAAGTCCCAGCAAGCAGTTTCCTGCGGGAAATAGGCCAGACACTTGGGTCCTTCCTGAGGAAGAATTAAGGCACAGAATGTTTTCTGGCTGTCTTTAGCAAAGGTGCTCCATCCATAAGAGAAAGGGACCAATAATTTAGCTAAATTTAAAACTTCTTTCTACTAAATGCATGTGTCCTGCTTCAACCAATGCTTCTCTCCTTTCTTCATTCAACAGTGACTGTGCAGCGCCCATGTGCTCTGGGCACTCTCCCAGGTGAACTGCTGATCTGCGTCATGTCTGCCCCTCCCAGCATGTCTTACAGTTGGAATCACAGTATGTAACCTTCTCAGACTGGCTTCTTTCACTTAGCAATGTGCATTTAAAGTTATTTTGTGTCTTTACACGGCATGATAGCTCATAAAATAATCCTTTATATGGATGTACCACAGTTTATCCATTTGCTTAACAAAGGACATCTTGGATGCTTCCTAGCCAATAGTTATTGGTGATTATAAATGAAAATGCCTAAATACTTGTGTGCGGTTTTTGTGTGGGCAGAGTTTTCAACTCACCTAGCTAAATACCTTTAGAAGCAGGATTGCTCCTTCAATTATATAACAAGAATATGATTAACTTTGTAAGAAATTGCCAAGGTGTTCTACCACTTTTCATTCTCAATGGCAGTGAATGAGAGTTCTGTTCTATATCCTTGCCAGCTTTGGTAGTGCCAGGTTTTTGGATTTTATTCATTCTAATGGAGGGCAGTGGTATCTCACTGTTATTTTTCTCTGCAATTCCCCTCTGACAAATGACACTGAGCATTTTATTATATATATATATATCTGCCACATTATAGCTTGGTGAGGTGTCTGTTGCGTTCTTTTGCCCTTTTTAGCTTTTAAAGGAAAGGTGCAGGCAGGAATGAACGCAGGTAGGTAGTCAGGCAGGAAGAGAGTGGACGAAAAAGCATTTTATTATTATTTAGTCATTCACATTGCTCGTTCACCCCTGGTCTGGGATGCAAATCCAGTAAACATGGACTGTGCTCCTTCAGAGGTGGCAGACCCAACTGCTGCTACTCCACCAGGGCATTCCCTTTTGCCCATTTTTTTAAAGGAAATGGACAGACAGAAATGAAGGTGAGTCAACAGACAGGCAAGACGGGAGAGGAGGAAAAAGTACTCTGTTTTTACATAGTTGTATATATTAGCCGCTCTGCCCGGTTGGGGATTCTAACTCAGGTCCTTGGGATGTATGTGGCCTGTGCTTCGGCTGGAGACAGTTGACGAAACCACTACTCCACCACAGCACAACTTTTGTCCATTGTTTATTGGCTGTAGTTTGCTTAGCAGGGTAATTTATTTTCTTACTGTTGAGTTTTAAGAGTTCTTTGTATAATTTGGATAGCAGTCCTTATCAGATGTGCTTCAACAAATATGTTCTACCAGTCTGTGGCTCATCATCTCATCCTCTCACTCATCTCGACCTTTGCAGAGCAGATGACCTAGTCACCACCAACCACAAGATTGCCTATATTTCTACTACGTCGTCTTTCAGAAGCTTTAAAACTTTGTATTCGCATTTAGGCCTAGAATCTATTCTGTTAATTTTTGTGAAGTGCATAGGTATTAATCTAAATTCATGTTTGTCTGTCTGGTTGTTTCCGCACTATGTCTCTTCAATCCTCATTTTGTTATTTTTCTGTTGTTGTCTAGTTACTTAATATTCTCTTCAACTCAATCTACCTTGCTGCAAAACCCGAACACTAAGTTCTTGCTTTTGGTTTTGAGTTTTTTTTCAGGGTAAGAGTTTTGGGTTATTTTCCATATCTGTTCTATTACTTTTCATAATGTCTAATCCTCTCCAACATTTAAAAATCTTAACTTTTGTCTCTTTGAGCATAATAAACAGCTATTTTAAAATCTGTGCCGATCACGTGACATCTGAAGTACGAAATGTCTCCATGTTATTATCTCTGCTAGTGCTGAGGAATTCTTACACTCAGGACCACATCTGCTTCTATTACATGCCTACAGGCACCTGCCCTCCAGGGTCATTTTGATCCAGTTTCGGTGCTGAAGATTTCCTGGTCACACAAAAAACTTGCCACCTCATAGGAATCCATGTGAAGACTGGTTTACTTCTGCTCCATCCTAATACCCCACCCAAGCTTGGGTTGTAATCTCCTTTGCCAAGAGTTTACCAAGGACTCCATCTCTGGCAGGTCCTGAACTACAGCACCTTAGTCCTCCTCGACACCACGGCACGTGCAAGGCTATCCGAAACGCAGCTCTGCATTTACGCTCCTTTTATCCGAATGGTACAAACACAAATACCAAGTTCATCTCCAAATTTCCACCTTCTTCTGGATTCTGACGTGGCAATTCCTCACTAACTTGGTGTATCTCCAGGGCCTCTGAGCATAGATTCTTCATATTTTGTTCAGTCCTAGTTGTCCTTAGTGGAAAGGTGGTGTTAATGACCTTAATTGTGATTTCCTACTGCAGATGTCAGAACAGAAACCTTCATCCTGTGAATTCCACAATTATTTTTGACTCTTGTTCCCCTTAGCACAGCCATTTTTATTTTTATTTTTTTACATTATAGTGTGCATATGATCCTTATTCCATCCCTTTAAATACCAGGATCAGGTTTGGCTTGGCCGGCATTTACTTTCCCCTGTTCAGAAAAATGATGTGTTAAATTGAAACAACTGGACTTGTCTGATGATTTTGTTAATTATGCACCTCAAAATCTCACTGTTCTAAATCAATAAAATAATCAACACAAAAATCACTTTTCCCTTTTCCATCACTTTCGATATTTATACTTTCTGCTAGAAATAGCCTCTATCTATTTCAGTTTCTTTTTGGGCAATTCTACTGTATCACTTACTTGATTTCAAGATGATCTTCGTACTTTCCAGATATGTCTTATGGCATGTATATATATATTTTTTCAAATGTGGTGATTTTATGCTAATTTTATTTTGAAACTTTCATGATTTTTCTTGAGAACTATCAATACGCTACCTAACAAACAAGATTAGAAACCACTAAGCTATATATACTAGATATAAAGTACCCAGAACACTTCTGTGTATAAAACAATGAATGATTTTTTTTTCAAATGTAATTTTGTGCCTCCTTTTTTGTTTCAGTGCTTCTCCTTCACTAAGCAGCATATGTGGAATTGCTCAGTATTTCACTGACTTTTCCTGTGAGGAAGGAATTAAATAAATGATTGACACTCTCTTTTAAAACTTCTAGGAACCATGAACAAGAGAAGGAAGAGCTAATTAAGGGAACTCACATCTTCCTAAGGAACAGAGATACGGTTTGGTTGCAAATTTTAGGGGAATATATCATCAGTAATTTCTCAGGAGAACCTACTAATCCAGGATTTTGCCAGGATGCCACTGCTTGTATCTCTGTAATATCATATATTTCCTCTTTCTTCAGAGATCTTATATTATTTGTTCGATGTGTGCCTTCCTTGCTAGAGTTGAAACTTGTGCCAAGGACAATACTTAGCATGACTTCAATAAACATAAAAGATAAAATTTAGCATTTTAGTAGTTTTCAATACTATAAAAGCTAAGTTAGTTCATAACCTCAGAGGCAAGTAAGTCTGTCTGCTTTGGATTCCTTACCCTCACCCAACATGCCTTAGATTCTGACCATATAAGGTGTATAGCCTGATTTGATCTCAACTCAGGAAGCAGAGTTAAAATCAGCATCAATGCTTAGGGGCTGGTCAAATTTCTCCTTCCTTTTAGCACTAAGTTCCCTCTGATACCCAATAAAATACTTACTGGTAACAAAATCGGCCTTCAATTATTCAGGGGTTGATCATTCAGATCCCCTGCTTCTCATATTCTTTTTCCCCACCTACTCGCTCATTGGGAAACACGGCACTGAAGATCTGGCAGAGGGGGGCAATTCTAATCAGTGGTCTTTGTGATTGGCTAGAAACTCTAAGGGAGCACAGAGAGTTTGTACAAGTTTGAAACTCTGAAAGTTGGAAAATTTTTATAATGACATCAACTACCCTTAGTAGGACACACAAAAAAACAGCTTATCTAATCACGAATCACAGCTAACACATCATTTATTTTATAGTACCTTTTCTATCCTTCCACTTTCTAGAGCAGTAATACTGTATAGTCAAAATTCCTTCACTTAACTCAACCTGCGAATTATGACATGCTTTTCATCTCTCTGAGCCTCATATCATCACCATTAAAACAGAAACAGTAATCTGACAGGTTTGCTCTAAGGACCAGCCTGCAGCCACCCCCCGGGGCTCCTGCCCCTGGCAAAAAAAGGTATGAAAGTGCTCTGTAAATGCATTCTAATTTTATAGCATTACCAACATTAATTGCTCATGGGTTAAGCTTTACATTAGAAGGCTGATTTTTTTCTTCTCAAGAGGAGAGTTGTTTCACACGAGTTACTATGATGAATGCAATTCTGACTTTTTGCACACTTAGTCGTATGCATGCTAAATTCACATCAGTGCTTACCTTGGGAGGTTTCCTTAATGATGAAAACAAAGCATTTCAGCAGCAGCAGAAGAGGGGTTGTCAACACAGCAGTCGCAACAGAAGGAGGCAATGAAAGAGAAAAAACATAAGGGAAACTCAGCATCTTGACAACATGATCTGAAAGTTACCCTACTTCATAAAGATCAGAAGTCAAATTCACTTCACTGCCCAAATGATAAAATTTAACAGAAGGGATCTAGTTACTCAGAGGTACTCTTAATGACTCTGAAAAATGCCAGCAGAAGAACATCAAAAGGAAGAAAATATTACAGGCAACATGTGACCAAATATTTTTTAATTGATTTTCATATTTACATTTTTCTTAACTTGGTATTAAGGTATATATTATATATATACTCCCTTTGATAATTTATGTAGGATTTTTTCTCATTTAGAAACTATCATTACAGATGACAATTTTCACGTATTTTAACCCTGATTAAATATTTAAAAGCAAATTACACCCTTCCCCCTTTGCCAACCACACATGCAAGCTTTTAACATGTCATTTTTGCATGTTAATAGCTCAGAAGTGACTGAAATTGCAGCTGGAGAAAGCTATGACAAGGATATTTTTCCAAAATAATGAACCATTAGGTTGACTTGCTCTGTAAATGTTTTTCTAGTATATAAAATCATGGCGCTTGATGGTGTGCCAGTTTTTGGCCTTCCTGAGGTGGTTATACACTTTTCTTATTTTTAAAGAAAAGGTGCAGGCGGGAATGACGGCAAGCAAGCAGGCAGAAAGACAGAGGAGGAAGAAGCACTTTACTTTTATTTCGTTGTCCGTGTTGGTTGTTCCATCTCTCCCCCACCTCACCTCACCCACTTCCCTGGGCTGCGAGCCAGGGGTCCTTGGGATATGTATGAACTACACCTGATGGAGTGAACCGCTAAGCTACCAGGGGTGTCAAAGAACGTTTTTCGGTTTTTGTTGTAAGCCCTCTTAGACCAGATCTCAAACCCAAGTCCACGGCTTTTATAGCCACCTGAGTCACAGAGTGGGGCTCGCTGTGCTTATTCTGACTCAACCTGAAATACCATCAATTCATAAACTGAAAAGTTATTGCTAAATAGAAATGGGGGGCTTTTCTCGATGGCTTTAATCCTTCACAGCAAATTTTCTTTTCATGAGGAAAAGACAGGTTATCTTCTAGGGTACAGGGCATAGAAATCAAAAGGTTCTGGCAAAAATAGCATGCTGCCTCTTTTCCATCCTTAAGTCCAACATTTGTTCCGAGGGTCCCAAATAAACCTCCAAGCTCAGCAGCAAGACAAGACTGTTCATGAAGCCCACAATCAGATAGACAGCACCACAATTCTAAATCCAGGAAAAGAAAACCATGATATTCCTATAATAATGAAAATGAAACAACATTTACTTAAAATTCTATGAAATCGCTGAAAGGAACTCAACTCTTACATCATAACTTTACAGAGTTAGGCAAGAAGGGGATGTGATTTTTGTTCTCAGGCTTTAGAACGGAATTCTGTCTAGAACAACTCTCTGGCTGCTATCAGGCAAGTCTCAACATTCTGCCTACCCTGTAAAACAAAAACAGCATTTAGAGATGCTAAAATAAAAGTATGTGAGTACCTTTAATTCTAAGAAAGTGATGCATCTTTGCTCTGTGCCTAAAGATTGATGTTTCTGCCAAGAAAATTCCTGAGGTGGAACAGCTGTATAATAACCAAGAGCAGCAGCAAGAACAAGAGCTGGATTGCAGTCAGTATTATATTTTCTTCCTTAGTTGTCCAATTATATATACAGTTATCCTTTCTTCACTGACATTCCAAACACTGTTTTCTTTATTCTTCTTAGGAAACTAATCCTACTTCAGCATTTCAAGTACGTTAAGGTTGCATCCATTACACTTAGAAAGACAGTATATAATATGGGGATGTCAATTTAATTACGTCCAGTTTGAATGGGATTGTCTGAGCTTAGCAACAGTGTCCCGGCATCCTGCCTGGTTTGGAACTCTGTCCCAGTTTCAATCACAGCTTACTAGCCAAAAACCAGCTCCAAACTTTCAGATGGGTTTCCCCGATGGGAAATGGGGGCTGTTATTACCCCACACAGGCCCTCTCACCTGGTGATACTGCAATTGGTCCTCCTTTCAACCCTAAAAATTATGGTAGGTCTAAATATAATTCTGCTACCCTCATCTGTATTTCTGACTAAGGATTGTATGCCAAGAAAAAATGGAGACTGGGCAATAGGGAAAAAGAGGAAACATTAAATTCATCTGTTGGTACCCAAATTTACACATCATTTGGTTTAGAACAAGGATCTTTATTTGCTGCTGAAGGAAAAGTAAGTCATTTAGTATATATCACAAAGTGTACTTTATTACATAGTAAGACTTACTTGAAGTGAAAATTAGGAAATAAGCAAATAAGTCATTCTAATTCAGATGGAAGGCTATATAACATTCTTCGGTCACTGTAAAGAAAAAGTTTTCCAATATGAGTAACACTGATGCTAAAACAAAATACAGCATGCTACCCTTTGAAAATTTCAATATAAAAAAAGAAAAAGAATCAATATGATGTTAAAATGTAAAAAGGTTTCAAGGATATGAAAATTACAAATAATATAAACACTTAAGAGAAACATAGGCAAAATTAAGTAGATGTTTTTTCAAATAAGACCTTTTGTTGATTATATCAATAAAGAATTATCATCAAAGAGGTCCATCAAACTTTCAGAGTTCTGTCAAAATGTTAAAACACCTCTATGGTTCAGTTACAGAAAGAGGCAAAATCCCCGGCTCAGCAAATATCCAATGAGCTACAAAGAACATCCCTTCAAACACATAACCAACCTGCAGACATAACGAGGCTGCTGACTTATCAGAAAACAGAGCATTCACCTGACTGAAGGCACAGGTATTCCTGATTCACTGCCCACCCACTCCAGTCAGCCTCCAAAGTCCTTGAATCTATGAGACGAACCTCTGCCATGTTATCAGCTATATATATAGCTCTTATGTCAATGTATAAAGTATATATATATATATTTCTGTTATTTTATATATGTATTATATATCATTATGCAACATATTTATATATAAACATACAAATATATAAAATATACAAACATATTTATTATGTATGTGTGTATATATACATATATATATGTATATATGTACTTGTATTCCAAAGAAATAAACTGAACACATTTGGTATCATAGAAACCAGCAGTTATTTCCAGCTTCCAGGATTGAGAGAGGAAACAAGATGTGGTTCTACACTGACATGGTAGCTCTGATTTACAAAGAACCAAAACTTCCTTTCTCATAAAAATAGAGGGAAATTCTGTTAAAAGATGCTCTTCAAACAAGGACAGCAAAGCATTGGGCATCGCGTCTACTTTCAATGACACTATACCTTAACGTGACAGAGACTATTAACATCTTGAAACAAAATGCTCACCGTGCTGTTAATGACACTAAATGATTTCTGACTACAAAACATTTCTAATAGGGCTGTTAATCTTTTTTTTTTATCAGAAAGAACCCCTTGGATTGTAAGAACAAGATGGTAGGTAGCTGCCAGAGGGGAAAGAAGGGAGGGTGTGTGGGCACATTTGGTAAAGTGAATCAAATGTATGGGAGTGAATAGGAACTAGACTTTTAGTGGCGACCATAATGCAGCATTTACGATATAAAATTATAAAGCTCCATACCTGACCCCTACAGAACTCTTTAAACCACTATTACTTGAATACCTTTTTTAAAAAAGAAAAGAGACTTTTTCCCCTTAATGAAAAGAAAAAAATTTTAAAGAAAACATGTATGATAAAGGAAGGGAAAGAGATAAAAACAGGATACTTTGGAAAGGATTAGATAAGCATATATAAAGTTGGACACCTTTATAAGAACTGAACTATGATATTAATGTTTTTAGCAAAGAGCCACGAGCAGGTGCGTAACTGCAGACACTTCAGCACACACACTTCACCGGGCTGATCACACTTGACATCTGGCCCGGAGTACTGCTACACCTAACTAGGTGCAATGAGACCCCCATCACAGCTGATACAAAGTGGCCACAGGAAGAAGGATTTAAACATTAAAGATCATCCTTATTAAAAGATAGACCTAATGTTGAAAAGACTGTCATTTATCTTCTCAGCCTATTACGGAGTGGTTATCCAGCACACCACTAACTGAAGAGCCTAGCAGCAGTGTTTAAGGAACTGAAAACTGGCAGTAAAAAGTCAGGGGTCAGCATCACACACAGAACAAGGGAGCAGCTTTAGTTCTTGTCCCTAAATGACAGCTCGAATTTTCCACTGAGTACGTTAAGAGCAGCATTCTATTAACAAAATAAGATGAATCCCAGGGCAGGATAAACACCTACTGCTTGATGGTTTCACTGCTGAGTGAACAGTGAAACATGGGTAGTAAAAATAAAAAACAAAATCCCCATCATTCTGAAAGTCTTTGTCAAAAATGTTTTCTGCAGTAAAGATGTATCAGCTTTATGAGAAATAATAAACTTCTGAAATACAGTGAAAACAGCAAAATCTTACAATTTCTACAGAATTTACATTTTATAAATTTATTTTAAAACTGATGATCCCCAAAATGTCTTAGGGTTCTACCGACACACAGCCCACTAGAGGTGTGGGCCCAAGCCCTGGAAGCCAAAGCCCGGGGGTGTTGTCTGTGTGGAAGGCTCCCTAGTCACTTCCCAGAGGCCTGCTCCAGTCACCGTGGCTGCGGTCCCCAGTTAGGCACACCTGGCAAGGACTCACATAGGTTAAACCAAAACAAAATTCAGCAGAGTAAACATGGCTCTTATGCAATTTTCTAGCTGTGTATTCAAAAGTTTCACGTGGTGAGGTTTTCCAAAAAAAAAGAAACAAGCAGCAAAAATTCTTGCGGTGTCTCGATTTAAAGTCGAGAAAGCAGCACCTCTATGAGGTCATTTTCAGGCTAAAGTACATGCAGAGCTACCTGGTAATACTAGACTTGACTGCAACTTTTGGAAAAACAATACCTTTTACTATTAGTTTTTCTCTTATTTTCAGGATTAATTTTCCATTTACATAAGAGTTTGTACCTTGATAACATAAACTAATAGCATGCTATCACAGTAATAAGCAATATTTGAATTTTCTCCATTAACAAGTCAGAACCAAATATCATGCAATAATGAACACAGAGGGATTAGCTGAGTCAGCCCTTAGGTCCTAGCAGACATGGGGTCTTCATGAGAGCCATTCTTTACTAGTACTAGTAAGTAGACAGTGGCCTTTAATGACATTCAGTCAGGTATGGCAGCCAAGGGCAGAATCAGAAGTCAGGCAGTTAGGATCCCAATCTTGCCTCCACTATTTTTTAGTGATGTGACCTTAGAGGTGGTATTTCAGTTCCTTTACCTGCTGAACAGAATTGTGAGGGTTAAATGAATACATGCAAAGTCCTTAAAGGCATCAGGATAACACAGGAGATTAAAACATCTCCCATGTATTTTATCCATCATCTCCTATCCACCTGCCCTAGAAACGGCTGCTGTTGCTGACGCCAGATGCTTATGGGCTTTGAGGGCCTGCAGGACCTACCACCTTGAGGGCTCTGGGAACAAGACCCCCTGACTCAGCAGCTCACTTACTCTATAAGACATCTGTGAAGAACCATCTAGTCAAAGTCACCTTGAGTCAAATAACCAAGGCAGGAAATGTACAATTCAAATAAATCCCACTTCTGTTACGAATGAGATTTTTGGAGCCGTGTTAACCAGGCAGGATGGCATTTCTCATCTCCATCCCCAGCACAGAGTTGGGAGCTGAAAACAAGTCCCTGACAATTACCAATTTGTAAGAAAAGTCACAGCAGTGGACATTCATGGCAGTGTTATTGTCTGAGTGAGGAGGCCTGAAATGAAACACCTTCATTATAGACAGCAAACTAGAAACAATCTGATTCTAAAGTCCAGATACATCTAGAAGCATTTAAGGTATAATCCATTTTAGACTGCATCTAACCACAGTACTAAAACGAAACGAGTGACAGGAGGCACCCGCATGGTTTAGCAGTTGAGTTTGCTGGGTGTAATCCATGCACCTCTCAGAGACCCGGGTCTGCAACCTGGGGCCATGGTATCAACCAAGACGAACAACTGAATGAAAATAAAATGCTGCTTCTGCCTTTCTTTTCTTGCTTGCCTGAGCCTTTAGTCCTGCCTGTATATAAAGCTATAAAGACATGAAAAAATAAACACAGAGGAACTTTGAATGCATATTACTAAGTGAAAAGTGCCAGTCTGAAAAGGCTATATACCATATGATATTTTGGAAAAAGCAAAACTATGGAGACAGCAAAAAGATGAGCAGTTGCCACAGTTTGAGAGGAGGGATGAATAGTCAGAACAAGGCATTTTTAGGGCAGTAAAAATACGGAGCATAAAATTACGGGCACAGGTCACTACATGTTTGTCCAAATCCATAGCACCACAGTGAACCTTAATGGTGATGACGAAGTTTGGGTGAAAATGCTGTGTCAGTGATCAACAAAGTAGGCTCAATTGTTACATACCTACACTTCTGGTGGGTGATGCTCATGGTGGGAAAGGTTCTGCATGTATGGAGTTAAATGGGAAATCTCTACTTCGCCCTCAATTTTGCTGTGAACCTAAATTGACTTTATTTTTTAAATACTATTTTATTGAGGTAACTTTGTTTTATAAACTAGAATAAGCTAATATATGCAGGTTCCCCATTCCTCAGATATATGTCAACACCTCCTGCCCTCCACCAAATTACAAGAAGTTGTTCACCATTGTCCAGTGGGCCCCCAGCCATTTGCCCCTCCCCCATTCCCATTCCCTATTGGTGACCTCAGTTCTGTTGCCATGTCCCAGGTTTGGCTTTGTTTCATTTCATATCTATCTTTCTTCTTTTTATTTATTTTACTTAGCATAATCCCCTCTAGTTCCATGCATGATGATTAAATGATAACATTTAATCTCTTCTAAGGGTTGTGTAGTCTTCCATTATGTGTGTGTGTGTCTGTGTGTGTGTTTCTCACTTCTTCTTTATCTATTCATCTGAAGTTGCGCACTAAGGTAGTTTCCAGTTCTTAACTATTGTGAATAGCGCTGCAATAAACATGGGGCACGTAAATCTCTATGAAGGAATGTTTTTGCATCTTTCAGGTAAACATCCCAGAAATGGGATGATGGGATCATATTGGATTTACATATTCAACTTTTTGAGGAATCTCCACATTGTTTTCCATAGGAGTTGCACCAATTTGCACTCCCACCAACAGTGTAAAAGTGCTCCCTTTTCTCCACATCCTTGCCAACATTTGTTGTTTCCCAAAATGACTTTTAAAGAAGTTACCATTTATTTTAAAAAATACACACAAACGAAGAGCCTGCCCTCATGCAAGCTCTCTAGGCGTATTTTCTCCCTACAAGCTTGTCACCATCCCAGAGCAGAATTAACCACAGGCAAGTCTGAGACTGATTCATGAAACTGCTAAAACAAGTTTGCAATTATGCCAGAAGCTTCTTGGGACAGCTGCCATGTTCAAATAATTTTTTATTACACCTATGACACAACAGCATCTTCTCTGCATGTATGATGTATGTGGTAAAACAGACAAGTAAACAAATACGTGTATCACCCGTTAGACCCATAACATGGACCCAATGAACACCATTATAATGACATTTCTGAGAATTAAATGACCTCTTCACAATTTGTAGGTACTCATTATTTGTGGAAGATATTCAAAACAACAGGGAAATCCAGTAAATTGACAAGGGAAGAAAATTCTTTTAGTCTAAATGACTGCTTGGAAGTACAGGTTAGCACATTTTGGAAAACATTATGGAGATTTCTCAAAAAAATTAAAAATAGAATTACTCTATGATCCAGCAATACCACTTCCAGGTATTTACCTGAAGAAATGAACTAAAAGTGATATATGCCCCTATGTTTATTGCAGCATTAAATAATGCTGTTGTAGATACAATAGCCAAGATAAGAAAGCAATCTAAGCGCCCACAGATAGATAAATGGATAAAGAATATCTGGTACACACACAATGGAATGCTACTCAGCCATAAATACATGAAATTTTGCTGCTTACATAAACCTGGAGAAAATGTAAGGGCACACTACTGAGTGAAGTGAATCAAAACAATGAAGATAAGTATAACATCTCACCTATATTTGGGATATGGAAATAATGCGATAGATAAAATTAAACCTTTGGACAATGACAGCAGGGCTGAGGACGTCAAAGGGGCAGGGGATGGAGGGTTAGGACGGTGTGGTGGATGGGGTTTATCTATCATTTATTTTTACTTTGCTTTCACCCTCTTCCTTTCTTCGTGTTTGTTGCCCTTTTTTGTGTTTTGGTCTGCTTCTTTTAGTCAGGATAAAGGAACAACAGTAATAAATGAGAGCTTACAGTATGAGCAGGAGGCACTAAGCATAGCAGAGTCTCCACCTACAAGAAGTCTGAAAACCATCAGCAAAAAAGAGCAACAGTACTATTGTATTAGAAACTTAGTTTTCACCTTCAAAATGTGCCAAGAAAAAGGGAAGGATCAGATAAAGTAAACTCATCATCTCAACTGCAACAAGTTATTAGTAATCCCACCAATACAAATCCAATTACTTGAATGAGTTGGATCAACCTCAAATAGAAAAATAAAACTTTAATACTGGACTCTGTTTCCATTGCCTAGGAGCTGTCACTGGGTTCAGGGAAGCGGTCCCTGAGGCCTCCAGGGACTGGGTATCCCTCTGATTCAGAAGATTTCACTCGTATTCTATTCCTAGGGAAGGGGAAGAGTGAGCAGGGCACTAATGGTGTTGAATATATGCTGTGTTGCACATGGTCTTGACACCTGTCTTAGTCGCTCAGTCCTCATCATTACTGAAGGCAGAATTCATTATTTCCCACTTCTCAGTTAAATAAACTATCAGGAGAATAAATAGATGACAAAGCTAAGAAAAAGCTATTCAGAACCTTTTTAGTATAGTATTACTGTATCCCCAGATATCTAACATTGCAACCTAAATGATTTCTAAAATAAATTTCCTACCACTCTTCTGCTTTCACATCCTGCAAAGACTCTCTACACACATAGAATGCCCATTTCCTTAATATTCTGACCATTCTACTCACCTTTTCTATTTTCCATCTCCTCTATTCACACTCACCAAGAAATCATAAAATGTTTTTGCACCTCAGAGCCTTCGTATGTCTGCTCACTCTGCAAGAATGTCCTCTTGCTGGTTCTTTCTCACTGTGGCATGAGCCACCTTCCCAGACAGGTCACCCTTCCTGATCTCCCCTTCTCAAAGCCCCTAGTCACTACTAGTTTTCCTATGGTAACTTTGCCGGTGTCACGGCTCATTGTTTGTCTTGTACACGTCAAGGTGGGCTGCACCAGGCTGCATTGGGGTCTCAGTACACCGACTCCACGGTAAACATCTGACCTGGTCAGAAATACCCACCTCCTCCTAGCCTCCCAGGTAAAGGCTAAGTCACATGCCTGGTTCTCTCTTTTGGGGTCTGGATACCATTTGAAAGGCCGGAGAGAATAAATATTCACTGAATAAAAAAACACAGGCATAAAAAAATACTCTCAGAACTGTGTACCAAACGAATGTGGTTGTGTCACGGGCCATTCATGAACATCATACTTGAAGGGCAGCCTATTTTTATATGAATAATTGGATACACACATGCACACATATGTACGCAGACTTTTTAAAAAATTATTGTAGAAAAGTGATTGTTTTATTTGAGTTAACCACTTAAATCTTCCTAATAAGGATGTACTTACTGTCTCATTTATTGGATTGCAATAGCTCTTAAAGTATCAGGTACCAGCTGGGAAGCCAATTCCCAATTCTGGGCCTCAAGGTGCATGTGTGTCAGATAACCGGTAGGACTGCATGTCATCAGAGGCCACCTTCCTCAGGTGAGAGGTGCCCCTCAGGGAAGAAAGCAACTGCACAGCAGCTCCCTCTGTCTGAAATGCCCCCCCCCCCATGGCTTGCTCCCCTCAGGGGCACCTTCCTCAACTCTCAGATTAGTGTCAATGCTGTCGGCACCACCTCCACAGTCCTGTCACACTGTTTCCTGTTACTCAGTTTTCTTTATAGTCCCTCTCACCATTTTAAACCACCTGGATTTATTTCTTTGCTTCTTTATCTACAGAGGTTCTCCCCTGGATCTCATGCAGACAGCCCCCGACTTACAATGATTCAACTAACAATTACTTCACTTTGTGATGGTGCAAAGGTGATAGCATTCCGCAGAAGTTGCATTTTGAATTTCAGTCTTTCAGCTGGTGCAACACCCTCGACCGTGATGTCAGGCCTGGCAGCAAGCGACAGCTCCCAGGCAGACACTCAAACAACGGCAGCAATGGCTGATTCTCTACAGACTGCCTTCCACTTTCAGTACAGTAGTCAAAAAATTTCATGAGAAAGTCAACAGTCTATTATGAAACAGACTGTGTGAGATGAGCCTGTAAGTATTCCAAGCACATTTAATGCAGGTAAGGCTATGCTACAATGTTTGGTAGGTTCGGTGGATTCAAGGCATTTCAACTTATGATATTTTCAACTTATAGTTGGCTTATCTGGACAGAACGCCATCATAAGGTGAGGAAGATCTGTCACTTTATAAGATTCATGGAGATGGGTTTTGTCTTTTTACCTACTACGTTTCCAGTACTTAGAACACTGATGGACACAAAGCAGTCATTTAATTAATAAATATGCTAAATGAATGCATTAATGAGGTTCTTGGCTCACATCACCAGATTACTAGTAACATCTGAACAATGATAATGATTCCCTAAATACTCTCTGGGATTTATTTGTAGACTATATATGTGTACATATATTTGCTTGTACACATGCATAAATATATTTACACATATGAAGAAATACATATATTTTATATAATACATTTTTATATTTTACA
Source organism: Solenodon paradoxus (assembly GCA_004363575.1). Lineage (NCBI taxonomy): Eukaryota > Metazoa > Chordata > Mammalia > Eulipotyphla > Solenodontidae > Solenodon > Solenodon paradoxus. The sequence continues at coordinate 270,766 of RJWH01000313.1, forward strand.
TTGAAAATGATTTTATATTAAAATCTTTATTAGGGAAAATTTTAAACATATAAACGGAGAAGAGCATAAAGTATCATGTTAGCACCACACCACGTCACATCACACAATAACACAACAAACTCATCTCAACAAGTATCAATCCATGGCCAATTGTTGCAGGTAAAGTACTTAAATGTTCCTGAAATAAAGCTGATCATCTGAAAAGTTATACTAATGTCGGAGCCAAGGTGAATTCATATTCAGTTTAGAGAAGCAAATGACTGGGTTATAAAAGGCTCATCTAGATTTTACAATGAAAATAGTAACCACTCCTTTCCCAGGTACCTCCACCTTCCTGCATGCAGATAATAGATGGTCCATACAAAGGGGTCCGCTATGCTCCACTGTCATGCATTCATCAGTGGTCACTCTGATTGCAGTTCTGGCCTCTACTTTTGAGGCACAAAGCAGGTAGCACAGCCAGCTCGCAAGCTTGTGAAGGAAGGTGACAGTAAGGCAGAGTCTCTTGACAGCCTATGGCTGTGACAAGTGAAGAGAACTGAGGCAACACAAGCTCCCCTGACCACATGGAATGAACCAGCTGCTCCTAATGATGTCAGCAGTCATGGGGAAGGGTAATTAAGGGCTGGTGTGTGAAGGAATCAGTTCTGCTATCTGGAAAATCAAAATATGTATGTGTGGGAAAACAGGAGCAGCAAGCAGAGCTGGAAAATGTTCATGGGTTAGGAGTTACTTCAGATGAAGATTCCAGCCATTTTCAACTGTTCAGGGCAGCTGCATGGTTTATGAGTTTGTGTTTTGGTTGAAATGGTATAATTAGATGTAGTTTTCATTTCAGTTTCATTTATTACATATTCAAGGCCAAGAGAACACAGAGCTGTACTAACAGAAAAACATAGTCCGAACAAGGCCAAAAACGAAATCTGCCACATACGCCCAAATCAGCAGGCCTCTGCCTGTTATAAAACATGCTTTAAAAAAAAGATAAATTCGTATTCCTGGCAGCTTCATCTTCACTTCTTTCCGGTTACCAAAAAGGAAGGGAGGGGGAAAGAAAAGAGGGAGGGATAGAAAAAAGAAGAAAGAAAGAAGGAACAAGCATTTACATTAGTATTTTTACAGACAAAATCCTCTGCTTGGAAACATGCACTGAAGTAAACTGTGGTAGGCCCTTTCTGTTATTCTCCTACTTCTATGGAATTTAATCCAAAGGTAATAAATACCCTTTAAAAGCTGAAATTTGACTTTCTTCTTCATCAATTTATAAAACTACCTCTATACCGTACTTTTATTAAAATAAAAACTATATGTTCTGAAGCAAAAAGAACTGAAAATAAGTTAATGGTTCACATCCTCCCTCAAGATAAATGGACGTGTCTTAAGGTACTAGAAAATTCCACTACAATCCTGAGACCTAGGTAAAAGAAACCAATGTAAACAATAAAGCATATATTAATGATGCTTTCTCCAAAGAAGTGTTCAGAGGAAGAATATTACTACAAGATACACCAAGGGGGAAAAGGGTGGCTTCTACAATCATTAGATTATTTCATAAACACAATTGTTTATGAACTCATTTACTTTTTTCATTTTATTTTATTTTTAAAGAAGAGGTGCAGGTAGAAAATGAAGGTAAGTAGGCAGGCAGGGAGAGACAGGAGGAAGAAGTATTTTTTATTTATTTTACTTAGTTGCTTATTCTGGTTGCTCCCCCAAGCCCTGGGGCATGAACCTGAGTCCTTAGGATGCAGTGGACTGTCCCCATTTAAACAGTCACAAAGCAAGAGAGCAGATCAAAGCCTCTGAGAAATCCTGCAATTAAGAAACTGATTTACCTTTATTTTACTACAAAACCATTTTTCCCTATGTGGCAAGCTCCACATCAGGTCAAGGGAACACAATTTAAGGTAAGCTAAACAAACCTTGAGTAACAAAAACCAGCTAATATAGAGAAACACACTGGCTCTCTCTCTATGAAGAAAGATAAACCTACTCAGAGACCTTTCTAAAGTGTCAACACCACAGGGACGACACTAGTTAAGCCTTAGTGCAATCCAGCCAGAAAATTTTTCTAAATTTGAAAATTAATGCAACCAGCTGAGCTTTCATGAGAGCACTGGCCATTTCCCCAGGGGGTTTTACAACCAAACAATGGAAATGCCCCTTCACTAGCTCCCACAGTAGGAGGCACAGTGGAAATGAACATCTGCCAATGACTGCTGAGAAGCCAGGCGGGGCAGGGCGATGCTGGGGGGTGGGGGGGGACACAATGCCCTTGGAAGGCCAAGTGCGGAAAGAAGAAAAACTCCTCAGCTGTCTTCCGATGTTCTGAAGACAGCCTGGCTCCAGGGAAAGCATCTGCGTTTCAATCTACTAAGAGCTAAAAAAAAAAAAAAGGAGAGAGCGAGAGCAAGAGATTAGCCCTAAAAGGAGTACAGCCAGTGATCACAAGGAAAAACGTGCCCACGAGATCCTGCAGGAGAACTTGAAACAGCGAGCGAGCTACCGCAGTGCAAGAAGCACTACTCACACCACCGAGGGCGAATCTCAAAGACGTAGCACTCCAAAAAGCAGCATATCCCCAAATAACAGATTCAGCACGGTCCATTTACACAGAGTTCCCCAATATATTGTTTGGAAATACACAGCTAAATGTAAAACTGTCTTTTAATAAGCCAAGAAAGGATGAGCACAAAAATGAGGGCGGCAGTCCTTTCTCAACGCTCTTCTTCGGGTCAAGGTAACTGTTTCCACAGCTAGGTGGAGGGCATATGGGTATTCATTTTATTATTATTCTTTAATTGCATGCATGTTTTATACGATTTTGCATATAAGATTTCACAATGAAAAACAATAGCGGTGATTCTCCCCCAGTCTTGTTTAAAAACAGAGTGATGAGTCACAACTCAATTAGGCAAGACTCATCCACCACAGTATGGTAAAGAACGTCCCTGGAATTCAATGTCTTTGCCATTAAAACAGGAAATTCCATTACATCTTCTCTGTTCCAGAGAACCGGAGGCTGCCAGTCGTATGTCCCAGGCTGGCTTTTATTGCTGGTGTTTGCAGGTGGCGGTCTAGATTTTTTCATATTTGTGGAAAGACATTACAGTGTTTAGGAACATGACCTTCCTCACAATCACTGCATTAAGAAACAAGAATCTTCAAAGGAACCACTTAAGACAAATGACAAGGAATAGCAAAAAGGCAATAGACAAAAATACTTCACAAGCTGTGCTTAAAAAGTCCTTTAACCCTCTCCCAACTTCCACATTCCTGTCACCTTTGACTACCTACGCTTGAGCTTGGCAATGCCACTTCACTTCTTATTCTTAACACAGATGTTAATCACAACCCTCAAAAATCCTTCCCCAAGATACATAAAGTTTAGGGGCCCCAGGAAAGTAACAGCCCATTTTCACACAAGGAGTTTTAGTCATGTCTGAATCTGTAGTATCTTCTACCTCAATATCTAATACCTGGAAGACATAAAATCTCTTGCTTTCAAATATAATTCTAGGATTTTAAAATTGTATTTAAAACCTTTTTTAAAAATCTCAGACTCATTGATTTAAATTATGTCAAAACTAGAAGATATCAAACAACTCAAATGTCTATTTACAGAGGAGTGGATACAATGCTTGTGGTACATCCAGATAATGGAATACAACACAGAAATAAAAAAGATACTACTGGCACATGCTTGGATGGTGTTTCGTTCTGTTCTGTTTTACTTTTTGTTTTTAAAGGGAAGGTACAGGAATGAAGGTGAGCAGGTAGGCAGGAAGAGAGAGGAGGGAGGAGCACTTTATTTTATTTGGTTGTTCGTTTCAGTTGCTTTCCCAGCACCAGGTCTTGAACCAGGAACTTAGGATGTACGTGGACTTCGCCCCGTGAACTAAACTGCTAGGCCACCAGAGCATGCCCAACTTAGAAGGGTCTTAAAATAATATGCTGAGTGGACCAAAAAAATGCATACTGTATGATTTTATCTGTATAAATTTTAGGAAATGCAAATTAACCTATAAAGACTGAAAGCAGATCCATGGTTGCTTGGGGAGGTGGCTGCAGGGATAATCTGGCAGCAGGACTGCCAAGGGGCACGGGGACACTTTTGGGGTGATGGACAAGTTCACTGTACTGATTGTGGGAATGGCTTTGTGGTACACACATACATGTATATGTCAAAATTCATCAAATCTTATGGTTTAATATATCATTTATTATATGTTAATAGCAAAAAAAAAACTTTAAAATTGCAAAAAATAAAGTTGAAAGATATCACTGTGAACACACTATATTTCTAGCTACATAATATTTGAGACACTATTTATTAACATCCCTAGGAAAGTCACCAACAAATGTTACAAATCAGGCAGGACTAGACTTGACGTTTAACATTTTCTGCCACTAATGACAATACTTCTTAGGGCTGTCTACCAGAGGTATTTTGCAGATTGTGTGTACAATTCTGGTCTTGGACTTGAAAGTTTTGCTATGGGTCACAGGATATGCTCCATACTGTTAATTTCAAATTCAATAGTATAGCTGGATCTCAAATAAGGTCAGTTTCGTTATAACAAGGGGGGAGGGGGAGAAAATCCTAGCCAATCCAGCCAATACTGAACTAAATGAGATTATCTGAGGACCTGATTTTGTTTACGTGTTGTAGCCTTTAAAACTGCTGTTTCCAAGAACCTATCAACAACGTTAAACGATCATTTACTGTATTACTGTGCTTCCTTCTTTTATCTGATTTAAAAGTTTGAATCTCTCCTTGGAGTAATCAATAAAAGTACTTATACAAATAAATTCTGCAGAACTTTTAGTCACTCAAGTAATAGAACCTCGCAGATAAAATGAAGTCTATAAGCAATAAAATATCCACCAAGGGCGGCTCCTCTTAAATACAGTTTGCATTCATGTTGGGTTGAATATTCTTTCCTGTCACAACTCTCCCTGCAAACACAACAGAAACGGGGTACACAGTTACAGAAGGGGAACACCCTGGTCTGCAAAGAGTAGACGAGAAAAGGCCAAGAAAGTGGAAAGAAAAGCTTCACAGAAGAACACCAACAAGCAAAGTTCCCCACATATAGATGGAAATATAATTAGCATAATTTTAAGTATTTCCACATACATTTTTTTCTCTTCTTGCTGCTTGCAGGTAGGTATGAAATGCACACTGCTGGTAAGTGACAGCAACAAATGCCAAAAAACCTGGATTAACTGATTTCCCCTACTCCTTTTTAGTCACAATATCTAAGACAACAGGAGATAGGTGGGTAAACTCTAAAGAAAAAATTATCTTTACACATAAACTCTGTATTAGAGTCAAATTAAATTCACCTCTCCCTCCAAATATGGTTTCAAACAAACGAACAACAACAAAAAAACAAATGTTTCCAATCCACCATCAGATAATCTGGAAAAATAGACAAGATGGAAGAACTCAAAAATAATACTAAAGCATGTGCTTGCTTGCAGACAGAGGTATTAAGAAGCAGTCTTATCCAGGACATATTTTCAGCTACAGCCCAGGGATCTGTTAATGAATTGATGTGAATTTTCAGGGTAATAGAGGAATAAATGAGAAAATCAATGTTTTATTCCTGAGCAGAAGGAACAGGAAGACTGGTAAAGTGGTTTGGAGGGGCGGGAAATCAGGAGTTTCGTTTTAAACATGGTACTTTGAGATACCAATTAAATATCAAAGTGGAGAAGGCAAGTGGGTGGTCTAGATGCACAAGAAGTCAGAATAAAGATGATATTTAAAGCTAGGTGCCTGAACAAAATCATGTTACTTTGTGAAGAGCAGACCAGTCTGCTAGACAGCATGAAGTAAACACACAGGTTTCCTCACTTCTTTGAAAAAGACAGTCTCATTGGAGTTTTACATAAGAAAACAAAAGATTCCCTGTGTACTTAGCTTAGGCGATAACATAACACATACCAGCAGGCAAGGGGCAGTAACCAGCAGCATGTGTGCGCCGCATGTAAACCAAGTTAGATAATCTCAGTTCTTAACCAAGGACTATGTCCGGTTAACTGCACTCAGTCTCTGAGGTAGGGTGGTCAGCAGGACCACGGCAGCGGCAGCTCTTTGAGGGGCCTACACATGAATAAACCACATGTAGATGTGAGTGTGCTCTGAAAACTACTTACTAATGAAGAGGCTACGTAGCTAGGAGAGAGGAAAAGCTATTTAGTAGTACAAATAACCCAGTTTATGAAAGATGTCAGATATTTCTACCCTGTCACCTAATGCTTAAGAGAAAGATTGTCCCTGCAGCACCACGAGGAGGCAGCCACATCGATGATGCCCTTGTGTAAGCTGCTCCTCTTATAATGAAGATGTCAGAACCAAGCATGTGATGGAAGAGGTCATTACATCTAAGTTCCCATACTGAAAAAAATGCTGTTTATCTTTTGTTAAAATAAAAGGCTGCCAAGAAATTCAGCTCTTGCAAAGTTCTACGGAGTTCCAAAATTCATCTGTCTCTTAGTGTATTTCTTACAACACATTTAAGGCTTTTTTTGGTATTCAAAGCATAGTATTGCTAGATACTTCTTGGCTAGACGATATCCCCAATTACACTCACTGGGAAAGCAAAGGACTAAGGAGACAAACTTTTTTTGATGTAAAAATTACATCAAATTTAAGTGTGCAATAATAGGAGAATGCCTGAGTATGGTAGGATCTACTCAGATGAAGAACACCACATAGTCAGATACAAAGGTGTACCTTAAAATGCAATCATAATCCAGCCTGGGTATGCACCCCAAAGAACTGAAGCAGGGACACCAATGATAGGTGCACATCATTGTGCATTGAAGCAGTACTCAACAGAGAAATCGGGAAAGCAACTCAAGTGCCCATCAGTGGATGAATAAACAAAGTGAGATACGAACAGACAATGGAATATTACACAGCCTTAAAGAAGAAAATCTGACACTTGCTACCACTTGGATGAACCTTGTAAACATTACCCAAGTGAAGTAAAGCAGACATGAAAGACAAACATTGTATGATCTACTTTTTTGAAGTACTCAGAATACTTAAATTAATACAGACATAAAGTAGAACAGAGGTCATGGGGGCCTGGGATAAGGAATAAAGGGGAATTATTGTTCAGTACTGAGATTCTGCTTGGAATGATGAAAAAGTTCTGAAAAAGCAAAATGGTGATGGCTGCACAACATGGTAAATATTTAATATCATTGAATTGTACGCTTTAAAATACTTCAAATGGTAAATTTAATGCTATATATATTTGAAAATAAGCACTCTAATGAGACTATGGGTAATTCCCTACTTCCATAATCATGGGTACTGGGAGAGATTCTTCCTAGAGGGAACAGGACATGGAGGATACCACAAGGCTAGTGCAGGCATGAGGACTCTGGTATCAACAAGTAGCTAGATGAGCTGCAAATAGCCCAGGGGCAGACGCTGGCAGGCAGTGACATCTTGATTCCTCATAATCATTAGCCAGGTGATACATGAAAGACAGACTTTCCAGAGAAAGGCAGGTGAGAATCATTCCATCATGTATAATGTACAAAAATACAGGCGTGAGAAAACTGTGACAGCTGCAGGAGTGCACGTAACTATTTCCCAGGCTAGTTGAAGCCTAGAAACCAAGTTCTATGTGCCCGTAGCCTGGGCCGGCTCTCCTCATCTTCATCAAACTTTGCAGTCTGAGTTGATGAACCAAAATGAAGTGCGCACACGCACACACATGCGCACATATGCACACCATCTCTATATAGCCCAGATCATTTGTGTGAACTTGTTGTTAAGAATATCTTATTCTCCGAATGTTTGAAGTGCTTCAAACTGTCTCAAGTGGAGTTTAAAGAAATCTTTTTCACATCAATCAGACTAGATAACAGGAGAGAATTAAGATACTCTCTGGAGGTCTGAGGTGATGGAGACATAGCTTCGCACAGCTCAAAACCTGGAAACTGGCTGAAACTAACAACTGGCAATACCAGTTTCCTCATCACATCAGGGCCACCACCAAAGGGCACTTTGGGAAACAGAAGCCACAATTAGTTCTATTTCACTGAGCAAAGTGGTACTTAGGGAACAAAGGAGAAAACTCAGACTTCATTTTGTTCAGCTATAAATACCATGCTACAAGAGACCACAAAACATCCAAAGTCCTACTACAAACACCTCCTCTTTGCTGCTCTGTATCTTGCTGTCCAAGATAAGTTAATATCTGGGCAGTAGTACAAAGTAAGAAATTACATTTCTCTACTCCGAGTAAGGTCATGTATTTTGAAACAGTAGATTTTGCCACCACAAAGTATGGCTCTTTGGCATGAGGATTATTTTGAGAAATACCAGCTGTAAGAGAAACTGCAGAAATGGTACAGAAGTTATCTTCTTGTAAGAGAAACTTACATTTATAAAGGAAATCTCTATCTGCAGGAGAGTTTCCCCCACTGTACCAAGGAGAAAAGGATGACAAGAAAAATTGGCGAAACTCTAAAGGAGATGGTGTAGACCTGAACCTGCATAATAAGCCTTACCTTGTTCACACTGTGCTTTTCTTCAGCGATCCTCCCATCACTGTCCTCCCTCCCACCTTCTTTGTCTTAGTTGAGGATGGTATGTAAGGTAACTAGGAGTTAGACACTTTTCCCTGGATATTTCCTAAATATACATGAGGTATCAGTTAATAAACTTTGGTTTTCTCTTGTCAATATTTTTATTATACCCCTATAATAGGGAAAATTATGTTCCTCCCCTACAGTGTTAAACGTTATCCTAAGATAACCGTCCAAAAAGTTACAATGTTTACAAGAATGTTAGCAAAACACATAATAAGGTCACATCAAGTCCTAAACCTCAACTTCAGAATAATTTGGGTCACACTAATATTTAAAGCATGAACTTAGAAAGACCAATATACAATGAAAATGTTGAGGAAGAATTTCATGTAAGATCACAGGCACTATAAATAACATAAAAGCTAAACACACGATTACAAACAATTTGATCCTGTGTGCATTCCAGAATAAGCTCATGTCACCAGCAATAACTCAAAAGAAAAGAATTTCTCCAACAAACAAAGCAGCTCTTCAAAAGAAAGGTACAAGACTCTCACTATTTTTTAAGGCATTAATTAACTGCTTGGTAAAGACTGAAGTACATTTTAGATTAAAAACCGTATTCAAGACACTGGTTTTACCTCTTGACCTCGTTTTTCAGTCAGAATGAAGTACTAGCTGTGTGTACGTGTCACCACCAACCTTCCCGACCAAAAGGACCCCAACAATCACAGGTCAAAGCTAGCGGCAGCCAGTTGAGGGGCAGCTGATGAGTAGAGACTGTTACGTGAGACTCACTAATCCTTAAATCAAAGGAAAGGAACGAAAAATGGGGTTAGAGTCAGCCTGCAATACTTAAGAGAACACGATGCCATTTGTGAAGTCCACTTTCCTCTTGCCCTGTGAAGGATAAAATGAGCTACCAGGTACCCAAAACTTGTCCAAGTGCTATGGGACCCAGAAAGCAGGGCACATCCATGAACCCTTCTCTGGGAACAGTCCCGGTTTATCTGGAAACTTTCATGGATATGCATCAAACTATTATGGAGATTTGCGTAGGAAACACATGCATTGCCAACTTTGGGGAAACAGTGAAGTCCTATAAGAATTTATAAGGGAATGCTCACAACGGCTAGATTTCTGAGCTAGGAAGCCTACTAGAGCAGCCAACAATGAAGTGACAAACAAATTCCTCAGGTGAGAGATCATTTTTTTACATAATGGATTCATGGATTTCCATAGAGACAGTAACTACTTTAACTTCCTGGAGACACCGTGACTGGAAAGGAACTTAGGGTGTTATCAGGGAAAACACTGTTGAGAAACTATCTTGCTTTTCCTAAAGCTGTCTGACTTCAGAGTTCAAACAAAGGCTAACAGTGGCTGCCAAGCTGGCTGGACAGGAGGGAAGGGACGAAAATTTGAATTTGCCTAACTTTACCTTCTCTAAGCAGAAGGCCCAGGAGTTCCGTAGGTTTCCACAAGGGTCTGCAGAGCTGGAAAAAGGGGAAAGAGAAGTGGTGGGCCTCTCAGAGCTCTGCTCACACTGTCACTTGTTGAGAGCTTTCCTGAGAGCTGGTTCATTGGATCACGGTGACAATCCAAGGCGTGCACAGAGCCGATCTTCTTCCAAAGGAATATCAAATACAACTTGCATTCATGAAGCAAGACCACTTGGGGGGGTCTTAGAGAGGTGATGTGGCATAAAAGAATCTGATATTCTAACTAAATGAGCTGCCGATAACCGACTGAACACTTGCCCTGTGCTTAGCACTATGTTTGAAATAAGAACTCTATGCCACAAACATGCCCTTTGAAAAGCTCATCTTGGGAAGACAAAATAGAAATAACGAACACAAACACCACGTTCCTGAAACTTTGTTTTTACAATGGCGGCGGTGTAAAACTGGACCAGAGAGGACAAAGGAAACTGTATGTGCTCGTGAGAAGCACTAGAATCTCAAAATGTTTTTAAATGATGTTTCTCCTGATAACAGTAATAGACATTGGGGGGAAATGAAATAGAAAGTATGAAGGAAAAAACTCCAGTCATCCCATTACCCAGATATGAGATAATCACTGTTAACATTATCATAGTGACTGATCCTCCCAGACTTTTTTCTATGTGTTTCTTTCCCACAATGTTTCTCAAAATGTGGTCCCCAGACTAAGAACATCACAATTTGGAAATGTGTTAGAAAAGCAATTCTCAGGTCTCAACCCAGACTTACTGAGTAACGCTGTGGGTGGGATCCAGCAATTTTATTTTAACGGGCGTTCAGAGGACTCTGGTGTTTGTCAATGTTTGAGAGTCGTGGACACGTGCCACGCACATACCCCTTCCCCTCACCTTCCAAAGGGTAATGGTACACTGTATAAAAAGTCACGTTAGGCATCAATCACATATTTTGGAAGTTGTCTAAGTATAGATTACACTATTGTATGCCTGAATGCCTTCTGCATGGGTGAAGACTATCACAAAATGGTTCATATAACAAATGCAATTAAACACCAGCCATTCAGATGAAAACACTGATGACTGAAGAAACAAATCATTTAGCGATGTGGGAACCTAATGAAATCAATCTCTGAATAGTCACGTAAGGTTTTCGGGTGGCGGGGGGGAGCTGGCGGGGGTGGTTGTTGTTTTTTCAAAACAAAACAAAACAAAACAAACAAGGAGCAGCACAGCCTGGTGGCCTAGCAGGTAAGGCCAACAGACAGCCGCGCACATCCCAAGGACCCAGGTACAAGACCTGGTGCCAGGAGGAATAACCAGGACGAACAACTAAATGAAATAAATAAAGTGCTTCTTCCTTCTCTTCTGCCTGCACCTTTCCTTGAAAACCAAAAAACCAAGGAACACCTGCATTAGCTTCTCTAACCTGTCCATGAACCTATTTTGAGGTTACTTAAGACTCTTGCCTTTGCTTCCCGAGATTCTAACACCAGTGAACAGTCCTTGGAGGCACCGATATTCGAGTACAAGAACTGTCACTCAAACACTTCTGCTTGTGTTGCCATCCCCGGCCCCCCATCAGACGCAACTGCCCAAGTTTCAAACAATCTGCAAGCTCTGGAGCCTGTACACAGGCCAGAGGCCTTGAATCAGGCGATAAGCAAACGTCAGGCAAGGACAAAGTGTGTGAGGATGGACAAAGAAGAAAACAAGAGAAGTAGAGAAGTGGCACCAACATCCCATGGGGATACTGCTTGATTTAAATTAGGTCTTCTGTTCTAGACGACATACCTTCTGAAAATATGTCAGCCCCAGGGAAACCACAGTAGAGGAAAAAGTCAATGGGGGTGGGGGGGGTAGGGAATCAATTTGTGGTAAGATAACACTATCTCAAATGTATCATTATTTCTTTATAAAAGAGAGAAGCTTTGTGACCTTGGGCATTTTGTTGAACTGTTCTGGGCCCCCAGTTTCCTCTTTTGTAAGAAGGATATGATTGGAAGAGAACTTAAAACTGTCAATTGATAGGAACAAGGAAACCTAAGAAAGTGTAAGGTTTCATAGCATCTGTAAAAGATTTATAGGAGAGTAGCCATGCCTCTTAACAAAAAAATGAGTGCATTTCAGTTGCATTCTTCATTACAACTTCCCAGGCGGAGCCAGACCTGGTACTGCAGGCACAGAGCAAGGGGCAGGGTAGAAGGTGCAGACTGCAGCCTCCACGCAGGGACCTGAATGCTGGTCCCACCACCTACCAATTGGGTGACTTGGGCACATCACACATAATCCCTCTGAGCCTTGGTTTCCTCATTTAGAAAAATGAGATTAATAGGATTTGGTGAGGATTCCTCATTTAGAATAATGATATTAATAGGATTTGGTGAGGATTAAATGATTATGAAAAGTGCACAGAACAATGTATATAATTAGCTATTATTATTACCATCAATAATATGATTAATAATGTTAGATGTCCTACTCAAGGCTGAGAGATGGCTATCACTTAGAAATATCACTAAAAATTAATAAATGCCAGAAAACACACTTTATTAAATGCTAATTTGATAGTTAAATGAGGAGGCTAGTCCTAACTCCTATCAAGATTACTTATCACACTGCTTAATTGCAGCAGTACCTGGGGGCAACTTTTCAACCTACAACTAGAGCTCAAAGGAAGAGTAGCTCAGAGGAAAGAAACACTATGGGTCACAACAGAACCTGAGTTCAAATCCCAGCACCTCCACTTCTGAGTTCTGTGATTTCCAACAAATTATTACAGTCCTCATGAATTTAAGGCCCTCATCTTATAAAATGAGATACTTTCACCTACCCTACAAGATTGTTAAAAACCTAGCAAGGGATAGTCATACTATAAGTGATCAGTAAATGTTAGGTATAATGGTTAAGTCCTAAAAGGAGAGAAACACCTCAAAATTTTCATTAAAGTACAAAGGCTGCCGACAGACAACTAGTCATCCATTCTTTTCTCTTTTATTTTGATGCAGGAAGGGGTGTGTCAGTGGGTACTAGGAGGGTGAAAACGTTAGAAAGAGATGACCAAAAGGTTGGAAAGAGATACTGGCCAGACCGAACCAAACCAAAGTCCTGCTCAGAGAGTATTCTCCCAGAAAACAAAAACTATACACTGAAATAGTTTTTGTCTTTGGGTTATAAAATAAGTTTCTTCTGTTTTAAACTTTCTGCTTTACTTTCATGTTGTTTCTTTAAGGAGTCTCCATTTTACCTGTATTAATTTAACATCAGAACTTACATGCTAGAACCAAAATGAATGAAGCCATCACAGTCTATAACAAACAACTAGGAAATGTAATACAGAATATTGCTTCGCTCATGAATGTTTTCCTGATCCATAACACAGTTGCTCTTCCTACCATGAGATAATATTATCAAGAGCTTCATTCATGGAGAGCCATTTTATTTGATTCTCAATCAAATCTTTTTTATGGCTGTTTTTCCAGCAGCAGACCAACGTCATCCACAATTCAAGACCAGAGGAGGGCTCCTGAAACCTCCAGCAGCAATCACCAGTAACACGAGCCCAGAATAAGGGTGGAAGACTAATGGGAATTGGTTACAGGGAAACGACTTTAAAAGAATGACCAGTTTGAAAGGAGGAATGGATCTATAATTGGGCCCTTGCTCTGAAAGTAAAACCATGTTTAGAATATATTTTATGTGAAAAAGATGAAGAGTTCTGGTTTTGAGTCAGAGCAGATACTTCCTGGAATTAAAGAAAAAAAGGAATAACAGAAATGTTATACTCTTCTCGTGAGTAATTTAATCAGGCTTTCTAACCTCAAACATACCCTTTGTTAACCTTTTTTACCCTTTGACATTATTTTATTAATACGTCCTTTTAAACTGATGACCTAAATAATATATGGTATCCTTGCCCTATTTGGGAGGGGTGGGCATTTTAAAAGAAAACAAAACAGAATATACTTTCAAACTATCTTGTGAATTAGAATAACTGTTCTTTTACAAAGCAGATTTTGAAGGAAACAACAACTGATGCAGTCAATAGTTTCAAAAATGGTAAAACCTGACTAAATGGCCAGCATAAATTCTTCTTCAAGTTCCAAAATGTCTTCAGTGTTGTGTACATTCTCCTATAGCACATTAAACCACACAGCAGGCTGAACTGTGATGCAGTCAAAACAGGGGGAAATTTTATGAAACTTCAGGTCAATTTCCAGAAAGCAGAGTAAGCTAACTTATTGGCACTTTACTGAGAGTCAAGCAAACAAGCATCGATGGCCGACTCTAGGAGCCGGACACTCACACAGCAACAATTAGTGAGCCAAGGCTGCGCACAGGTTGAAAACCTAACCGTGGAGAACATTCACCACCATCTGAAATTTTCATACCAAATCCTGAGTCTATCTTTTTCCAGCTCATATTAAATTTAGAAAATGAAACCATTTGGGCAGCCTCTTGCTGTTAAAAAACAAGAAACTTTTCAAATAGAAAACATCATCGCTGGAGTTCTTGGCGCAGGTACCATTCCTGGCTCCGCCCACACTCTCAGTTCTCATCCACAGCTCCAGTCACAAAAGCACATTAAATGACTGATGTTCACTCTTTTAAAACTAATGTTTAAATAAGCAGAAGAAATGAAAGGTTTGGACTATGTAAAATAACACATTGAGTCTAAAGTCTCCAGTATTCTTGGAATAAGAAAAGTCATAAATAAATGGGACCTAAAATGCAGTAGAAATCAGAACGCTCAAAGCACCAATTTAGATTTTAAAGCTTACTGATTTTTTGCCTGTGGGGCAGGGAATACTGTGTACATTTTCAAATGAAATGTATTTAGTAAATCTTGTTTCTAGGTATTTGTGAAATAAAACTCGCAATACAGAAACAAGTCTAAGCTCCCAGATCCCATTTTTACCTTAAACACAAAGGATTAGAAATGCCTCTTACCACTGCGAAATTTCAACCCACTCAACCTGCTCACCTAGCTCCTGTCTCAAAACCTGGCACAGTGGCTTTAAAAGCACATTTATCTCAGTCAATTCCTGGAGTGTCTTTCAGAGCTATCCTTTAGTACTATTTTTATCTTATTACAAAGCAGTGTAACTATGGAAACACAGGACTTAGAGTTATATTTTCTCTTATAGAGAGTTACCTTATGTAATTCAATTCCATGTAAACTGTGTCACTGAGGGTCAATTTTATTTGTTTTTAAAGAATGGGAGAAAACAAGCATTTAAGTGGACAAAAATAAAAAGAGGAAAAGCATTCTTATAAAATCCTGGGCAGGTTTTCTTTGTAATTATATAGGAGGTCATATTTAGATGTCTCGTATACTACTGCCCAATGGCCAGGAGGTGCTGGCCAGCTTCAAATCCTATGTGACCCCGGTGGAGTCAGACCAGAGGCCCATATCCTCAGCACTCATTCACCTGCAGGAGAAACCTAAGCTAGATGCTGAGCAGAGATGAAAAACACTGGACGCCACCCCATTCCTAACTTAAGAACTTTGAATGTTCCCTGTGATGCATGTTTCCACAGCCTGAAAGTCAAGTAAAATATTCTGGCAAGCAGAGTCTAATATCATAAACACAGACTCCCCAATAAGACAACATCTAAAAATAATACTCCTGCACTAATAGCATGCCATAAATATGGACACTGTCTAATGGAGATTATGACCCATTTTTATTTTCTTTTTAGCAATGCACAGATATAAAGACAAGAGCTTCAGAGAAATTTGGCTCCTGCAGCTTGCAGTCAGGTAGATCTTATACTCGATAACGAGCTGCAACAGCTGCAGCAAATTCCTTCGCACTTGGAATTTCTCACTCTAAGGACTATGGCAACTTCACTTCTTGGCCCAAAATAAATATTCAATAAATAAAAGTTTATTTTTGCTTTTTTCATCATTTATCTGGGGGTGGGGGGGCAACAAGGCACTAAAAGGCCAAAATGTCGATGATGATTCTCTCTTAGACATGGGAATGCAGAGAATTTCCTTGTCCATCCTTCCTAATTTGCAAATTTTCTGCAGTAAACATTTTAATGTCTTGGTCGTCTTTTCTTTTAAATGGGTCGACATCTTGAATCAATGTGACAGTCAGATTCTGAAAAAAAATTGTTCCTTCTTAGTCTCTGTAGTCCTTGGCAATCATTCCTGTCAAGAGTGAGACCCAAGGCAGTAGAAAGCAGAAAAGCCCTGAGCCTCAGGGGATCAGGGAGGGAAATTCAGTGCCACTGACCCAAGCTCAGTTTCATTATGCTGGGGGGATGGGGGGGGTTTGCAGAGATATCTGCAGAACAGTCCTTCAGGCAGCTGGGCCCTCGCTGTCCAGAGGAAGCAAAGCATCTTGCATCTCTCTGCACCATGTGATCAGGAGCTCTGGGGCATTTTTTTAAACACCAAGTGATTCTAACATCTAGCTGACACTCAGAATTGCTACCCCTAAATATCAACAACCCGCAAAAGGAAAGTGATTGTCAATTCTCTCAAAACCCAGTGCTGTCCCCTGATCTATAACGGGGGTGGGGGTGGGGGGGGGAGTTGTACAGGGTGGGAATGAAGGGGGAAGACTACCCTTGACAGTTTCATAAGATTATACCTTATTAACAAAAATTGTTATCTTCTTAGATTTATACAGGTATAGAAAAGCTGATTAATTTCAAATCTTAAAAGTCGACGTATACTAACTACAATGATTAATATATACAAGGCTTTCAAAAAGATAAATTACTCATTTTAACCTAATTCTTGGGTTAAGGCATAATCTGATGGCTTATGTAGCTTTACTGAGAGCTTAAAACCACAATATCTCCTGCCAGTTAAAATTTACTTCTTTTCATCCTATGCAAAGAGGTGGTTTTGAAATGAAAGCACAGCAATCTCCTGAAGTGAAAACAACACAGAAGACCCCACAATGACTAAGTCAAACAAATATGAGTGAGTAATAGTGATTTCTTATCAGTTAAGTAGAAGTCAATGTTAAATTGACACCTACTAGAACAATTCAGCAGCCATCTGGGGGGAGAGGGCTGATTACATCTTCATTGCTTGTCTAGGAAAAAACACTGTTTCTCCTTTACTTTAGTCCATAGCCCTGAAGACACAACACATCTAATAGTACTGTTTGGAAAAAGTTACAAAAGGTCTCCTCATAAAGATATGGAAAGCAAATATGCCTTTTAATGGAGAACTGGGCTCTTGTACTCAGGCTTTGGTAACTGAATGAATTCTAGAGATGGGCAGCAGCACCTCAAGCATGGACACTCACATGAAGATTACTTGTGTGATATAACAGACAAGAAGCCATACTTCTCTGCAAGATCACAATTCAATTAAGAAGCACAGTGTCTGACAAACAGTGGCTGTTCAACAAAGACCTGTTGAAGGAATGAAGGGAAGACTGGTGATAAAAACCAGCGCATGAAAATGGTACGATAACATAAAATGCGATCAGTGCGGTAAGAAAGAGCATGTTCCTAGAACTTGGAAGGTGAAAACATAGCTTCCCACAGAAGAAAGCACAATGGCTTCGTGAAGACTGAATATAGACTGGTCCTGAAAAATAAACGCATTTGTCAGTTTACCCTGTCACTTAATGAAGAACAGGGCTTCTTAAATAATAAAAGTCTTAAAATATGCTTATAACTTGATTGGAAATAAACTTCACACAAAGAATTAAGGAGCATTAACTTTTAAACATACTTTCCCTCTCAAAGTTGACAACTAAATCTCATCAAAATGTCAGAAACTAGTATCTCAGTTTTCTGAGCTATAGTGAATTCAATGTGGTACTTTAAAAAAATAAAAAGCTTCTTTCTTCCTTCCTCTTGCCATATGTAGGTTGTTTTCTTGAAGCATTATCTTGAAGCTGAAAGTCCTTAGAATTTAACTCTCTTAGTGACCCCATCTTTACCAGCAGAGAAAAGGTAGAGTTTTTATATGTGGGATGTATTCAATTAATTTCTATTTACACCCATTTTATAAAATCAGCTTAATTTAGTCAGCCAACTCATTAAATTTTATAGTTTCGAATGTCATGATGATAAAGACAAGAGTCACTTAATTCTAATATGCAATTGCGAGGAAGTAAGTTGGCAAATCTTTCTTCTTTAAGACTTCCAATATTTGTTCCCATCAAATAAAAATTCAAAGAAAAACATTCTTCGGAAAAACTGTAAGGTGTTCTACCATGCTTTCTCTATCCCCCACGCCCCAACCCTTCCCATGCATCTGCTACATATTAACAATACTAAAACAACAGAAGACTTTTATAAACAACATTTCCTGCAAGGAAGACATAAGACATTCTGGTGTGTATCTTAGTAACAGATGTTTTAGTACATCTGAAATCCAATATTCAGCAAAGCAGTGATGATATACTGCATTGTAACATAACAAAGAAATATCAGTTATACTTCATTTGTTTTTATTTGTAATAGCAACTCAAGGCCATTCTAGCTCAAGGTTGTTATTCAACTCTCTGGCTGTCACTGAACACAATCTTCTTTAGCGTCTGAGGGCTCGACCATTTGAAATGGAAATGAAGTCTCAGAGAGGCAGTAATGGAATTCTACATGCTCTCACAGGACCACAGGAGACTAGCAATTATTCAATCCAATCCCATTTTGTGTATATGTAACTTGTCCACATCAGCAATGGCTAGTCAGGCGGATCTGAAGCGAACCCAGGGTTCTAGATTGCAAGTGAAAACAAACACAAGTACACAATGGCTGGAACCATAGGTGCTTTCTTGGTAAGAAGCAATGATTCCTGTTCAACTAATGAGTCCTGTCTAAAATCTAATAAGGATAACAATAATAATGAAAGTCCACATGACTAAACTCACACTGCCTACCACTGTTCCAAGAATTTTACATAGACGTTACTCCTTTAATTGTTAACACTAAGGTCTTGCCCTCATTTACGAATGAGGAATTTGAAGGAAAGAGAACATTATGCAATTGGTGAGCAATAAACCAGGGCTCATCAATGTTCTGTTTAGATCAACTGGTTGTAATACTGGAACTGAAAACAGACAAAAAGTACAACAGGATATTTTTTATAAAAAGCTCAAAGTCCTGCTATTATCACATCTCAAGCAGTGCTTCTTAACCCTGAGTATGCATTACACATTACTTGAGAATTGTGTCAAAACACAGATTCTGATTCACTAAAACTGGACTGGGGGCTAAGATCTTGCATGTCTAATAAGCTCCCAGGGATGTTGATTCTTGTGGTCCACAAATCACACTGAGTAACAAGGGATTAGAACATAAAAGTCACCTGTTGTGGAGAAAGCACTACTGTTTAACTAATGTTATATATGGGAAGAAAACATCATTTGTGAACCTATAGTCATTCTAACTAGATGTCAACAATCAACCATATAATCAACCAGTTATTGTTTCTTTTCTTTCAAAACTCAGCAGCAGAGGTAAGTGAGAATTCTCAGAGCGGTAACCAGAGAGCTGACGGGTCTTCAGGAGTTGCTCTCACAAACGTGGCACATGTAAAATACAGCTGAAGGCAAGACTTGGAGTCATGGTTACAAAATTAACTTGATGTAAAACAGAATGATTTGCGTTTCAAGTCCTACAAGTTTTTTTTCCCTCTATACCAAGAATTCCTGTTGTTAGCAGTTTATGATAAACTTTTAATTGGTTAGGATTAGCATATGTGATTCTAAATCATCAAAGAAGCTTTAATTGGTCCATGAAGGATGCAATCCATTCTGCTCCCCAAATATATTATTCTCCTAAAACCCATTAAGAAGCTGATTTGCTCTCTCCTGGATTTCAAATAGTCTGGTTCTATGAACTCTGGTCTAATTATATTAATGAAAGAGACTTCAAGGACATTCAAATCTCAAATCAAAGACCTTGGGCTTGTGGTCTTCGGAGGCGAATGACCTAACCACTACTCTAGGGAATAGCTACCAGGGAGCGCCTCAAAAGCGTTTCTTGGCTTCAACAAAAAAGGCACAGAAAATGCAACTTAAAATGACCACTTGTGGTTAATTCATACATCTGAATATTAGACAGCAATAAGAATGAACACTTTAGAACTACTGGATGATGACAAAAATATCACAAAGCAAGAATTACCAGATACAAAAGAACACATACTCTGGGGTTCATTTACATGAAGCACAAAAAGAGCAAAATGACCAAGGGTTTTAGAAGTCAGGACAGTGGCAAGCCCTCAGAAGATGGTAGTGTGAGCAAGGAAGACGAGGAGGGCTTGCTTCTAGGGAACTGCTAATGCAGGTTTTGATCTAAGTTCTGGTGTTTAGTTTTAAAATTTGGCAAATTGTGCATCTGTGTACATACAGAATGATGCACCTACCATATGTTTCAGTTAAAAGTTTTTCAAAGGCTACTACTTAGAAAAAACAACAACTAAGTATCTCAGTGCAAACCTAACACAAGTAGTTTTCCAGGACATGTGCCACAGGCCAGGTCAGGAGATTCAACACTGTTAAATGTCAGTTTTGTCACATGGAGCTGTGCGTGCAATGCATCACAGCAGAGTTTTTGAATGAGAAATCTCTAAAGAAGACCATGCTAGCCCTGAAGCAGAGCGCAGTGGGGACACTGGCCCTACAGCTAGAACACTGCAAACAGAATCCAGAGAATCAGTAATGATTCTCGGCTCCCTGGAAACCTGGGAGGACGGAATCAGGATCACAGCTCAGTGGGAAAGGCTGCACGGGTCAGTACACAGAGCTGAGGCAACTGGTTACCTAAAGGGAGTGAAAATGAATCCCTACCTCATATCATGTTTTAAAAATCAATTTAAAGGTGTTAAATCAAGGATTTAAATGCGAAATTAAAAGTTTTTAAATGTGTAAAAGAAAATACAAGAGAATATTATTATGACCTCTGAAGCAGTAACCTTAAAGAAAAGGTAAAGGGTAAATCTTTAAAACTAGAACTCTGTTAATCAAAAGAAATTAAAGCCAAGTAAAAAGAAAAATCACAAGCTGGGAAAAAGTATTTGCACATGACAAGAACAATATGCACAGCACATATATAACTTCCAAGAGGTCATTGGAAAAAGGCAAAAAATGAGCAGGCATGTTACAAAGAAAGCAAATTAATAATAAATACATGAAAAAAGTCTAATCATATTTGTTAATGAGTTAGAATTTGGCAATCTCCAAACTGATAAAAAAAATTGAAGTTTCAAAATATTAACTGTTATCATGACCATAAGCAGCATCATTATCATACTCCAGTGATGTAACCACATTGGAAAACGATTTTACACATAAAGGGTTTAACATGCTCAAATCCTACAATCTAACAACCCCAAAATCTACAGTAGAAGTCCCAACTTAGAAACTACTGAAATGTGATCAATGAAGGAAGGATAAACTGGAGTATAGCCATGAACCACATAGTGATTTTTCGGTCAATGATGGACAACATACATGAAGTGGTCCTCAACAGAGGAAGAGAGTAGGCCATACCATCGAGATCAGTGGAAGGAGACTCTAAGAGATTTGCACCAGAACAAAATCACCTAATGACTAATTTCTCAGAACATCTTCCTGTTAAGCAACACAAGACTGTATATTCAAGAAATAGAATACAACAGCAAAAGTAAATAAACTACAGCCACGTACATCAATACAGATGGAGGGATCTTAAAGACAAAGCAGGCTGTGACGTGACAGCACACCTGTAGGGCAGCTCCGAACAAGTCCAGTTCTCCCGACCATGAGACTGCTCTGGGTCCAGAACGGACGGCATCCGGCCAGTGGCCACAGGACATGAATGTGTTTCCACAGCTGGACCACTCTCCCAGCACGCATGCACCCAGAGCCAGATGTCTCTCCTCGAGACAACTCTGTGCACCCTCCCTGGGGTTCCCCTGCACTCAGGCTGTCTCTGCTAAACACGGCACACCCTGTTCCTTGTCCTTAAAACCAGACAGAAACACATCTGACATGCTGCCTTCAGACCCCCTGTAAGCAGTGCAGGCATGCCTGTCTCTTCCAGCCCTCCGAGTAGGTTCTCTGAACTATCAAAGAATTAGGGGAAAGTTTCTGTTTAGTGCTTTTACATTATGAAACTATATATTTACCAAAGGCAGTCAAGCTGTAAATTTTAAACAGGTAAATTTTGCTATATGTAAATCATGTTAATAAAACTATCCTTGAAAAGACACTGAACAAAGAAAGTGAATAGTGAAGCCAAAAAGTGTATAGTTCTATTTACAAAAGATCAAAACAGGCAAAAAAATTAAATGCAGTTAAATTATAAAGTAACTTAAGAAAAAGAAATGTACAAAACTTAGAGCGGCAACTTCCTTTCCAGGACAAAGGAAAAGAGTGGAATTGGAAAAATCCTATGAGGGGCTTCGAAAGTACAAGCTGAATAACAACACAGAGGTGATGTGTTTTTTTAAACTGTTGAGGCCAAACATATAAGAGACATAGTCCTTTATTTTATGTAAAATGTTTCAATTTTTTTAAATAAGGGAAATTTAAATAGTTGGAATTTAGAGATGAACTTAAAAAATCTATTTTAGCAAAATTCACTAACAATTAAGGCTAGCTATTCTGTTGTACTTTCAGGTTCCTTCTTAAATTTTCAGAACTTTGTTAGATAGTCTAAATTTGGATGTATTGTTAGAAAAGATACTCTGAAGTATTAATGGGAAAAGGACTATAATGAATGCAATTTACTCTCAATAGTTCAAAAATACAAATGATATAGATACATACATATCTATAAAGAGATCAAAATAAGGCAAATGCAGTTGAGGTTCAAAATGAGCAAGTGTGCCATTCTTGCCACCTGACACTTTTCAAAATTAAAAAAAGAAGTTTTTTAACTGTTACCCAAAGAGACTAAAACAGCACAGAAAACATCGCTTGCTACTGAGAACATACTTTTCATGCCTCTGTCTTATTCTAATCACTCTTTATGTAAAGGAAACATGTACTGATTTACCTGCTTCCTCTCACTGCTCTCAGACCCAGAGCTGTTGGGGTCCCCGGATTAGAGCATCAGAACAGGCTAGACTCATTATTAAAGTGTCCTGGGCTACAATTAATTGTCATCATTTAGTAAAGTGGTTTCATATGGCACCAAAAGTGGTGATACTTTGGGTAAGGGCCCTGTAGATTCACAAATGTCTATTTAAAAGGAATATAGCTTTTGGTGGGAAATAATAAATATGAAGAGTCAAATGTCTCCCAGTTTGGAAAACAATGGCAGAAATAAATCAATTCACTCTCAACAATGCAGAAGTTCTAAAGTAAAATAAGTCATGCTACATGTACACTAAAGGAGAATGCTTTTGTCCCCAAACATGACACATACCTGGTCATATGCTGCCTTTTAGGCCATATAAAGAGACTGTGTAATAGTGGGAGAATATAAACTCTTGAAAGTAAAATCCACACTCTGGCACTTTTCAACTAATGATAAACAGCCTCTTGCTTCACACCATTATATTTAATATGAATCCGCAAGTCAAATGTGCAATACACAACGTGACCTAAGGAAAAATAAGACGAGACGAGATGAGAATATATGTCATACGTCATCTCAAAGAAGATGCTAAAACTTGCCTACTACCATACATCATAGCTCATTAGAAATGTACATTAGTCTCCTCTGGGTCAAAAAGTCACTTTGCATAGAAAAATTTATCATGCTCCTGCTTTGCTATAAGTATAAATCTTTTCAGATAAAGTCACCAGGGTACACAATTGCTCACTGATAAATTAATTACTAGTGAGACAAAGCATGTGACCAATAGCTTTGGGGAAGACCTTGCTTAATATTTATTATAGTAACCACAAAAGCCTTCCTACTGTGAATTAAAGCTGCCCACAACATTTTAATTCTGGCTACTGGGTGATTAGAGAAATAATAGCAGCTGCTGATACAGTTCAGCACTTTAGCATAAACAACTGTGACAGGCTGGAGACCCTGCCTATAGGCAGGGTCTCTAAGTGCATTTTGTTGTTAGAGCAGCACTCCAAAGAAGGGGGAGGGAGGAGGCAGTCAGGATAGAAAAAAGAAAACATGCTTCCATATACAATCATCAAATCCACCTGGTCTCTGTTCTTCGTTTTCTAGAGTCGCAGAAACCTTTGAAATTTTGATCAAAGATATGAACTCTCACCCTTGGAAACTGCTATGCATCTACCAAACATCATTTTGCATTCAATTTCAGGGGGTTCACTGACCCAGGTTAAAATGCCCTGCACCACACAGATGGTCATAATACTGCAAGTAAGATTTAAAAAAAAACAAACGACTTACCAACTCCAGTTTTTGTGCCTAAAGAATAAGTAAACACAGTTAAGAGATGACAGATACATTACTGCTGGACTTTAGACGTAATAATTATAATTTTATACTAATAAAATCCACTGATAAACTAACATGACACATTCCTACAAAACGCAGTTACAGATTCATTTTAGCTATTCCCTTCCTCCTAAACAAAGACTTGCACTAAAGACAATTATTAATTACAACCAATTTACAGACACTTACAATGCAAGAGTCTGTTGAAAACAAAAACTATTGACCCAAACAGTTTTTCTAGGCTACAGTCTGCGGCAGGCAGCTCTAATTGTTTAACTAAATCCTTGTTCTTTTGTAAATCCTTGTTCAAATGTAAATTACATCTGGCAAAGCCTCAGGAGTGTGGGGTATCTGATCTTTTCTGTTGATCTCTGTAAATACAAATTTACAAATCTCTGCTTCCTAACATATAAAGAAAAGTGGAGCTGAGAGCGATGTGATTCAATTCTAACAAAGTAGAGGGGTTTTGAACAAATCTGAGTGCAAACTTTGTATTTGATTAGAGAAGCAGAAGATTAAAAATATAATTACTCAAATACATGTGTTGTTATAAAATGATTTATTAATGGATTACCAAATAAAGCACTGTGATTATGGATTTCAGTGATCAAATTTACTTTCTTATACTCTTGAAGACCAATAGATAGTAGAATATGTAAATAAATACACTCCTTTCTCATACCTTATTTTCTGGCTGAGTGCCCCATGGAGTTTTAACAAAAGCATTATTTATTCAACAGTTGAGCATCTGACAAAATTACAGAGCAGCAACTATCAATCTCAGGAATTTATCTGAGTTTCTCTAATAATCCTCAAATACACTTTTAACCATGATTGAACAAATCCAAATGACATGAGAAAAATACTTAAAGATTAGAAATATCCCTACACCACCAACCAGAAAAAACTCTAATTACTAAAGGTCTTTTAGTTTGGTCTTAATTGCAAATCTCTTAAAAAATTTTCTTGTAACAATACTAAACCTGTGGGGTCAGCATAAGCATGATCTCAAGAAGCTGCTATTTGCCAATCACTCACTCGTCTGCTCACATGTAATGAAATCCATGCTTCATTTCTCATAACAATTCTATTGAGATGTAATCTATATACACGTTTAGAGTGTACGATTCAACTGTCTTCAGTACATTCACAGAGCTGTGCAGTCGTCACAACTGCTGCAGAACATTCTCAACTCCTCAAAAGAAAACCCTTAACCATTTACAGTCCCTCTCTATTTTCCCCTAAATTCTTCCAGGCCTAGGCAACCACCCATCTAATTCCATCTTTATGGATTTGCCTGCTCTGGAAACTGCCTATAAATGGAATCATACAATCTGTGGTCCTTTCTGACCTGCTTCTTATCATCTTATTTTAGAGATCTGTCCGTGTTGAAGCACGCATTAGTATTTCATTCCTTTTTACTGCCAAATAATATTCCGTTGTACAGATACAGCACATTTTATTCATCTAACCATCAGCTGACAGGCATATGGGGCCTCATTTTCATCAAATCTTTCTTTAAAAAAATATTTTTAATCTTTCCGAAAATATTTTTATGCCCAACTTGTCTAGAAGTAATTCGGTAGTTTATATTTAACATTCTGAATATTCAGTCATGCCCTGGTTTCTGTGCAGTGCACACACAATCCCAAGGACCCGGGTTCACGTTCTAGGGACCAAGGGAAACAACCAAGATGAACAA
This sequence comes from Solenodon paradoxus, assembly GCA_004363575.1. Lineage (NCBI taxonomy): Eukaryota > Metazoa > Chordata > Mammalia > Eulipotyphla > Solenodontidae > Solenodon > Solenodon paradoxus. Next base: position 296,823 of record RJWH01000313.1, read on the forward strand.
CTAAATAAAATAAAGTGCTTCTTCCTCCTCTCTTCATTCCTATCTGCACCTTCTCAAAATAAATAAATTTTCAAAGATTTAAATATTCATATTCTCTTACTTAGGTTTCTACTTCAAATCACTTACATTTAGAAAATAAATAGTTAAGAAGGCAATGACAACTATTATAATGAAGCTAACTGGAATACTGCTTTAGGGGAAATTACTAATCTATATTCCTCAACAGGAGCTTGAGTAAATACTCATTCATCCATAAAATGGAATAGTTAGAAAGAATGAGACAGGCATATATGTATTCCCAGAGAAAGGAAAGCATTATTCTGTTAAGTTAAATAAGAGGTTAGAGAACAGTTCATGTACATAATCTTATTTATGTAAAATTATATTTATGTATACATAGTACACACCTAGATTCTCTTTATCAAAGGATACACTCCAAACTTTAAAAAAGTAATTGCGGCTAGGAAATAAACACGAAGGAAGGTTTCTTGTTTATCATTTTCTTAATAAACAGGAAAAAAATTAGAAATAAATCTTAAAAGCCCCTGGGTGATAAGTTATGACTTAACTGAAACTGCAAAAAGCTCTTAGAAATGTAATAATCAACACTGCAATTTTGAATAAATTGGCAATTTCCTATTTATCTTGACTGTAGATTTCAAAAATCAGATTATACCAACTAAACAGACATTGTTTCCATGCATTAACCTATTTATGCCAACTTTGTGTTGAAATATTTACATTATTGCTTAAATACACGCGAATCTATTCATCGTACTGTCTTTTATATGTAAAGATATGCCACTGATAGTGACTGTCATCTTTGTATACAGATTTGCCTTTAAATACTGCTATATTTTCCAGATCATTAACATGGTTTTTGAAAAGTAAGAACTGGTACGCCCTGGTGGAGTAACACTTTGGTCAGCCGCCATCAGCTGCTGCAGTTCATATACATCCAAGACCCGGTTTGCATCCTGGGGCCTGGAGGAACAACCAAGATAAACAACTAAAAATAAAGTGCTGCTTTCTCCTCTCTCTGCCTGCCTGCTTGCTTCTGCCTTCATTCCTAATTGTACCTTTGTTCAATAGATCAATAGTAAAAATTGCTTACGATCCAGCAATTTGAGAGCGAACAGCAAAGCAAAACAACTTATGTTCAGGACCAGGCACTGCTCTAAGCTCTCTTTGAGTGTTAACTAATGCCCACCTGAAACTGATACTATCAAACAGGACCCTGAGGTACAGAGAAGCGTCACATAGCAGTACGTGAAAAAGCTGGGATATGAACGCAGGCAAATCTGGCCTGATGGTCTGTGCCTGAACCACAGCTCTCTGCTGAGTCCGTTGTGAAGAGACCAGAAAAACCCACTGTGTAGATTTCAAAGACAGTCTTTCAAAGTCATTCATGCAGCTTTGAGTGCTACATGCCTGTGGTCCTCCCTCTTCTGTGGTCCTCATCAGCAAAGTCTTAATCGTCACCAACTTTGTGGTAGTGCTGTAAGAACAGCCAAGACGGAAACATGAAATCTAAGACAGGATCACAGTATGCTAGAAATTTACAATCTAATTAGCAGACATATTATAGCTAAATGAAATCAGTGAAGGTCGTGTTAGGGTTATCACAATATTTGAAAACATGATGTGCATGGAGTATCTAGCAACAAGATACAGGCTTCTCATGCTTCCCTTTACATTGTCAAGAAGCTTACGTCACAACGGCTTCACATACTTTTTTCAAAACACTTTAAAACAACACTTTGAGATCTCGAAGCAGTCTTACCCCAGGAAACATTCACAGAGAATATTTTCAACAGTGAAATGTCTCCAAAGGTTGTTACCAAACCCTTTTATTGAAGCAGCCTTCTATCCAATAACCCAACAGGAATAGAAAACTTAATATATAATACACACCTGCCTCCACAAGCCATTAAGTTTTCATTGAAGTATACCTCACACACAATGTGTGATTTAACCAACTAGTCACAGTCTTCTAATCAACTGTAATTTGTCTTCAATGATATTAATTTCATCTGCTCTTCAGTATCATCAAACAAACTCAATTCCTCAAAATTCAGCCTGCAAAAATTCTTCCTTTAAAAAATGTATCTCTGGGCATGGCCTAGTGGAGCAGTGATTAGATCAATTGCTCCCAAAGGAGCAGGCCACATACCCCTGGATTTGAGTCCCAGGTCTTGGGGGAAACAGCCAGTATAAACAACTAAATAAAAAATAAAGATGTTTCTTCCTCCTTTCTCTTCCAGCCTGCCTGCCTAGCCCTTTCCTTAAAATAAAAATAATAATAAAAAAAAAAAATCTCATATATTTGAGGAATGGCGAACATAACATTTGGGTTTATAGTATTTTGTAAGTCAAAGTCACCCCAATAAATATTTTTTTAAATCATCTCTGGTCCTCTTCCTCTTAGCAGAAACATATCTTAAAACTGTTCTTTAATAATACCTATATTTCCACAAGGTGTTCTGTATAGTACACATAAATATGATGAAAACTGAACATACCAGACTTCTGAGTATCTGAAATTGTTAAGTAAAATGTCTATAAATATTCCAAAACATAGTTTGTGACTTATAACATTAGTTCACAAGCTATAAATAGTAAAGACTATTCTCTATAAATGTAGAACAGCTGTTATTTTAATTTTGAGAGGCAAAGGCAAAGACTTCAGCAATTGGGTATTCTTAGAGCAGTTTACTTTTACTTTTTTTTTTCCCCCATCAACCATCCTTAAATTTTAAATTAAAAAATATCCAATTCCTTCAACTTCACCTTGAAAGTTTAATATGATATTTTCAATTGCTGGTGTACGATTTATTCTTGTACTTTAAACTCATTTACTTCAACTAATCCATTGTCATGGTCTTATTCATTCCTAATATTACACCGTTTTTCATCCACTATTTATTTTCTTGCATGCATAAAAATCTAACTATAAGATTATTTGGGTGACACTAACATTTTTGTGCTCTTTATTTCTAAATAAAAAGCTACTGTGTTGCTAAGCTCTATACCAGTCACTGTTTAATGAACTACATACATCATATCATTCAGCGTGTACAGAAAGTGTTTGTGCTAGGGATCCACAATGACAAGCAAAACTGGTATGAGGCCTGAAACTTCATGAGAGGGTCTGAAGACACTGTCATTTATGTTTAAAGATCCTGCCTGGAAAACTCAGCCATATCCATAGAATACCATGTATTTTATGAATACTTTCAAACTGTCTTTCATTAATTAAGCTGCTTTATGTTTGGAGCTGCAATGCAAAAAGTTTTATAAAATATTCAGTAGCCACTAAAAATAAAATTCTCAAAATACCAGATGTTTCTCTGTACGAACACTCATGAGTCAAGAGCTGGAAAGCAGGAGAGGAAAGAATGCATTCTTAGGAAAATAAACTGCTAGAAACAGGCAGTCACAGTAAATAACCGTAAGAAAAGATGATCTCAATACCTTTGTACCAGTAGCTTTCTCCCCAACAAGCAGAGAAGACATCCTTCAGGCAAGATAATTTTCTATTATATTTATTAAACTTCCACATTCACCAAAAACTAAACATGATATCAGAGACCACTAACAGTAGGTTTACTTCATGCAATTAAAATCTCAGTTCCCAACAAAGCATGCCCTTCCCAAGACATTAGTGTCAAATTCTAGGAAAAGTTGCTTTAGGCATTCATTTTGAATGGCATTCATGATTCCCCAAGCAGTACAGAAACTTACCAATATCACAGAATGAGAAGAAAAGGACATGAGTCAATTAAAAATTAAAAATTTGGCATGCCTGATAGCTCCAGTGCTAAGTCTGCAATTGGGGTGTGGACCATGTAAAGCCTAAGGACCCAAGGTGAGGGGTGGGGTGGGGTAGTGAAAACCAAAATAAACAAATAAAAGTACTTCCTTCTCCCCTTGCTTCAAAATACTTCTTCCTCCTCTCCCTCTCTTAAAAATATTTTTTTAATAAAAATTTCTTCTTGAGCATCCATGGAGTTTGATATCTGCAGGGTTTCTGTAAACGATCCCATATGGGTACTGAGAAACAAGGATCATCTAAGCCAGCGGTAGCAGTCATTCTGCAGTATATGTGTATCAAATCAAGAGGCTGTTCACCTTAAACTTAAACAATGTTATATGTCAATGAGGATATTAGTCACTAAGTGACTCTGTAAAATCTTAAGGGAGATGTTTCAAACAGGTAACAAAACAAGTTACAAAAATAGTCACATTCTTTTTGAGCAACTGGTTGAAGAAGAAATTAGAAGACAACCATGTAACTGAGAGTGTTTTGGGACAGGGCATGCTCTGGTGGCTCATCTCTCCTGCCTGCCTACATACTTGCCTTCCTTCTTTCCTGTTTTCTTCCTCTTCCAAAAAAAAAAAAAAAAAAAAAAAAAAAAAGACCTTTGGAATTGTGACATACCTTACAATTAAGTTTTAATGATTTGATTACTAATATTTTTTCTTCTTCTTTCTTTTGTCTCACCTAAATCCCAAAATGTCATAATTGATTGCATCTTCGAATGAGTGAAAATACAGTACTAAATCAAGTAACAACAGCCTTGTAACAAGCAAAAAAGGTCAAGCTTTTCTGCAAAGGCAGAGACCAAGGGAAAGAAGCAGTAAAAGCCCAAAGGGAGGCAGTAAAATAGAACAGCAGGTACAGGGAGGCTCTCAGATGGCACCTGCACTGGCGGCAGCAAACAGAAGATGCTGACTACAGAGATGAGCAAGGCCAGCAAAGGCAGGAGCCAGAAAGGCGTGCTCAGAGCCAGACTCGGCCTCAGCACCTTGCCCAGCCCCGGGAAACACCGGGTGCTGGTGGAGGGGCTGCACCGCAAGGCAGCTCAGCCACAGAACACTCAGGACTGTGATGTCTATTTTGACCTGACAAAGTCCCTGTGGTCCTGCTCTCTCTTTCCTCGGAGTCCCCACTGTTGGAGGTAAACTACAGCCAACTTGCAACTGTCCATTCAACTGGAATCTTTTCATGTCTGATTCAAATTTGATTCTCCAACTAGTTTTGGCTTATTAATGACAATGCAATAGTAGAATCAGTGTATACTATAGTTTACAGCATACCATAAAGTTTTTATGTGCATGATTCAGTTCTTTAGATTGCAGGTCAGTCTGGCATCTCTACTACACCATAAACTTAAAGTTCACAAGGACAATCATGTACCCCATACAGTGCAATCGCTCACCCCACACTCACATAAGCAGGAAGTCTAAACATCAAAGAATTCTGCTTCCCTTTCTACTTTGAGACTAAAAGAAATGAGGCAGATAGGAAATAACAGTGCATGTGGAGTAATAAGAGAGAAAAGGTTTCACAATATGAAAGATATATTACCAATGACTGCAAAGGTGCCCAAGAGACCTATTTGAGTGATGGAAATGTTGTGTTTTATGGTGGTGGCTTATAATAATAAAAACTCAAGAAAATGTATAATTAAAATGGGCACATTTCGTTATATAGGTAAATTATACCTTAATAAAATTGATTAAAAAAATATTATCCAGGAACTAATTATTCAGTTTAGAATAAATCAGTTCCATTAACTCTCTTCCTTCTCTGTCAGTTGCTCATATCATATTGTAGCCACCTCATTAATTCTCATAAAACACATTTGAAAACTGGTAGAAAAATCTGCAAATAATATTAAAGAAGTCCATTTCTCTACTTTTCAGAAGGTATGGTCATACACTGGCCTAAAAGGATTTTGATTTTGTCATTTTGCTTCTGTCTGAATCCTGGTCCTGAGTTTTACACGGCCTGCACCTTCACTGCCTTGGCCACCTGAGCCACGAGGCTGCCCCTACAAGGGTGTTTTCATAAATACTGTCTGTGGCTCTCAAGCACTATCAGGAATTGTGCTTTATTCCCTACTGCCCTCAATTATAGAAAAGGCAGAGAGTAAGAACTGAACTCAATCATTGGAAAACATTTCATTTTCATAGAAACGGTAGAACATTTCAGTGTCATATGGAAGAAAAATGTAAGCGGAATTGCTGTCAAACTGAACTTTCGCTAATGCTGCTTTCTTGAAGAAAAATCCAGAAGTTATGGTTTATATGTTTGGTAATAATAAATCTTGGATATTAGCCTGGCAAATTCTTCATGGGCTTATAAGGTGATTGCCACCTAAAGAGCTCCAGAGTTGGCCTAATTTTACCCCAAATAAATGTTTCTAGAATTCTGAAAGACACATATAAATCAAAGAAAACTCCTATGTCCCAAATGAAAAGGCTAGGTTGGTTTTCTCAACAGTTCTTAGTTTCAGTCATGCTTAATCTCTAGATAAGGTCTGACCACAAATTTAATCAGGTGATAGATAAATGTCTCCAGCAAGGCAAGTCATAAAAACCATCCAAAACTTAACTAATCTGTATTCAAATATTAAAAATCATAGGTGGGGCAAAATAAAGTTTTTGTGCTATTTCATTCAAATCTCCTAAAGATACTTTACTGGCCAATATTTCAACAATTAAGAGAAACAGTTCAGACATAGAAACTGGTTCTCTTGTCTTTACAATGTTCACATAGCTTTTACTGAGTCAAAAATTCCACTCTTTTTTTAGAAGCAGGAAGGAAAAAATTATTACACGGGACTAACAGCAGAGTTCTTTAACTGTGCTTCATTAGCGAGATGCTTTCAGAGCAAAGTCACTGAAAACATTTGTGATGTTAAATCTTGCTACTTACTAGTAGCTTTATTATCAACGTTGTTATTGACCTTGCTATTTTATTTTCAATTTATCTGTGGTGATAGGTAACACATTAGCTTTACTCATAATTTTAGAGTAAGGGACAGCCAATGCCCATGAAATTAAAGAAAGTACAATATCGGGGTTAAATATTGTCAAATAGGAAGGCGGTAGAAAGGATAAAGATAATATTGATATGAAATATATTGATGTCAACTCATAAAAATTGTGTATGTATATTTTTAACTCTCTCTCTAAAATGGCTTTTGTACTCATGAGAAATGACCTTGGGTACTCATTAGAACTTGTCTAATGTTCTTTTCCACTAAATGAATTTTATCTCAAACTAGTAAGTATTCCAAGATTCTGGAACACATTTTCTTTCCAGAAATCATGAAATGGATGGCTGAATAAACACTTCTTCCTTCACTCTCTTCCTGTAAGCTTCCTGTCTTGGTTCCTGCCTGCTTCCTTCTCCTAAATAAATAAATAAATATGAAAACATAATTTTTTTTTAAAGTCTTTTAGATCTAAACCAAATATGACACAATGCTTGTTTCAAGAGATCAGGCAGAGTTTCATTTACTGTATCCCCCATTAAACAATGTTGAGAAATTTATCAGTATAATAATAATTAGAATTATTTCTTCAACAACACCCTCGTCTTCTAGGCACACTACTCCACTAATGATCATATTAATGTACTAATAACAGCACCACTTTTGAGTATTTACCATGTGCTAGACATTATTCTAATAATCATTTATTAAAGCACTAGGTAGCACTTTACCTATTTTACATAAAGTTGGAAATTAAAGGACAGTTAGTTAAGGTTAAGACCACCCAGCTAGTAAGTGCAAATATCAAGATTAGTACACAGGGAGCCTGAACTCCAGAACGAGTGCTCCTAATGTCACTTTGATGAATGAAGGAAAGACTATTCCAATTTTCCAATGGGATACAACATAGTTTAGTAGACAATATATCTGTTGTTAATAAGCAGAAAGCTTTGGTAAAGAGAGCTATGGGAGATAAAGCAAAAAAATAAATAAATAAAAGGTCAAAGAAACAGAACTTTAGTTTGGATTAATGATAAGCTGAACCTTGTAATCCAAATTTTTAGATAGTGTTATAGCCAGAGGCAATACGCAAATGTAATGTTTTTATAACATTAAGACGTTAAGTTCTCCATGAAGCTAGTCTCCTGAAACTTACAAAGTTTTGGAAACCAACATAACATTAATTTTTTAAAAAGTATGTTCTTCATCTCAGCATGTATATCAAAATGTTAACAGGAGGGTGAGTAAATTTTATGTCTAATAGCCTATAGTATCTAAGTTCATTTTTATAATTAGGGGAAAGGTATATTAAAAAGTTATTTGAGCCATAACCTGGTGGCTTAGTGGTTAAGTCAGCCAGCGCGGTCCACGTACATCCCAAGGACTCAGGTTTGACACTAGGGGTCCAAGGGGAACAACCAACATGAGCAACTAAATAAATTAGATGGGTGCTTCCTCCTCCTTCTTCCTGCCTACTGGCTCTCCTGCATTCCTGACTGCACTTTTCCTTAGGAAAAAAAAAAAAAAGGAGGTTATTTGCTGCTCACCCTGGTGACTCACTTGCTAAGCCTACAGCTGGGGTGTAGACCCAGGCCAGGGAAAACAAGCAAAACAAATAAACAAACAAATAAATAAATGTTTCCTTCTCCTTTTCCTGCCTTCCTTTCTTCCAAACCCTTCTCCCTCCTCCCCTTTCCTTCCTCAGTTAAAAAAAAAATGTATTTGAGCTTTGAAAAAGAGAAGAAAGGTTCTAGGCCTCTTTCTTCCCCTGCATGAAGAAAACCTGACTATGCAAAAGTTAGCTGTGAGTTCCTAAAAAGTCAGTCGCAAGGACACTTGGATTCGAAAATAAGAACAAATATAGACTGTTCCGTTTGTCATTTTAAAAGCGCTACGAATGAGGAAAGAGAGCAGGAGTTCCTTTCCCATTCAACTTCTCAAAGTTCGCAAAATTAAACGGCTAAAGGGAGACGAAAATGCTCTCTTTCTGGAACACTAGCTCCTAGCGCCAACAGGCCAGACTGTTGGGCGTCATAAAATACCCCCCAGACTTGGCGACAACTTCCTGTGGGCTGCCCTCAGCTCACACTCTGTACAGGTCACACCTGCAACAGCCTTTCTCCTGCTCTCAGCTGACTAGCCACTGGGTCTTCGGCCTCCCTGCTCTGATTTCTGAACCAACAAGGTTCAGCCATGAGACCAGGGCTCAATGTCTGGGCATCGTAAGATCTATCAAAAATAATTTGTTAATTGGAAGCTTATTAAAGAAAGTCTGCAATGGCTTATTTAACAAAGTCTGTGCAGTCTTAATAAAAACTTAATAAAGTCTGTAATGGTTTACTTTAAATTATAGATAAAAACAGGTTAGATGCTATTCCCACCACGTGCATTCTAGGGTAGCTTGCTACAACTAACCTACAACCCTCCAAGCCCCTGGAGGACTGACACACTGAGGAACATCATTTGACATGTCACTTCAAAGTTAAGACAGAAAACGGAAACTCTGACAACAAGGGCAAGTGGAAGATGCTGCCTCAACCCAACTGCCACTTAGGAACCAGAGAACAGAAGGTGTCTTTGTCCCCTAAGAGAATGAAGGACAAGTGGGCTAGCAGCCCCTGCCACTCACAGAGCTGCCCAACTCAGCCAGCTCTGGACTCCAGGGCACGTGGGAGAAGGCTCACAGGTCCAACATTTTCCCTTTGTCTCCCCCTCTCCCTCCCATGACAATGAGAGGGAAAATTTCTCTATACTGAATCACATCAATGCCAACGAAGTCAGGTCACTGCAGGGTTCACCCCAGCCTGGGACCACGTATCACTGTGGGCAGACAGCAGCTCTGCCATCATCACATGGCTCTGCCTAGGACGGAAGCCTCTTCCACCTGCTGTCTGAACAGATCACACTACTATGTAGGCTGCTCAGTGAACACTGAAAGTGTGAACTCTGTCCAAGTCTGGGTGAGCCGTGGGCAGGATCAGCCCTAACAAACTGGCACTCAGCAGCTACGGCCTGTGCGTGGCAGCCCATGGCAGTGGCAGTCAACGCTGTAAGGATCCAGAGCCATACTGTGCTGCCATTATCCAAAAGCCACAAAACATGCAGAGTCTATCATTATGTAATAATCGAGTACCGAAATTAAAGGTCTCACAGGGCCCAGACTAGGGGCGGCAGAACCACAAGTGACAGCATGAATATAGCCTGAGGGCCAAATAAAAACACCCCAACTACATCTCATATGCCCAGAGACAGATCTTCTTGCAAAATGCACATCCCTGTCTGTCATGGTATCCAGACACAAACACCCAGAGACCACTTACTAAGTACACAGAATGTGCTAGCTGCTAGGGAGAAGGAATAGGGAAGAAACAGAAGAGGAAGAAGCCAAGGGGCTCTGTCCTCAAGTTTACAGTCTAGAAAGGGCACTAAGTCATTTACATAAATTCTTCAGGGGCATAGAGTGGTCATTAGCTTCCACAGAAGTATTTGGAAGTGCTGACTCAGCATTCCGACTGGACTCACAGAGTTCTAATGAACTGTCAAGTAAATGAATGCAAGATACTTTACGATTCTGCCTCTGAGTAAGGGAAATAAACAAGCAAGCAAGCTTGCACACAGGCACTAACAAAATGTTTATGGTATGCTGTGCTTCAAACCTGTAAAACACTCTGGAAACTAATGGAGAACGGCCAGAAGCCTGGGACAGTTCTTCCCAGATGCTCAGATCCCCCAGGCAGCCTCTTCTGAGTCCAGCTGTGCCCACCCTCCTGGGGGATAAAATGATCTTGGGGTAGAGGTGAAAAGTGGCAGGTGTATATATACAGAGGTCCTTAAGACCCTATGTGTATTCCAACTCCTCTCCACCATCCAGAGTTCCTTGGTTGACAATGGAGACAAAGAAGACTGGGCAGCAGTTTACTAAAATATTAAGCCATCAAGTTCCTCCCCGAAAGGTTCAATTCACTAGCAAGGTGGCAGTCTGGTCAAAATCAGAACAAGTGCCTTCGGTTTTGAAGATGGTGTACCATACCCCAAAGACCTTGCTCAATGATGCAAACAGTATGGGGTCCCTTTACATTTGTTACCACCCCAGTCAGACTGTCTGAGCTGCTGGGCACTTTCCACCTGAAGACTGGTCTCCATGCAACAGTCCCCAGAGCAGGAGGCACCGGACATAGACCAGGTCTTCTGCCCCCATCAAGAGTGTTCATGCAGGGATATTCACAGTTATGACTTGTGTCACGTGGCCATGTGTGCTGACGTAATACTCTACCGTAAAATCAGAAGTCCTTATGGAACGTCCCCATTTTGTAAGCAAGTCAGAAACAACTGGAGAGCTTTCATGAAAATCAGCATTTCAGAAAATGAAAAATCTGAGTTATTATTTGTCCCCAATTTAAATGTCTTCAAATACATATCAGTTCCTAAACTACAGCTTCTCACAACTCCACTTCATGCCCCAATAGATAGCCAGGACATCCTCACGGCAGAAGCACAGTGGGAGCAGCAGGGAGGAAAGAAGCTTCAGGCACCAACTGCAGGGTTCCATCCAGCTAACTCTGCAAAACCATGAGCGACAAGAGCACTCTAAAATCACCTCATGCTACCCAGAGATTTGGCGAAAAAAAGAGGGAGATGCTGAAAAGACGTGAGACTTGGTTCGGTTTAGTATCTACAAGCTCAAATTCTGACAAGAGTTTCCAGTTGACCCTTTCCACTCCCCAAATACCTATGACACCTACTTATCCAACTCTAAAGCAAATCAAAACCCAATTTGCTTGCATTTTCAAAGCAGCCTCTCTCAGGCAAACACATGTGAACAAGCTGGCCTTCTGCAACACTTATTTTTGTCTTTATTTGGGCAACAGGTTTTGGCCACATGGATGGAGGAAGGGCAGTAGAATGATCAGGAGAATGGATTCAAGGCTTATAGATATGGCTACAACCCATTTCTGCTCAGCATGCCTACCAGACGGATCTCAGACATCCCTAGAAAGATTTTAGGGAGGTGTTTCCTATCTCTAATACCCAGTCAGCTGCCCAGGATCCAGGTGTTTAAAGCAAAGATTGCATTAAAAGTAATTTAAAAAAAATAATAGCTAATTGAAGCAGGCAATGAAAGGTAAGCATGTAACTGACCTAAAATCAATCTACTTCTATCCTGTCATTAGATCTCTCAGAATCCTGGAATAAAAATGTCCCTCTGTGCTGATAGGAGCTCAAACATGCTGATTAACAGCTGTCTAATCACAAAGGCTGAGGCATCCCATAAAAGGCTTTATCTTTCCCATGCAAAATCAGAGATAACGAATACCTACCTCAGACATATTCACACATTTCAGCTCTAAGACAGACACTGGTCTTGTCTCTCACCGTGGTCCACTGTGTGAACTCCACATCATCAAGGTGGTGTTGGGGAGGGGCACTGGGACCATTGAAGGCCATGTCTTGGGACCCAATACTATTCCCTTTCCTAGTTCCTCCTCCTCTCCTCCAACAAAGCCACAGGCCCTGAGAGCTGGCTGAGATATGCAGAGAGAAAAATGAGAGAAACGCACGCTTCATGCTCACTCATGAACGTATCAAGTAGTCAATACATCACAGCTTTACGCTATCCTTCTATTTAGTTTGTATCTTAGTTTTTATATATTTCTGTACATAGAAAATTGGGTAAACTGATCAAAATTTCAGATGGCATACATCTCTCCCTTAAAAAATAAGACAAATACACATGCATTTAGGTTTACAGATCTTCTCTTAAATTTTTTTAAGGAAGAGTAAATTCAAAATATATTCAAATGTTTATATGAAATAGTCTAAATATAGCTGGAATGTTTAAAGTATCTGAGGTATGTACCAGACATTTTCAGTTTTAAATTGGAAAGATAAGGCCTTTTACTTGATTAGAAGTTCCACTACTGGAGTGTGAATTCTATCCCTGAGACCCAGAAAAGATCTCCAAACGGACCCTCTTGTCAGTCAACAGCTTAACAACAGGTGACGCTCCAGGACAAGCTATTTGCACTGACTTGTCCCCCTCAGCTCTAAAACATGGCTTGGTGCACCCTCCCACTTTATTTTCCATTGAGACACTTTTTTTGCACATGCACATTATATCCCTAGAAAAAGAGTCCCAGGGTTTTCCCTCCCATGTTTTCATCTTGCTTCTTCAGTCCACAAAATCCACTGAGGTTGTCAGTACAATGAAAGCAAACTGACAGGACAGGTGCAGGTTGTTCTGCCATTTTTCTACATCTCTGAGTTGTACATCAAATCTGGGAATGCTCATTCCACACTTCATTAACCTGCCTGCGAGATTCCCAAGCATTTTCCCAGCTCTGTGGTGGTCAGTGATTTCAAACTCGCCCACATAACCAGGCTTCACCATCACAGTCAGAAGCTGCAACAACTTCGGAGCACGGCCTAATAAGAACCTGGCACTTGCCTCTCTTCGGCATTGCTGGATGTGTGCGCGGCACTGTGGTGACAGGAAAAGAACAGGAGGGTGAGTGCACCTCCGTGCACTTCCAAACACAGGCCAAAGTTTTGTAAAGAACATTCACCTTTTACAGGTCTTCACATATGATTTCTGGACATAAATTCTTTACTCACATGAACAACTGCCAAATAACCAGAGACAGGCAAAACTGTTGTATAAGGAAATGCCCTCTCAACAAAATTCATCGTGCCCATCCCAGCAAAGCAGTGCTGCTGTGATCTGTCAGCTGAGATGGTGAAATGTCTGATCTGACATGCAAAGGCAGTCATTAAAACGCATACTACATTAAGTGTCCACATTGAAGTCACAAGGAATCAGAAATTCTTGATACTTAAAAAAGTAAGAATTTTGTGACAGATACATACATACAGACATACAGACAGACATACCCACCAAATCCTAAGTCAATAAGCATTAAGTGTCCCACCATAGCAAAAATAATAGAATTCTCAGTGTGCTATATCATACACCACAATCATTTTCATAACCCCTGTGAGGACTGTACTTTTGTTATACCCACTTTAGAGAGGTGGAAATCGAGAGTTAAGAGACTGTCCAATATTTCACAACTAGTAAGTTTCAGAGTCAGATTCAAATCTAAGTAACTTGCCTCAAAAGTCCACTCGAAGGCTCTTGGCCATGACACCTTTCCATTCCAGCACTTATACTTAACAGTATTTTACAAAACTAGTCATTCACACCCAATCGATGGCCACAGAATCACTATAAAAGGCAAATAACAGATATCCTTTTATTGAGAGCAAATGCCCAAGCTCTGTTACAAGATAATTTACAATACTTGTGAAAAAATGTAAACTGTTCAGGCTCACTTTTAAGTATATTGGTGAGGTTATTTCAATATATCAAACTACCAAGGCAAAGATGTACTCTGTTGTTCAAAAAAATTCAAGTATACACACAACTAGAGACTCTGTTCCATTCTTAGAAGAAAAAGGGTCTTTTGATAACGTATATACTTTGGCCTAAAAAAAACGAAAAGGGCCCCAGGGTTCCAAACTAGTTGATAAACTAGACACGATGGACACTAGGCCCATGCGACTGCATGCCAGTCCAGGGATCACCTGTGGTGACATTTCCATCAATTCCCAGAAAAGGAGAAAATTAATGATGTGGTAAGTTTTTCCCAAAACTTAAACTTATCCAATATTTAAACTCTATGATCCTCTATTCCGGTGTGAAGATGTCTCTTATATTATTAAATGAAGTATCAGGATAGAGTGGTGGTTCTATTTTAGTGTGCTTACTTGGTACCTTTAAAAGAAACTGGAAACTTTCTGATGATTCCATTTTTTTTCTTTTTAAATTTCTACTGGTTTAAAAAAAAACTGGTTTTCAACTCATCTTGGAAAAAAACAGTTAAATAATAGCCTGGCTTGAGAATTTTCATAGAAAGTCCTTTAGAAATACAACAGAACAGCAATTTGGAAAAAAATTATTTCACTGCATAATTCTTCATAAAATGTGAACTAAGCTGTCCTTCTCAAGAGAAAAACTATTCTAACCATCAAAGCCAGCAATACTTCAAGTTAAAAAAAAAAGCTAAAAGTGGTGTTACCATGCTAATGTTACCTGTTGGTACTGTAATTCTAGATCAAAAAAGCAGATGTTTGAGATTGGCTGCTCAAATTTAACACCACTATTTTTGTTGTTATCTTCCCTGTCATACTTCTCCCTACTTACTTAAAACATTACCCAAGAAACAAGTATTTTAAGGATCTTCTTCAATGTAATAATGTAACTTCCCTATTACAATTTGTATAGTGAACACTTAATAGACTACATAAATAGAAAGCATTTAAGGATGGAGCAGGAAAAGGCAAAACAGAAACCCTAACAGTCTGTTATCCAATTTTCAAAAGGGTATTTATTTACCACTGTTAAGTTCAGCTACAAATTACATTCTTCTGTTTAGCTGGGATAACAGACAGGCCGGCACAGGAAGCACCAATTCTGAGGGCTTGCTCTATGAAACCACAGAATGCAAGCATACTTAAAGGCTTGTTAACCTGATCAAGAAACTACATGTGAGCTTACTACATGTGGTCCCAAATCTGGGATAAATGGATTCAGAACTAGCAGTGGGACGCCTGTGCGCTTCTCCGTTTGCCCTTTCTGATTTTCCCCTGAGGCTCCCAGCCTGAGACACAGGAAGATTTGTGGTCATTCTTGGTGGGTGTATAATCTAGGGAGTGTCTCCCTAAGACAACACAAACAGCCAGAAGCAAAGGGTACAGCTTCCCTTTCCTCTAAGGCTTCCTTCCTGTTCACTGTCTTTGGGGGGAGCGGTAGGGTGCAGGGGAGACAGCTAAGGCGTCCAACTTCTTGCCCCAGGGGAGCAGATGCTTTCCTCTCACCTCTTCTACCAGCAGCACAACCCATCACACCTACAGGCCAGACTGCAGGGCCACATGGAATCAATCACTCTACTCTGCTTTCAATCTAAGATGGAAATGTCGGGGATTCACTGTAGTTTGGTGGGGATGTACCAGAACCCTGAGACACAAATCAAGCTGCCCAAGGAAGCTGTAAGCTTGCCATTTCTCCACCCCCATACATGCTTTTCGCATAAAATAACTATGCCTGTGAAACAGTTTAAAAACCACTGTACACAACTGTGCAAGTTGACGTCATTGACAGACCCAAATCAGATGGTTTTGTTGTTTGTTTTTTAAAGGAAAGTTGCAGGTAGGAAGCAGGCAGGAAAAGAGAGGAGGAAGAAGCACTTTATTTATTTTATTTAGTTGTTCATATTGGTTGTTCCTCAT
Organism: Solenodon paradoxus; assembly: GCA_004363575.1. Taxonomy (NCBI): domain Eukaryota; kingdom Metazoa; phylum Chordata; class Mammalia; order Eulipotyphla; family Solenodontidae; genus Solenodon; species Solenodon paradoxus. The sequence continues at coordinate 312,893 of RJWH01000313.1, forward strand.
GGCTCTGGGTTTCAAACCCAGCTCCTTGGGATGTATGTAGACTACGCCAACCAGAGGCTGCAGACATAAATATCCACCAGGTCACCAACACCTAAATCAGAAGATTTAAAATACTCAGTAGGCACATGCAAAAGCTGCTGTCCCAGCCACAGAAGGAGTCATGTAGAATGTCACTTAGAAACCCAGGCTCCTCAGCTAGCTGATAACAACTTCAGATATTTGGATCTAGTGGCTGTGTTATTTCACTTGACACCTTTAATTCTCCAGCAGCTACTAGAGGCAAACAGAACCTTCTAAGAACAGTGACTCTGTCCTCTCATTATCCTAATACTCTGGCCAGAAGTAAACTACAATGCAACCCATTCCTGTAATAAACATGACCCACTTAAATGTTACCTATAGACTCTCCCTCTAAGTTGGGATATACATGAATTTCAGAGCTTAAAAAATACCTTTTGAATCATCCAGTCCAGTCCTCAATTTTTCAGAGGAAGAAACATAGACGGAAAAGGATTGATGCCTAACGCAAGGACACAGATTCAGTTAGTGGCAGAACTGGGCAGCAACCAGACTCCCCACCCAGTTCACCAGGTAAAGCAGATCCTGGTATAGATGTGGTCCCTGGGGCTTCGCAATGGTATAGGAGCTGAGATTGGTATCACCTCGTAGTTACATAGCCTGAAGAGGGGACTGTGATCCACAGGAGACCACAGGAGAAAGGAGAATCCAGGATTCCCAAGAAGTGAGGATTACGTTAAGGGCTAGGCAAGCTCTCGAGGCTAGATGATCAAGGTCATTCCTTCCCTCTCTGCAGTCACTGAAGTAAAAACCAATAAGGAAGTGCACCCTGGTGGTTCGGGAGGCTGAGATGCTGGTGTGCAGGCCACATACAGCCCCAGGACCTGAGTTCAAGACCCAGAGTTGGGGTGGAAAATAAAAAATGGACAACTAATAAAGATGTTTCTTCAAACAGGTAACTAAGATTCAGAACTAGGCCTAGACCTGTGCTGTTCAATACAGCAGCCACCTGTTATGTGCTATATGTAATTGTTTATATGTAAATTAAATAAAAAATTCAGTGCCTCATCTGCATTAGCTATATTTCAAGGGTTCAATAATCATATATGTCCAATAGCTACCATATTAGACAGTAAATACACAGCACATTTCCATCATTACTGGGAAATTCTATTGTTCAGTACAGCTCTAGACCAATAGTTCTCAAAGTCTGGTCCTGAGCAAAAGTAAAAGTTAAAAGTTCAAATTCTCTAGACACACCCCAGTTCTGCTACAGGATCAGAAACATTTGAGGTAAAGCTCTTTACAGGACTTAGTACAAATCGAGAATGAGACCACTGGTCTTGTTACTGCCCATACAAAATCATTTTTCCATGATCTATCTCATACTTACATCTGAAAGATAAACTTTTAACTCCCTTACAATGTAAGAGAATATTTTGTTCTCTTAAATTATATGTTGTAATACAATGTATTGTATTATGCTGTCATATAATTTCAAAGACGTATTTTTGTGTTAACAAGTTTGCTTAAGAAGAAGCATCTTCAACTAGTAAGCAAAGTTTTCTAAAAAGCTTCATGAAGATTCTCTCAGTTATTTAACAGGGTTCGGGCCGGCACTTGTGGTTCATGTGGCTGGGATGCCTAGGGTATGGACTGCGTAAAGCCCAAGGACCAGGGTTCAAAACCCAGGGTAGGAGGTATGGACTAAAATACACTAATAAATTAATTAAAATGCTTTCTTCTCCTCTCCCTTCCTTCTTCTCTTTATCAAAATGAAAATAAGAGGAAAAAAAAAAAAAACATTAAGGTTCAAAAATCTAGAGAAAAAAAAAAACCTGCAGATCTCTACAGACTCTTCAATTATTAAAAATATTAATTATGGGTGCAGTTGACAGAGCAGTCAAATGCCTTTGGAGGTCAGTCGCTTCCAAAGGAGCAAATCACATACCCCTCGGTTCAAGTCCTGGGTCCAGGAGGAACTAACCAGCGTGAGCAACTAAATTAAAATAAAGATGCTTCCTCCTCCTTTCTCTTCCTGCCTAAACTATATTACATGACAAAATATAATTAGGAGAAAACACAAAACACAAAATTGGAACTACAAATATTTGTATTATATACATACAAAAACAAAATGAAGGCAGAGGAAAAGTAAGAATGATTTACATACTAAGCTTTTCAAGACAATGATTACCCCAACACACACACATTTTTTATTTGTTTTACTATAGTTACCTATGCAAAAACATTTTAGAATATCTAAGAAAGCAATTTTTAAAAAAGATGTAAGTGTGCTATAGTATGAAAAGTCCATTGCTAGAACAATTTGGTAAAATCTACTTTATCAATGACTCACCAAATTGTTTATCCTATCATAACAACAAATGAAGATTCAAGTAATGGAGTCAAGTAAAGATGAGGCTTGCATGAGGTGACCTAATTCTGAATCTATGAGGGTTTCTCCTTTATTTTTTTTTAAATTGATTCATTTATTATTGTTTTTTTTCACTTACATACTGTTTTTCAGGAAAATAGGACCACACCTCTGTCAAGATGTCTATCACACTGACCCATAACCAGAGTTCTAGTACCAGTCACTATTATCATTTCTATTTTTTCAACAAGTCTTTTTTAACCTTAGATCTACAAATATAAGAATTATGCACTGTTCTAAATAAAATGTGAGAGATGTGGAAACTTGACTTTTTCCGTGTTTATTTAGTTTCCACTTAGTTGTTGGGTGGTAGAATGCCAAAAAAAACTAATTTCCAAGGAGGAATTTCTCATGTTTCCTTCTTACATCTGCAAGTTTAAATTCCCAGAATTAATTTGTAGAGAGATCTTTGAAAAATAGCTCAACTCCCACATGAATCAACTCTTGATTGCTTTAATATATGTTTTCATATAAATTTTAGCATCACTCCCTTTACTGAAAGTTGAAGTTTGCAAACTTAATTTGCTACAGTGTCAAGGTACAAAGTAAACTTTCTGAGTTTCTGTGTTTCTATAAGTCTTGTTGGTTTTTCTGCTCTTCTGTCTCTTTTGAAGGTGATATTCTCCAAACTCCTTTAAAATTTAAACGCATAAACACTCCAATGCTCTAGGGCCACGGAAGAGCTGCAGAAAGACAACTGTGGCCAAGTAACTCTAAGAAACCTTGAAGTCTTCAGGAAACTATCTGAAAGAACCCAGTTTCTGTAAATTTCTTTAAACTATGAGTGCATGATGGCATGTGTAATTTTACTGAAAACTGGAAACAATCCAAGTTATCCACTTATCTCTAACTAAGCAAGTAGTAGGATGATCAACTTGCCAGTCTAAATCATTTTGCACTTTTTTCTCAGCCTAACGTTTTAAAATTAAAGGTGACCAAGAATTTTTCTGAGCTAAAATGTTTGCAATAGTGATGCCAAAATAGCATTTTTCCAGCTTTTTGTTCAGACTACAACTAATTATCTTCATGAATGGAAATGAGTTATCTAGAGCAGCCACTATCTTCAAATACAGCTGGTACATATACTCTTAAGAAAAAGGAAATCATTTTTATCTAGATTGTTCGAAGTCAAACAGAAAAAGGGATTTGGTGATAGAACCTAGCAATAATAATAATAATAATATTTTTAAAAACAGCAAAGAGAACTTACAAAATGCTTTTTGTCTGCTAGGCATTCTTGAGCCCATGCACTGAAAAACCAAAGATAAGTCACACATAATCCTTGCCCTGAAGAAACCCCGAAGTCTAACTAGATACACAGACATCTGAAAAAGATCTTTAGTGTAAAAGAGACCAATACAAGCAAATAAAGAATGTACATAAGGGAGAAAAAACAAACTCTACAGAGAAGACTATACTAATATTCTCAGAAAGAAGAAAACATGACAATCAAAATAAAAGACTAAGATGTTATTAAGAAAAAAAATCAGGGACCAAAAAAAGATTAAAAATATGATAGCAGAAAAGAAAAGATGAACATAAGGATTGAAGGATAAAGTGGAAGATATCTCCCAGAAGTTAAAAGAAAAAAACAAGAGATGAACAGTAATAAGGAAAAATAAAACAGTGAGCATTTCAGGAAACCCATGTCCATATAAGTGTTCTAGAAAAGAACAGAGTAAATAAAAAGGAAAATTCATTACTGAATTAAATCAAGAATCTTTTTCCAAACTGAAGAACTTGAGTTTTCAGATAAAAAGGCCCATTATTGTGATTTGTCCAAAACAAGGCGAGAGGAGGGGGTGGGGGTGGGAATAGTCTACAAGATTCCAGAGAGGGAAAATTTATGTTACAACTAACAAATCAGAAATCTAAATGGCTTTTGATTTTCCAGCAGAAACACTAGAAGATAAAGGACAAGCAATGTCTTTAAAATAGAAGCTGATACCATCCAGCTGTCAATGAAGTAAGGGAGAGAATGAAGATAGTTCATGATTTCAAAAAACTTTACCTCCCAAACACCCTTTTTTGAGGTAGTAAACCTAGAAAGAAAAGGGAAATAGAAAAATAAGAGCTCCACAAAGAAGAGATAAAAGGCATCCTCAGAACGATGTGATTGAGAGAGCCCTCAAAATGCCAGCTCCATCAGGCAGAGAAGGCCACCAGTTTCTAAAGGAGCATGTTGAAGGGTCGGGAGAAGCATCGCTAAGAAGACAAAATCAAGGGAGCACCTGATTTGTTTGAATGTCTGGAAAAGAGACTTGGTCAAGGACAGATAATTTAAATGTGACATAGGGCAGAGGAGAAAGAAAAACACCAGACACTGCACTTACATGAGAAATTTTAAAAAAACACAAAAATGAAAACATGCTTTTACTCTGGCAACAGAAAAGAGGTCACCTGAGGAGAGTGGGGAAGCAAGGGGTCCATGGACTGTGGGGGAGGACTGCGAGAGATTTGATGGTGGCGGTGTCGTGATGCCATACATTTGATGAAGAGTGAATCTGTATTCCTAAAATTTATGTAAAGTGAAAACAAATGTTACCTCAATAATTTTTTTTAAAGAAAGACTGAAGAATGAGCTAAAACCATTATATGTAGTTGCCTCTCGAGAAAGAAATGAAGAGAATTAATTTTTTCATCATAGTCTTTATAAATTATAAAACTATACTTCAAACTATATACATTTATTTTAAAGATGTATATATGTCTATATATGTATTATAGCTTTCAAATAAGCTTGTACATATCTATATATTTATGTATATATGTATGTTTCTATGTGTATACACACATGCATACATATATATCTATCCAGAATCCAACCTCTTACCCACTAAACTTGCTTTCTGAGTTATAAATTTGTTGCAAATCAAAACAACGAGATAGCAGCTCACAGTTGTGAGAATGGCTATTGTCCAAAAGACTGGAAACAACAAATGTTGGCAAGGATTTAGAGAAAGGGGAAATCTTATACACTGTTGGTACATGTGTAAACTGGCACAATCTTTATAGAGAGCAGTACACAGATTCCTTAAAAAACTGAGAATGGAAATTCCTTATCATCTCATCATCCACTTCTGGGTAGTTACGCCCCAAAACACAAAAACACTAGTTTGCAGAGATATAGGCACTTCCATGTTTATTGCAGCATTATTGACAATAGCCAAGAATTGGAAATGACCCAAGCACCCATTATCAGATGAATGGATAAAGATGCTGTATATATCAACAAAGGAATACTACACAGCCATCAAAAGATAAAATCCTGTCAATAGCCACAACATGGACGAAACTAGAGAGGTTACACTAAGTGAAATAAGTCAGGAAAAAGGTAAATACCAGATGATGTCACTCATATGTGGAATATAAATAAAGCCACAAAACTGGCAAAACAAAACCAACACTTAAACATTGACAACAGAACTGAGGTTACCAGTGTGGAATGGAGTGGGCAAAGCAGGAGCAAGTGGTGGTAAGGGCCCAGTGGATAGCGGTGGAAGACCTTGCGTAATTTGGTGGTGGGTGTGGTATGCTGCTATATATTTAAAGAATGCTGAACCTGCACATATGAGCCTATATTGTTTTGCAAATCAAAGTTACCTCAATAATTTTTTAATTATAAATTTGTGCCCCGTAGTGAGTTGTGAAATCAATTAAGTCACAACCATGAGTTCTAAAAGAAATTAGAACAGAAGTTGAAAACAACAGATAATGCACATAGTAAAAGTATTTTTCAAGAACTTATACATATGCATAGATATACATAGTTCATAAAGTAAAATGTGTTTTCAACTATGACTCTGATTAAAGTAATTTTATAATTACTATTCTAATCTATATGGCATTATAATTACATTTAGTCCTGTTTCTAAAAAAGCATACAATGCTCTCCAAATTCCACTGATGGAAGTATATTCCTACATTAGTAAATTCAAAATAACCATTGCTTTCTTATCATCAACTCAGCCAATACTTGCACCAGAAAGAAGAGAAACACGACACACCCTGGTGGTGTAGCCGTTGGTTTCGCTGCCTCCAGCCAGGCGCAGTTCATGTACATCCCAAGGACTGGAATTTGGGGGAACGGGCAACAAACAGCTAAGTAAAATAAATGCTTCCTCCCCTCTCTTCCTGCCCGCCTACGACTCACCTTCATTCCTGCCTACACAGCTCCTTCAAAAAAAGAAAAGTAACAGAAAATAGCAGAATTCGAAGTCATCCAAATAAATTTTTAATATGGAATATTTTTGCAACTTTGATGATCTTTTTTTTCCTCAAGAGAGGAAGGCAGGCAGAGGAAGAAATATCTCTATTTACTTATTTAGTGTCTCCACCCCAGCCCTAGGTCTGAACCCAGGTCCCAGGACTTCACACACTCTGAACACCAGCGTCTCAGCCACCTGGGTCAGAGGATGCACCTGATTCATCTTTTTAACTGTGTATCATTTTGACTGATATTTAAATGTTTGGTCTCCAGAGACACAGGAATAGGAGAGAAGATGCTAGAAGTCATTGGAATGACAAAGGAAGCCAGCTTGGAAATAAAAAGTTGCAACATATAATAAGTGAACTGAAAAATACACATGCAGTTGACTAAGACATAAATGTCTTCTACTGACCCTCACTGATACACGTTACAAGGTTATCTACACACCTTACATATGGGGAAAAAATGGGCAAAAAGTTAAAACTTTGAAACACTTTTACAAGTATACAAATTTAGCCCAATTTTTCTTTTAACTTAGCTAGGTTACATATGCAGATTGTTTTGGATGCTTACCCTACAATTTACTTATGTAAAATAATCAAGAAGGTGCACCCTTGTGGCTCAGGCAGCTGAGACGGCTGGTGTGTGGACCACGTAAAACTCAAGAACCTGGGCTGACAGCACAGGAGTAAGGGGAGGCCAAAATAAATAACTGAAAAATAAATACTTCTTCCTCTCCCCCCTCTCCTTCCCTATATCTTCTTCTGTCTTCCTCTTTAATAAAAAATAATCAAAAACAAAAACTTCTCTAGAAAGCAAGTTCCACTTTAGCTTCCTCATCTAAAAAGTAAGTTATTTTCTCAGTTTGGGACCACTCAAAAAAGTCTCCATATAAATTAATGGTAATAGTGTTCCAAGACGTAAATATTAAGCTACCAAATCATACCAAACAGGAATTTTTTCTTTCAGACAGGGCAGTGGGGGAAGCTATATACCCTCTTCATGATATTACTAAAAGTGACAAAGATCAGATCCAAAAGCACCCAGCTGTATTTTTAAACCATCACTACAAACTGTACAGGATATAAAAAAGAATGAATTTTGATGTGCTAGTATGTAAGGATATTTGTTGTATCCTTAATAGCAATAAATCCTTTATTGTAAGAATATTTGTTGCAATATATATAATATATACCTATAAGTGTGTGTTTGTGTGCTTCCGAAAATATGCCTGAGAAATGAAAGACTGTGGTTACCTTTTTGAGATGAGGGGGTAAGAAGAACCTGAGTGACAGGAGAGGTGAGAAGAAGCCAACTTCTTTGCTACCTGTTTAGACTCAGACTTTTTAACTAAAACCATTTTAGCAAATGATTTTCCCCTCCTGAACAGTCTGGCTGCCACATCCTATTCCACACTCTGAAACACACACACACACACACACACACACACACACACTCTCTCTCTCTCTCTCTCTCTCTCTCTCTCTCTCTCTCTCTCTCTCTCTCTCTCACCCAGAAGCAACTGGGGCCAGCATGCTTTCTTTCTCTTGGAGCAAGGCCGTTCTCCGATCTTGAAAAGTGGAATTACAGTAGGAGCACCCACATGTGCAGCGCAAATGTCACCTGTCTTAGCAGCTGCAGTCCCCCCTCAGTGCGCCAGCACTGGAACCGCACTCGAGGCAGACCTTCACTGAGCATCTGCTATGTGCCATGTGCTGTCCAGAGGCATGCAACACAAAGGGAAGTAGGACAGGGTGCCTGTCATCAGGGCACAAATTGTCCCAAAGAGGCAAAAGAACAAACAAGTAATTTCCTATACGGCATGCAATGACAAAATGTAACTAACATTCACCATCTACCACACGGGTTTTTATGTTTTCCTTTCCCCAGTATCTCAAAGGCGAGCAGTAGACAATGCTAGAGGCTTCCTGGATAAGTCCGCTGCCTCCTGCTGGTGTAGGCCACATACATTCCAAGGACCCAAATTCACCACCTGACCCAGAGTCAGGGGGAACGACCAAGATGAACAAGTAAATAAATAAATGTGTCTTTCTCTTCTCTCTTCCTGCCTGCTTGCCTACTTGCCTTCATTCCTGCCTACCCCTTACCTTAAAAAAACAAAAAAGGTGAGTACCTCTGAAATAGGTACTGGTACCATAGTTATCATTGGATCTACTGCACAGAGGGAGGTCCCTGCATGATCTAAACTCCACAAATGTCTCCTGCACAGTAATGCCATAGCATATTTTTTAACGACTTTATTTTTTAGTACATTGAAGTTCACAGCAAAACTGAGAGGAAAGTATATTTTCCATACACCACCCATCCAACCCTTAGTCTTCTCCACTATGAATATTCCTCACCAGAGTGGTACTTTTGTTACAGCTGGTGGACAAGCACTGATACATCATAATCACCCAAATCCATAGGTTTACCTTGGGGTTCATTCTTGTACACTCTATGAGTTTGAACAAACATATAATGACAGGTATCCATCATTATAGTATCATATAGAGTATTTCCACTGCTTTAAAAATCCTCTGTGTTCTATTCGTTCCTCATCCCCTAAATTCTGTCAACCACTGATCCTTTTACCATCTACATAGTTTTGCCTTTTTCAGCCTGCCACAGAGTTGGAATCATACATTATATAGTCTGTACAGATAAGCTTCTTTTACTAAATAATATGCATTTAGGTTTCTCTATGCCTTTTCCCTGCCAGATAACTCATTCCATTTTAATGCTGAATAATATAGTCCTTTGTCTGGATATACAACAGGTTATTAATCATTCACCTACTGAAGGACATCATTGTTGCTTCAAGCATTAACAATTATAAATCAAGCTGCTATAAAATCTATGTGCAGGTTTTTATGGGGATTGCAATAGTATTTAAGAAACAAGTTAATATATATTTTAGTGATTCAGAATGCTAACCAGTACACACATCAGCTATTAACCTGGACCTCTGCAGTGTATTATAATCTTAAAATTTCAGAACCAAAACAAACATTTTCAACCTCAGAAGTCCTGTGATCGTTTAGTCATCAATATGTAGTCTGCACTTGGAAAATTATGAGAACTATGCCTACACAGTTTCTTTTCCTAGAAATCAACACTCTTGCTTGTTTTTTTTTAACTGGTAGAATGGAAAACTTTCACCCAGTAACTTAAAATTTCTATCCAAGGTTAATAACATTTGTAATTTCTTGGAATTTTCAGAAAAAAAATAGTAATTCTCAATTGACAGGGGTTTGGCAATATTAACTTAAAGACCTTGAACTTCAAGGCATGAAAAATAATACTCTCACCTTGCTTTAAATTCTATCCCAAAACAAATGATAGAAATGAACTGTAAACATAGCATGAAGCACTGTTCAATTAAGCAACCCAGTGCCCAAGGGAGGGAATTGTTTCTATTTTTAAACATACTGTTGCTTTAAGGGGGTATCTGGTGGAGAAATATGAAACCAAACCACATAATGAAAATCTCCATCCTTGCAAAGACAGTAATCCCAACAGCCCACAAGCAGTAGTGATATGTTGACTTCTCTTAGTTTGACTGTAAACTGAATGACAGGTACCAGGCAGAATCCCACAAAAAGGGACCATCTGCCACCCAAAGAATATCTATCAGGAGAACAAAACAAGAGAACATCCATGTTTCAATTGCTATTCTTGTAGATCCAGATAAGGGGCTATTTCCAATAAACAAGCAGATGGATGAATTCCCCCAATCACCCTAAAATCTTTACTTCAAAGATCCTGGCACGCCCTAGTAGAGTAGCAGTTAGGTCAATTGCCTCCTGAGGAGCAAGCCACATTCCCCTGGGTTTGAGGCCTGATGCGGGTGGTGGTGGCGATGGTGTTATAACCTGTGTGAACAACTGCGTAAAAATAAAGATGCCTCCTCCTCCTCCTTTCTCTTCCCATCTGCCTGTCTACTCATCTTCATTCCTGCCTGCACCTTTCCTTAAAAAAAAAAAAAAAATCCTGCTGGTAACTATAATGGCAGCCTTATAAATGATCAAGTGATTACAATTTCTAACCAACTGTCTACAGTGATCATTTCTGTCCAAATTCCACAAAATTAAACGTTTCCCTCCAAGAATGACAAAGCCTTATTTTATTAAATAGTAGCTAATAGTAGCACTCCTTATGGTGCAGAGTGACAAGGAACAGGTGCTAAACTTAGCAAGGAAAACAGAAGAACAGTTCCATAACAAGAGTTAGAATAGTCTACCTGTTTCCATACAAAAAATAGTTTCAGAATAAAATGTTGATGAGGTGGGCATCTAATTTAATCTGCAAATATCTTTATCTACTCAATGAATTTACCAGCTCCATGAAATACACAACTACACTGCTATAAATGTATCTAAAATACTATAAATATGTAAAATGTATCTAAAAATATAACCCAAGGATGCACCATCATGGAAAAGCATTTAACACATTTTAAACATAACTCAGCTATTAGCCGTCACCACAACAATCTGCTATAGCACAATGGAAACACAGTATTTGCAAGCAAGATAAAAATTGCCAGGATTAGCACAAAAAAACCAAAGAATCCCCAGTCTGCCATCCTGATACCTTCCCCCAAATTTAACAACACAGGGACTGAATACATAACGATAGAAAGGAGGCGGTTGCTTCCTTTAGCAATAAAGTAACAAACCCTCTTCGCATAGATTTTCAGTGAAAATCTCTGAAGAGACCCCCCTCTCAAAAAAAAAAAATGAATCACTGAATTGTAGGGCATCATCCAACAGGTGACTTCTACCAACACACACTCACGTTCATGTACCAGAGGAATTCATTTCGTCAAATCTCAACTTTTTCCTATTTTTATAAGCTACTGCATGGCTATACTGAAAGGATTCCATCGAATTCTTCTCAGGGGCTTACCAGAAAAATGCCAAATATTCAAATTATTTTAGGCCATTTTCCCATACTGCTGAGTGGAATAGAGCAGAATTAATAAGGATCCAACAGCTACCACTTTTCAAATGCAAATATGTTGCCATCAAGTAAATGCAGCCCCCTTTTAAACATCCCTCCAAGTGCACACACAGTTCAAAGCATTACTTTAGTTTCCTTGAAAATCAAAATTCGGGCATTCCATCTAGGCATTATCTCCATCATGCAACTGTACCAACAACAACAAAAGATTTTATATGCCCGAGGCCTGAGCCTGCATCTAATATGGCTGCTTTGTTTTATTGTGGGGCTTTTTCCCCCATCTGATACACAAAGTCCCTAAAACAGTTCTGCCCAATGAAGCTAACAGTGCCAAGGTGGAAAGACCCAGGGGAACAGGGTTCCACGAACAACAAAGTCTTGGTGTGGTCACTTGCCTGTTTCAGGCCTCAGTGTTCTAATCTGTAAAATGTGGCTAATCACTTTTGGGGTTCCATTGGCCCCTCACCAAGGGCCTGGAAGCGGCAGGGAACGGGTGCAGCTCGGCCCGAAGCCGCTCTAGATGGGAGGGGCCGGGGGCGGGGAGCAGAGGGAGCAGAGGAACTTGGACTTGTAACAGCTTCAGACAGTAGCGTGCGACAAACTTGAAGGCTTCCCCCTAACAATAGGAAAGCGCACTCCCATTTTCCTGGCTCAAACTTGCAGGCGACTGCGGGCTCGGGTCCCCCTCCCCGCCTTACCTTTCTCCCTGTTTGGTGTTAGAAGGAGGCGGGTGCAGGACCGTCTGATTCCCTTCCATCTCCACCACGCACTTGGTGTTCAGTTCCAGTTCTGAAAGCACAAGGGCAAACGAGCGTTGCAAAGTCGGCGTCCGTGCCCTCGTCCGCCAGGGCGCGCCGCGCCGGGCTCTCCCGGGAGGCGGCCGAGCCGAGCTGGGCACCGGGCGCCCGGGTCTCCTCGCAGCGCGGGCGCCGCCTCCACCCGGCTCCGCCGTCGCCGCCGCAGCCCCACGGCCCCGCGGGTCCCAAAGTTGCCCCCGCCCTTCGCGCGACCCCGAATGAAAACGAGCGGAACGCTGCTCACCTCGTCGGTTCATGGGCCGGACCCGGACGGCAACTTTTACCTTGGTATCCGACATGTTGGCGGCGCCCGCTCGGCCCGCGGCGGCCCCTCACGCGCCGCGCCGCCGCCGCCGCCGCCGCCGCGCGCCCCCCGAGCGCCGCCGCCGCTCCGCCGAGAGCGCCGCCGAGAGCTCCGCGAAGCAGCGCCGAGGCGCGCGGGCCATCCCGGGGAGAGCGACGCGGGACTCGGCCGCGGCCCGGGGCGGGGCGGGCCGCGGGGCGGGGCGCGGCGCCCGAGCGCTGGCGCCGCGCTAGCCGCTGGGCCGTCCCCGCCGAGCGCGCAGCCCCGCGCCCCTCGCGGCCGCCCCTCCCCGGGCCGCGCCGCCATCTTCCGCGCCGGCGCGGAGGCGGGTCCGGCCCAGCGGAGCGCTGCGGCCGCCGGGAGCGAGCCGCGAGCGGCGCGGGATCCCGGGCCTGTGGGTCCCGCGCGGGACGCCGACTTCCCGGCCGGGGGCTCCCGGGCCAGGCCTGCACCGGCGCCCGCGCCACCGCGGGACACCGCCCTGGGCTCGCGTCAGCTAGGGGCGCCGCTGCCAGCCGCAGACCCCGCGCCCCGGGCGTCCGGACGGGTCGGCCTCACCACCCGGCGCAGTGCGCCCCGACGGGCGCCCGCACGCCGCCCTGCCCGCCCGCCCCTCCGCGCGCGCGGCGGTGCTTTAGGGTCGCTGCGGGGAACCCAGGCTAGAATGAATGTGCGTCTGCCACCCGAGAGTCTGTGTGTGTGGGGAGCGCCCTCGCCCCCTTTCCCTTCCCTCCACGTCTCTTATCGTGGGAGGGATGTCAGATGGGCTGGGAGGGCCACTGATTCTTACATAAGATTGTAACAGCAACGGACTCGGTCGTCCTGCCAAATGCAGACCTCGCTGCCAAGGCGGAACTGGGTGAATCTGACCGATTCTGTTTGGATCGATAAGTACTCTTGGGCACTTAGGGTGTGCCGGGCATTTTGAAATGTCCCAAAGTCTAAACTCCAGAGTTTAGACCTGGGGAAATCTTTCGATTTTGCTAAAATGTGGAAATGCAATCATCCTTAACATTCGCATTGGGCACCTACTGCGTGTGTGGTGTTGTGAAGGACACGCACAGACAGGAATTAATTGTACCTCCTAGACTCCAGATGCACAACCTGGGAGGGAAAATAGGGAGTTACTAGATTGTGTGTCCTGCAAGTGGTAGGAGAGAGGTTCGGTTCTGTGTCCAGCAGGTCCCAAGTTAGGGCGGCAAAGCTATTCCTATACCCTTGACAGTCTCTGTGAGGAAAGTCCATCCTCTGAGACCACATGGGCACCTTCGGGAAAGACACACATGACGCCGTGAAAGAGGAAGAGGACACCTGCCTAGGCAACCAAATCCGCCAAAGCAGCCCTGACTATCAGTGTGGTAGTCAGATGGCCCTCACATGCTCAACAGCTAGAGAATTTGGACCTCTAGTTTCCAGACCTGGGAGATGGTACATTTCTCCTGTATTAAACCAGTTTGTCATAATTTGTTATAGTAGTACACACACACACACACACACACACACACACACACACACACACACACACACAAATACAGGAATGAACCTCTCTCTTTTCCCAATCTCTGCATCCTTCCCTCCCACCTTTTTGTCACTTCACCTTCTTCCCCACCCGTTTCAACCTCTGTCACAGCTCAAAAACCTTGAATACCTACCTACAAATTTTCAACTTTATTCTGAGAGCAGTGGCAACTGAAGAGGTCCTTGGTAGTGGAGCTCAGGCACAACACATTGAGAGAACTGAGGAATGACTGATGCAAGAGTAAGAAGGCTGTTGCGACCATCTAGATGAGGGGTGACAGGCAGGAGCAATGACAGTGCAAACGGCACAAGGAACAGGTGCAAGACAGTGTGGTCATTAAAATCAGGCAACAGCAACCATGAGACATAAAGATTAAGGAGGTAGAAGGGTGGACTGACTAGGAAAGGATCTGGCAGGATGAAGGTCTGTAACACACCATACCTGCATGAGAAGCAAAATAGGTCTTAAGATGGAGGGGCATGATTAATTTGTTGAACAGTGTCCATTGGTTCTTTACTGAGTGGGCCTTCCTTCTGCTGTTCTCCTTTCCCCACCCTCTTCAATCCAGATTGGTCCTCACCTCTTCTAAGAAGGGTTTACTAAATATATCTTCGTTGACATAGTTTTTAGCCTTAGCTCATTTGGAATTCTATCTTTATGGAATCGGCAGGTGCCTTTTGAGGTCTTCTGAACCTTTCTACAATATCTCCAAATGTGGTAGTTCCTCAGCTTGAACATGTCTGCTGGTAGAGTGCTCACAGGTGGGTAACGCTACGTTAGAAAAGATCTCCACAAAGAACCAAGTTTGCATCCCTGTAAATTCCAGCTGTTGATGTTAGTGCTACCTCCTAGAGCTTCACATAATCAAATCAAACTCCTTCTACGTGACAGCCCTTCAGATACTTGAAGATGGTTCTCATGTCCTTCAGAAAACATCCAGTCCTGACCGCATAACCCAGACAATCCTTCCTCCCCCCTGCACCCACTCACCAATGCTGGGTCTCAAATCTGGGTCCTTGAGCTTTGCATCACCTGTACCTTAGCTGCTGAGCCGTAGGGGTGCACTGGCCCAGGTGTTACTTTTCAACCATCTCTGCAATACCCAAAGACCAGTTTAACCACCCAACACAGCACCCTAGTCACTAGATTCACCCCTGTCTGTAGAGTTATGTAAATGTTCTTTATTTGGAGAAGCTTGTTAATAGACTTTAGAAACCAGAAATGCCATGGGTTCTCAGGAACTAGCAGATGCCTAATAACAAACGTCTTAGGGACTCTTGAATCATCTGATTTCTGTAAGACAAAGTTGCAAAGATATTTCAGTCTTAAGTGGACCATCAGGCTGGCATTAAAACTGCTGCTGGCGGCATACCCTGGTGGAGTAGCAGCTGGGTCGGCTACCTTCCACCAAGTGCATTCCATATACATCCCAAAGATCCAGGGTTTTGTCCCAGTTCTGGAGGGAACAACAACTGCGAGCAACTAAATAAGAATAACTTAAAATGTGTCTTTCTCTCTCCCTGCCTACTTGCCTTTATTCCTGCCTGTACCTCTCCTTAAAAAAAAAAAACAAAAAAAAACTGCTAATGGCTTAAGTCTATAGAGAATCAAAGAGTAGTGATGGAGCAGAAAAATACTTAAGTAAGAGGCTTTCTATAAATCTACTTTAATAACTGTATCTGTCAACCTAGACTAATTTACATCATTATGACTAACAGCTTTCAAATATCAGTAGCTTATAAAAATAAGGATTTTGACATCACATGACCTGTCCACCACCCTGTGTGCTTCTGTTCGTAACATTTCCATGCTAATTCTCAGGTTGATGAAACAGCCAATATCTGGGGCAATGCCATATGTGTGACCGAAGGAAAGGAGAAGGTGGCAGACTACAAACTAGCTCTTCAAGCTTTGACTCAGAAATGGGACCCATTGCATCTCAATTTTCATAGGACAAAGCAAGTCAAGCCTAACAGCAGTGGGGCAGGATAGAGTAATTCTCCCCCCCGGTAGGCGCCATGTTGAGATGTAATAAATACACGTGTTGGTGTCCATCCTGCCTTCTGGCTCACGGCCCCTAAGACTCTTGTAAATTACCGAAGTGTTAGCGCATAGGAGCATCTAGTGTTACAATATTTGGCTTTTGTCCTTGTTCCTGAAATAGCTCCAGAGAATTAAAGGTGAAATGAGATGATTTTTTAGAAAGTTCCTAGATAACCACAGGTGGAAGCTGGTTGCCAAGGGAACCAACCTTGTGGTTACAGTGTCGCACTTTCACCCCACCCGCACCTCAGGGTCGGTCACCAACAGCCGTGAATACAACCTCCATGACAATAAAAAACAGAAAGAAGGGGGATGGGGCTCATCTAAGTGGTGAACAAACGGAGGTGCAGGGAGGGTGGGTGTCTGGCGGGGGGCATGAATGCCCCACACTCTCCTGCATGCCTTGCCCTGTGCATCTTGTCCAGCCCTGAGTTTCTGTTCTTTTTACGATCAACTGGTGATCTAGTAAGTAAATTATTTCCTGAGTTTTGTGAGCTGTTCCAGCAAATTATGGAACTAAGGGAAAGGTCATAGGAACCCTCAGTGACAGCCTGAACTGGTGATGGTCGTCTGAAGTGGGGATCCAGTAGGCAGTCTTGTGGGATGGAGCCCTCAGCTGCCCGCATCTGACGCTAACTCTGGGTGGACTGTGTCTCAACCCATGTGTTGTAAGACTCTCAGTTCATGTCCCCTGAGAATTAAAGACTTTTTGGTGAAGGGAGAAGCCCCCATGCATTTGGAGTACAGAAATAGTAGTGAGAAGAAAGTAAACACAGTAAATTTTTTCCTTCGCTTAAGGACTCCAAACCAGCTATCTCAAAAACATGTATATTGCATAATAATGAAAACATTTATTAAGCATTGCAAGCCTTTATTAGACATTGATTGCTTACCAATCACAATTCTATTATTTAATACTCAGAATAACCTTATAAGGCATATACTGTTATTACTGTCTTTCATTATACTGATCAGATAAAAAAAAAAGAGAGAAAAATTCAGTTACTTTTTCAAGGCAACAGCCTGAGAAGTAGTGACCTTGGGATTTGAATGCACATACAAATTGGAACATGCGTCTTAGAAGTTATCCTAAGAGTGATAATGGATTTTCTCTGACTCATCTATATTTTTTTCTGGTACAGAATATAAAATAAAGCAATATAAATAATAAGCTGTCTTTATAATTTAATGCAATATGCCACTTCCAAAAAAGAATCACAAAATACTAGGGGAGACAAGAGAAAGCAATTCTTTTGATGGCCATGATCTAGGATGTAGCAGGTAGTATTTGCAGAGAATTTTGGTCTCACTGTGGCTTACCAGGAAAAGCAGACTTTGGTGTCAAACCTACTATGCTTTGTTTTCACCTTTGTAAATCACTGGCTGTATTTCTCTTAGACATTCAGACTTCTGTATAGTGGGTATATAAACATCTGTTTCACAGAATTGTCCTGAGGATTAAGTGAGAGATGATGGTTTGGTGATTGGCACATACATAGCAGACTTGCAACAAATAAGAGTCCTTATTGTCACTACTGCTGTTGTTGAGGACTTTTGATATGAATATTTGTGGATGAGCTCTCTCTTTTTTTAAAGAGGAAGGCAGGCAGGCAGGAATGGAGGTAGGCAGCAGTCAGGGAGGGAACCAGAGGAGAAAGAAGCATTTCATTTATTTGTTCACTTAGTACTTGTCCCAATCCCAGGCCATGAACCCAGGGTCTTGGGCTGTATGTAGTCTGCTCCACAGACATAGCCTTAACTCCTAAGCTCTCAGGGCACACCAGAAGAGTCTCTTGTGGAGAGACCAGCAGGAAAAGAATGAAATGCTGTGTTTTAGATAGCCAAGCTGGCATTGTGTGTCAGACACTGAAAATGATCTGGAATGGATTGTCCAAGCTAGAAGTGAGGAGGGTCTGAGAGGTTGATGCATAGAGATAATGGGGAGGAACAGAAGTGTCGGATAGATGTCTCTGTCTACACCACATATCAGGAGTGCCCTCTTCTTCTGCCCTCTTCTGAGCAAGACCAGCAGCTGGTCAGAACAGGGTCCTTGGTCTCTGGCCACGCATACATATGCCACCTGGCCTCCTAAGCACAGTGACTTAACCAGAGGACCTTCAAACAAACTGAGCATCCTCTTGGATCTATTAGAGCAAGGATTCCTGCATCTTCTCTCAGATTCGGGAATAGCATATGCCTAGACTGGCACTTAGTTTGGCAAGGCCACTCACTCACGTTGACTGCCCCCTACAATGTGAGGGGGATAGGAATTGTCCCTGTTGCATTCTATCTTATACCCATGGAATTTGGATAGTAACCAAAAATTAAAACAAAACCAAGAAAGAAACCCAAAACAAAACATAGGAATTTATCCAGCTGAGTGGACTTAGGGTTGGAAGAACTCAGTTGCCTGCTCCCAATGGGTGTAAGGTACCAGTGCCTTTAATTTTCATTCTATAGAGATCACTGAGAGAGAGTGGCAAAGCCTCCCCAACCTGTCTACTAACGAATCCATTCATTTGTCAATGTTTACTAAGTGGCTGGCACATGAGGGCCTGTGGGAATTGCTGGGGAGTCTGAAACAGATACTGTCTTTGCCCTTAAGGGTTCCCAGGTGAGGAAGGAACATCTAGATGCCATCAGAAGTGGGCCACATTTCTGTGATTGTGTAAACATGTTTGTTGGGGAGCAATGATTTCCGTCCTGGGGGGACTTCATACTGGAGAGGACATTTGAGCTGGGTCCTAATGACTCAGGGGTAATTTGCCAGGCAAGGAGAGAGAATGTCTTAACCCGGGAACCATCCGGATGCAAACAACAGAGATGGACTCTGACTGGCAAGAGCAAAAGGAGGTGCTGGAAGAACACACCTCATTGTGGGGTGAGGGCCACAGATCTCACAAAGGTTTGTAACCAGGGTCTGGAACGCCAAAAATTAAAGTTACTGTTGTCTTTCCTTGGAGCCCTGCAGCCTTTCGTCTCTGTCTGCATGTTTGATTTCTTCTCCCTCTGCGTGAGCTTTGTACAGAAGTTGAAAACTGGCCACCTTTACCACCTTTGTATATGAACTTCTCTTTCTACTTTCCAGTAACAACTAACCACACAGAGCAATGAGCAATATCTTGGATTCTAAGTAAATCGAGGTCCAGCTAAAGTTCAAGTGTATGTTGAAAGAGGGTGAAGTTTGCAATTACGAGAGGGAGACAGTAAAACCCAAGTGTCAGCCTGAAGAAGCAGATGAGTCAACTGGGTAGAAGAGCATGCAGGGGAGAGTGGGTGGCTGGCAGAGTGGAGGAGGGAGAGGAGGACTGGGATTAGGAAGTGGGGAGACAAGCGTGTCAAGAAGGGACTGTGGATAGAACTTGGAATGTTCAGGTCGTTAGTGTGGTGGATGGTTGTTAAAGTCCCCATTCCTACCACTTATTCTGCTGTTGTGATTCCACCAGAAAGGGTATTTCCTTTAGTTTGGCAGGACAATAGACATTGATTACATCACTTCATCACCTCTAAGCCTGAAATCATTCAGTCAGATTCCTGTGCCTCCAGTCCTGCCAGCCATTTTCCTTCTAGATGCCAACCACATCAAATCCACCATGAGAAGCAAACATGAGAAGTAGGAAGCGGGTGCTCTTGGGGCCGGTGTGGAGGGGAGCACATCCGAGCTGATGGGTCATACATTATGCATACTCTGGTTGCTGGGGCAGGAGGGTGGGATTGTGAAAGGAGCAGAGTCAACGATACATAAAAAGAATGTTCTGGAAAATACAGGGGTGGGGGATGGAGATAGTCTTGAACTGTCATTTCTCCTATGGGTCATAAACAAAATGTTCTGTTCCCAGAAGTAGAAGGTACCATCACCTTCACTCCGTGAGATGGAGGGAGAGGATGAATGGCCCAAGAAAATTCTGGATCAAGAAAGACTCTCATTGGTGCTGTGCTCCTCTTTACTTTTCCAGGCCACTGTGGTCACCCCACTACGCTGGCCCCCTTCCTTCTGCAGGAATGCTTGCCTGTTTCTCACTCTGTGACTCACATAGGCTGGGGCACCCCTACATGGTTCATATATCAGATAGTGTGGGAAGATTTATGAAATCACCAGTCCTTGTTTGTCCTTTTCTCCCTCCTGTCCTTCTCAAGGAAAACTTTTTTTTTTTTTTTTAAGAAAAGGTGCAAATAGAAATGAAGGCAAGTAGGCAGGCAGGTAGGAAGAGAGGAGGATGAAGCATTTATTTATTTTATTTAGTTGTTCATCTTAATTGTTCCCCTTGACCCTGGGTCTCAAACCTGGGTCCTTGGGATGTACATGAACTGTGTCCAATGACTTTATACACTCAGCCACCAGGTCACATCGGGAAACCTCTTTTAACCTTAGATATCTATTAGCTGTGTAACCTTGGACAAATTACATCACTCCTCAATGCCTCAGATTCTTCGTCAACCAAATGTCACTGATAGTAGGAGTAGGTTCTCGGGTTACTTTGAGGATTATATCAGATAAATCATGTACAGTGACTAACATTATGCCTTCACATATAAGCATTCAGTGTGTTTAGCTATCACTATCACAATGCAGTATAATCCATCGGTTCCGTTCTTCTTGCGCTGAGTTCCTAAGGAATGACAATGTGTAAAATGAGAGGAATATTAAAAGTATCCAGCAGTAGATGGTTACTTTTGTTATACTGCTGAATATGGTAGAAAACTTTCCCCGCTTTTCTGAATATCACCAGCCCATGGCAAAGAACCCAGCACCTAGTACTTGCTCAGTGGGATAGCCATTGAATGAGTAAATGGGATAGTCGAATCTCTGTTCTTTTTCAAATAGCATGGAAGTAAATTCAGTGAATATTATGATGTGTCTAATTTTTTTTTTTTCCCTTCAGAGGAATGTGGTACATTCTGGTGAGTATTCTGAGCATTGACAGGTCCATCACCTCCTTCTGGGCCTTTGCACTGGAAGGTATGTTAGGGGTCATTTAACTCAATCACTCTGGTTTTAGACAGATAAAATAGCACCTGAGACATAACATTAGGTGACATGACTAGGTCACACAGCTGATCAGTAACAAAGCCAGGATGACAGTTATAATTTTCATAAATAGCTTAAAGTCGTTGGTAGCTAAGTCTGGAAGTAAGATGGCTGACTCAGTAGGGAAAGAGTGGATGGTTCAAGAACAAGATATTAGTGAAAATGAACCAGAATGCCTTGCTCTCGTGGCAGAAACAGCAGTTCCAAGAGAAGAGTCCCAAAGCGCTGAGGTGTCTTGACGGGAAGGTATGAGATGGATTTGAAGGGGAGTGTCTGAACCAGCTCCGTGCCCTCTCTAGGAGCTGTCTGGAAGTTAACCCCAGGCCCAGTCATACATTTTTCATTAAAAACCCCCTTTTTGTGAAGCTGAAGTCCTGGAGAGTCTAAGTGATTTTATCTGACCTCAACTCCAGACACCATTTCATCCCTTCCAATGTGATGCTTTGGAGTCATTTTAATCCAGGTTACTCCTCTGACCCACAGAACAGAGAAAATGATGGATCTTTTCACCTTTTTCTCCAGGTTGGCACATAAGTAGCCTTGCTTTTGATGTGCAGGAAAGGAGTTCATCTCCCACACACAGGTGATGCCTAGGGCACTAAGGCTGGATTATCTTGCACAGTTTGAGGAAGAAAAGCTGCATTTGGCTGTCCCTGGAATTCCCAGTCCACCAGACTCTGGCGTCTTTGCTTCATGCCACC
Organism: Solenodon paradoxus; assembly: GCA_004363575.1. Lineage (NCBI taxonomy): Eukaryota > Metazoa > Chordata > Mammalia > Eulipotyphla > Solenodontidae > Solenodon > Solenodon paradoxus. The sequence goes on from RJWH01000313.1 coordinate 334,916, forward strand.
AAAGATACATGTCCGTTCTGTTCCCCTTTTCCTTACTCTCTCCAAACCCGGCCTTTGTGGGAACAATCAGGAATAGTTCGTATTTACACAGACAACTACTGAAAATCCCCTGGGAAAGACACAGATTAATCTTGCTTGGGCTCTGTTAAGGGCCTCTGTGAAGTAAGGAGTATTTTCCTCCTCTTGGAAGCAAAAAAAGACCTTTTCTGTTTCGCTGGAAGATTCAAGATAGCGTCAACTCCTTTGAACTATGACGCCTAAGTGCCCAGAGCCTTGGTAAACGTTTCTGCAGATCTTTGCCCAAACTAATAGTGCTGCCTCCAACAAAGTCTTAAAGATGGAAGGAAAACAATAACCTGACAAACCCTTCTCCCAGGAAAGTGCCTTTGTGGGAGGAGCTAGGAGTTCAGGTTTCACAAGCAGTGCTCCCTGAGGGCTGGTTTGTTTTCCTCATCTCTGGGTCCAACGCCAGGTAGTTCTGCTGGGATAGCTTTGTAATTTTAGAAAGCATCTCCTAAAGACCTGACCAAAAATCTGAGATGAGTGGAAGAAATATAGTTCTAGAAATGATTGTTCTCTTTTGAACATGGAGAGAGTCTTGCACTGTGGTGGCAGTGGATGCATGGGTCTCCACAAGTAGATTGTAAGCAGTTCTTGAAGGCTGTTGAGAAACTGCTTACGTGAATCCTTTCTCCAAAAGAGCTAAGCTTAGTTCACACATCTTTTGACTTGAAAAAGATTTTAGCTACAGACATATTTATTGCCTCCACAGTCTATGAAATCTTAATAAAGGTCAATTATTAGTACGCTCTTGTATCTCAGGTGGTTAAGGCCAGGCCATGTAAAGTTTAAGGACCAGAGTTCGAGACCTGAAACCAGGGAAGAAAAAACAGGCAAGTGTCTTCATATTTGATCAAGAGAGAGAGGGGCATGACGATAAATTTTCCTGTAGAAGTTTTTAATATAAAATTTAAGCAAATGGAGTGGGAAGCCTTGGATCTTTACTCAAACAAATTGATTAGAAGAAGATACTTGGGGGCCAATTGGGGTTGAGTATAGATGATATTTAAGGAATTACTGTCGGTTTTGTGAAAGAATAGTAATATTTTTGTTATGTAATTTATTGTCAAAAGAAAAATATAATATCTAGGATTTTCTTTAAATACTTTATCAAATATGTATAACAGATGATGTAAAAGTGACTCCATATCAATTATTAATACACGTGATTGTAATGTTGGAACTTCCTACAATATTCTCTCAGTGCGTGATATTTAAAAATATATCACAAGATAGCAGCTAAAAACAAAATTGCAAAAAGAATTTAAAAAGAATATAAAACAGGCTATTTTTTTTTTTTTTACCATAGAAATAGATACATTTTGTAAACAGAATTGATAATGAAACAGAAATAGATCGTCTGTAAGATCAAATCGGACCCCACAAAGTCAGCTGGGCAGACTGAACCCAAGTCATTCTTGTTGACTCTGACTTGTCTATGTGGGTGTCCTGTGGAAGGCAGAGCTTGTGTGGCAGGGCTGCCCACACACCTGGCCTCCAGTCAGAGAAGTAGAAGAAGCACCCCAGGGGAGGGTGAGGCCTGGACAGACTGCAGCTTAATGGGTGGGGAGAGTCAACTAGTCCCCACTTCAGGTGCTTTCACTGGGTCACCTCATTCACATAACAAAGGCATCTTTATCACTCTCCACACTTAGGAAATGCTAAGCCTTTAGAGAGCTGTCAATCAGGATCCGTGGAGGAAGATCAAGTATATATGATGGGTTTATCCTGGTCTTCTGGTGACCAAAATATATTGCTTTTGCAACACAATATTGAACATGGCATCTGGGTGTTGTTTTTTTGCCTTCGCATTTTGAAAGTCTTGCCACTCAAAGAGGACTTTAAAATTCTCTCATCAGTACGTTAGTTTTTTTTATTTTTTAACACTTAAATTTTTAATTCTTCTTGTTTTATTTTGGGATAGCATGAAGTAAGAATCCAAATTTTTTTTTCCAGATGGTTACCAGTTGTTCCACTACTATTTATCAAAACAGTTTTTTTTCCTACTAATATGAAATATCGTTTTGTTCATGCAGCAAATTTCCATTTGCACTTTAGTCTTTTTCTCTATATTTCAATTGTTTCTTTTGACTTGTTTAGAGAGGTGTTTTGACCTGTATTTTATTAGTCTAGTATTGTAAAAAAAAAAAAACAAAAAAAAAACAGGCATATAGCCAGCCTTTCACATAAATGTATTCAAACTCTATCCAGAACAATATATTCAAAAGATAAATTATTCTTTGGGGGAAATGTTCTAAAATCCTACATCTGTGAAAATCCGGTCTTCTTCATCCCTTCACGCTGAAGACCAAACCATAACTATTATCATTATTTGTCAATGAATCTTGAACATTCTATAGCAAAAGAGCTGACTATTGTCTACTTGGATTGTTTTGTGGGTCCAGTTAGCAGTTTCATAGATTTGCTCACAGTTAGGTCAAGAGACTTAAATTATTTCTCTGTTTACCTTCCAATTTTTCTCCCAAATCTGCTTTTCATTTTGGTTTTTTAATCAGTTGCTTATAAATGCTTAATTTATATCCTTATAGCCAACTACCCTTTTTGATTTGTAAGTGGTTTGGAGACAGCCCCGAGACTGCGCAAATCTGTAAAGGTGCGTCTCCACGGGTGATCCCTCCCCAGGGCAGATCCCAGGCCAATGGAGACTCAGGCAGTTTCTTCTGAAAGACGGAATACTGTTCAGTGTTAACCTGGACTTCCAGTCTACCAGAGATTTGCTGAGTCTTCCTTTGACTGCATGCCATTAAAGACAGTTTTGGTTTGGGTTTTGTCTGTCGCAGAAGAAAGCAGTTAGGAAGGAAGGCAGGTAGTCAGGAAGGAGGATGAGGAAGAATCATCTAGTGAGTGAGTGAGTTTTTCATCTTGGTGGTTGTCCCCAGCATCAAATCTTGAACCCGGGTCCCTGGGCTGTATGTGAACCACACTCATCAGAGACACGGACTTAAATGCTGAGCCACCAGGGCACACCAGTTGAAGACAATTCTACCCAACCATCCTTCCCTTTTTCCTTCTCTTCGAGTCAGATTTTCATGGGATTTCATAGTTCTTCAGCCTTACTTTCCCCCATTTCCTCTCACATTTTTCTTTCTTTCTCTACCAAAATCCTGCGTATTTAATCTCAATTTGACACCTGCTTCTTGGAGGATCTCCATGCATGAACACAAGCTTCCCTGTCCTTAGAGACATGACATATATCCAGCGATGCTGTTCCTACCTCCCTGTCATTACTGGAGGTGTGAGTTGGATTCTTGGCTCTTGGCTGCCTCTTTCACTCTTTTGTGCATTAGCAAGAGATTTTTTTCCAGGTCGAGCACAGCATCCTGACTCTTGACCACAGAGATGCAGTCAGGGATCAATCCATCTCTGTGGCAGTAAAGTTAGGATTTTCAGGCTTTAGTGATCACGTAGCAAGGATGAATAGGTTATTCATCTTAAGAACAGGGTCTGATTAATAATACAAAGAGATCATTTCAACCTGAGATTCATAGGGAGTGTACCCAGAGAATAGAGCTGTTCCTGGGAGCTGAGATCGCTTTTTGTCAGCAGATGAATTGTACTAATACCTCATCTTGATCCATGTCATGATGAGTAGACACCCAACCTACCTTTCCTAAAATTGAGTGTTTCTAGTGTGATGATATCATTGCAAACATTTCTCCTCTTTCCGTCTTCAAGGATTCTGGTATTCTAGGGAAATCAAGTCTTATCTGAAGGTTGAAGTTCAATTTCCAGTCTTTCCCTAGAGATCCAGGATCAGGTTATTTATTTTCAAGTGGGTGAGCCATTTTATATGGGCGAGCAGTTTTACAGGAGAATTGTTACTTCCAGGCTGACTCGTTTTTTTCATGCTGTGGCAAGTAGATGCACAATTATTTTGGAATGTCTCTGAGATGACTTCTACAGGTGAGGCTTCCCTTTGAGTGTCTTTGGGCTAGATCAGTCTTGCCCATTATTTCATTGCTGATGAGCTATTTGGATGAAAAAGAACTGTTAAGTGGTTTATTTAATAGTTCTGATTAATATTAGTCCTTGAATCCTACTGGATCAGTTATAAACATTTCATCTCACATCATTCACCACCCCTACTGTCTCCTCTACTGTGCAACAGAGAATGTATATCAACAACGTAGAGAAGGAATTCATCTGAGAAAGAATTTAGGGAGGAGAAATGATACAAGTTCCAATTTATTTTTTAGGGAGAGGCTGAATTTTTACCACGCTACCTCACTAACTTTTACCAGACATGCCCGAAAAGTTCCTCTCTGTTTATGGACCTTTCCAGTTTGGATGCTGATTGAAAAGAGGTGCAATTCAGTCCCCTTTTCTTTCTGCTGGCCTGTTGCTCTCCAACGTCAACGGCGTACTTGTCCAAGCTAAGTTCTCTAGCTTGTTCCTTTTGATGTGGGACTTTGAGAGTAAGCGAGTCTGGCATGTCCGTGCTGGCATACTCACTGGAGGAGATTATAAAGAGCCGTTGCCACCTGCAGATGAACTTGAGTATTAGTGAAAAGACCATTCCTCCTCCAACTGCCTCAGACCTCTGACAATCTGCCATTTCATTAATTTTAAATGCCACACACAAAAAATTTGCATAAATAAATTAAAAATCTCCACCTATCCTCGCACAACATTGTACACATATTTTATAACTGTGAGCTATTCCAACTACACAAACTAGTATGGAGCTTTTACATAGTTCAATCATTATGCATATGGATTATGTCCTACTACCCTCATTCATTTCAATGTTATGATATAACCATCATGTTTATTATTTTAAGTAACTGTATAATATCCCATCATTCATATATAACTTACTTCATCATCCCCAATTGTTAACCATCTAGGATTTTTTGGTCATTGTTTTTTAAATAGCTTTTTGGTGCCATTATAAACATCATTACCTAGTTTTTTTAAAATGTATTTTCTTTGTGATCAATTCCCAGGAAGAGTACTATTGAATTGAATATAAATATTTCAGTGACTTCTGACAGGTAGTCAAATAGTCCTCAAAAAAATACAATACAGACTTACAAAGCTACTAGTACAAATAGCATATAATTTTATTTATTAGTTTTAAGGAAAGGTGGAGGAAGGAATGAAGGCAATCAAGCAGATGGGGAGGAAGAGAGAGAGAAGAAGGAAGCATTTATTTATTTTATTTAGTTGTTCCTCCTGGCCCTGGGTTACAAACCTTGGTTCTTGGGAGTGTTTGTGGACTGTGCTAACCAGAGGTGGCGGACATAACTGCTAAACCACCAGGACATACCATAAGACAATATTTACTTTTTTTTTTTTTTTTAAGGAAAGGTTCAGTCAGGAATGAAGGTGAATAGGCAGGCAGGCAGGAAGAGAGAGGAGAAGGGAGAAGAAAGTATCTTTATTTACTTTTTATTTAGTTGTTCGTATTGGTTGTTTCCCGCCAGACCCAGGACTCGAACTCAGAGGTATATGGCTTGCTCTTTTGGAGGTGATTGACCGCCACCATAAGATAATTTTTTTTAAAAATACTTCATTATGTGTTGGAAGGAAGGAAGGAAAAATATGATTAAGTGCCTATGAGCAATTCAAATTTGCAAGATTTGGCTCACTGGTGGCCTAGTGGTCTACTACACCCTGAATGCAATCCACATATATCCCAAGGTCTTGGGTTCAAGAACTGGGTCTGTGGGGGTGAGGGGGACACAGTGAATGTGAACAGCTAAATAAAATAAATGAAGTGCTTCTTCCTCCTCTCTTTTCCTGCCTGTACCTTTCCTTAAAAAATAAAATTGTAAGATGTAAGAAGAAGCAACACACAATAGACTTAGGGCTGCTCTCTCTTGACTGAGGAGACACTGAGAGGATGAGCATCTTGTACGAGGTATTAACCAGTCTTATTTTGAGATAAGTAGAGGCTAAATTGTAATTCGGAAAAGATTATGACTTGGTAGCAAAGGAATTCATATCAAGGGAATCAGAGCAGTGGTGTATAACAAGGATGGACTTGGGATCCAGAGAGACACTGGTTGAAATCCAGCATCCATTTTGCTAAGCTATGTGACTTTGGACAAGTTACATATCCTTTCTTGGCCTCATGGAAAACCGTGGTAAGGAATAGAGATGGTTCGTGTGAAAAAGAAACTTAACAGCCTTCAGCATCATCAAGAACAGTCTGGTCTTATGAGTGGTCAAGATGGCACGACCTAGAGACTGCTGCAACTTCGGTCACGAGATCATAAAGCATACAAAGGGCTGTGGAGGATGGAGAGGTGGAGGAAGAATAGAAGGATGAGAAGCAAGAAGAGAAGGGAAGAAAACGGAGGAAGCAGAGATAGAAGAGGGATCAGATAAAAGAAAAAAAAAGAAGGAAGGATGATAAAATGGGATGACTAGAACAGAAGGCAACTAATTAGGCCCCAGACTTTGCTCCTTGTAAATAACAGCCTTGACTGATAATCCTGCAGAGGGTATTCATAAGGTTGCAGGCATCGGAGCTCACTGGAGCATGATATCTATATCGACCGTTGGGAGAATAAGCTTGGGCCAATGTGACCACTGTGACAGGGATTTTTCGGTAAGTGTGTGTCCGAGATATGATTGAGATGGAAAATACATGCGCGCTGTCGGACAATCGCAGGTGGAGAGTACTGTCAAGACTGCTCTAGATACGCTCTGTTACTTATTTGCTCTTAGGAGAGTTTATATAAATATTAATATTTCTGAGCTGCCGGAGTAAGATACAACCACACAAGTATTAGTTGCAAGTTATACACAGGCTTTATTACTCACAAGTTCCCGATGCCTGTTTTCAGTTTAAGAGGGCCCGGTGGCGATCTTCTCTCGAACAGCGGCTGCAGCGGTGAGTTTTGACTGGCAAAGAGCTGAGCCTCCGACAGGACACTGGCAGCGAGCAGTTGCTTCCAGCCCATCACCATATGGAGCATTGTAGGGTTTACCTAGGAGTTTAGGGGACTAACTTGTTTGAAGTGGGAGCGCCTTGCATAGCTTGAACCACAGTTGGGTATATTTGGGGGTTTGTTGTCACATAACAGTGATAAGACATATCACACTTTACATATCACACTTTAACATGCATTGGTGTGTCAGGACATTGCTGATGTCTTATCCATCACTCAACATAGGTTTACTCTCCTTACTAAACACAAGCAAGATTCCCAGCAAGTTTCAACATGCTTTTTCTGAGTTTGTAATAGCACCAGAATATTTTAAACAACTTCAAAATAATATTATAACAATGTGGAGCAGGGGCCCAGACAGTGCCAGGAAGTATGGGGTTTAGCTCACCCGGCCCCGAACGGAAGGTAGTAGCTGGATAAATCTGGGAAGACTTCAGGAATCAGAAAAGGAAACTGGAATTCAGCCAGTCTTCAGTTTCAAGCGAAACCTAGAGAAATAATTAGTATGCTCAGGCGAAGAACCAGGTTTAGGAGTTTCTGGAGAACAAAGACAGGCATTGAGGAGAGGTAGCAGGTACCACATAAGAGGATACTCAGGCATCACCTGCACAGAAGGACTGGAGACACGGAGGGATCCCTTGGAAGCAGACACGGGCCCAGTCACAGGCCAGGTGTAGACGCCCCGTAGCATCTGGGCAGGAGCAAAGGGAGGCAGAGACAGGGCCTTGGCAGTGCAGATATGGGCAAACAGCCCCCAGTGGGGTGCTGCGTGGGACCCCAAGGACCAGGCCAGGACCGAAAAACTGATTTCAGACAACACCTGCTAGTTCATTCATTTCTTCAACAAGTTTTGATTGAAAGACAGACTACTTGGGTCTAGAAGGAGAGGTGAGACACTCAATAAATAATTGTTGCACAAATGGAATAAGTTTGGGAAAAGCTGCATACTGTATTTCTCCCTTGGAGAGCATCTATGCACATTGGCAAGATAAAATCCTTGAGGACCAGTAGTAAAGAAGTCAGTTTTTATACTTTCATCCAGTATTTCCTAACTAAGGTGTTCATACCTCTTGTTTTTCCATAATGCTTTTGCATATCTTTTAGATCTAAAGCTCTGCAGAAAAGATTGGGAAGTAATAACCTGGCTAATCTGCATTTTACAGGTGAGTCAGAGAAAGCCTGATACGAGACTTTAAACTAGACCCAACTGTAATGAAAGTCAGAAGGATCCAACAAATTGTTAGGACCTAAACCCCAAGGGAAAAGATGTGTGACGTCTAAGATTATAATAAATGTTTTGAGGGGCAAGTTGTCTCCTGTTTTCGATGGAACAGAGATGTCTTAATAGACTCTAGTTTTTGCTGCCTTCATAATCTGAGATGTACCCTCGTGAGGAAAAGCTGTTTCCGTGTGGATACCCTCTATTCTGTATTTTTACTTCCTGGCATCTAAGAGCAGCAGAAAACCCAGTCTTACTGGTCCCCAAGAAGACCTTTGCTAAAGGAAAACATTTTTCTTATTTGTAAAACTGAGAAAAGTTACTACTTATCTCCCCATCAGAGGATTTGCAATCTAGGAAACATTTGCATCTTAAACCTCAACTATTTCTCTTAGATGGGTCTCTTTTATAATGTTTTGCAATTTTTATATTCATTCCAAATACATGCTTGGCATATTAAAGGCATATTCTTTTTTTAAAGTACTTTTTATTTTAAAGAGGAGGAAAGGGGGAGGAGCAAGAATCATTTAAAGAAAGGTGGCAAGGAGAGGAGGAAGAAACAGTTTTTATTTACTTAGCTGTTCATTTTGTTTTTTCACTTGGGCCTAGGGTCTCAAACCCAGGTCCTTGGGCTGCATATGGTCCACACACCAGCGTCTCAGCTGCCTGAGCCACAGGGCACACACTGCATTCTCTTTCTTAAAGGCTCTCTCTGGTGTAAACTTCAGAACCCATGCAACTTGGATCCCATGTTCAAGGGGCATGTTAAGTGACCAGAGTCACAGCTCCATGAGTGCAAGAATTCCCAGCACCCAGCCTACTGGCAAGCATAGACACTCAGTGATTTATTGTGAGTTGACTCTGAGAGATCCTGCGTGTTAAGCATTTGTCAGCCGTCCTCATTACATGGAGTTTTTTATGAATGAACAGTCAGTCAGAGGCAGAATAAAAATTTGTAACCAAAGGTGTTTATTTGAAATATGCAAATGTGATTGGTTTTTAACCAATTCACAATACCGATGAATAATATTCAACATCATAAGAAGAAAGCATCAGTTTAGGAATATAAACCTATATCTTTGCTCCCAAATGAATTTGATTTCTATTGTTTACTGTTATGTAATAAATTCTTCTTCTTTGGCAGGCAGCTGCTTCAGTGTGCCTTACCTGCAAGAGTGTGACAAAGCCGACTTTGACGCAACGTGAATGGTATTCTGAGCTCCATGTAGTGCAGGTGAAATTAGCCGAGCAGTAAACACTCTGATGTGTTTAGGAGATGGGTGGTTTTCTCATTCAGTGATAACTGACATTCTTCATACTAATGATGGGAGGTGGAGGGCTTCAAATGAAACCAGTCAAAAGGGAGAGGAGTAGGAATGGGTGTGTGTGTGCACTCTTTGTTATCACTGCCTTTAAAAATGGAAACCCAGTGGAATCTCCTGGGAACAGTAATTACCCATAGCAACCAAGGCCCACACTATTAATACAGTGAGCTGAGCACTAAGGCAATTCTGCTCCCCTGTTCTCACCTCCCATCTTCTCCAGGATCCTTCCTGGAAGACACTGACCCTTCTCATCATTATCATAAAGAATGGCTGGAATGTGAGGCTGATTGGACTGAACCCCCATTATTTCTTTGTCCGTGTTTTTACTACTGCCCCAGTCTAGTCAAAGGAAATGAAAGCGGAAGGAAAACCCAGTTTAGAAACTTGGGACAAGATGTCAGTGCCACCGCCTCTGGACTGAAACACTGAGCTATTTATCACGCAGAGCCCCATCTGTTCAGGCAGAGGAATGCTATTTGTTTGGGGAGGAAAAAGAAGAATTGATAGCAATATTCCCTAGCTTTTTCATCAGAGGGTTTGAAAAATGGCCTTGCAAAAGAAAGACACCTTTATATTTCAATTGAGTTACAAATTTAAAAGCGACACTTGGCTGAGGTTTGTTACCTGCTTTAGTCAACAGTAAATGCCACAGATTTCTTCAAGAATTCTGCTCTGTGAATGAATCCCCAGAGTCTTAGGTAATTTTTTTTTGCTGCCCACTTCACTCCAAATCAATCAATCCAAATCTTACCTGGCCACAGGTAAGAGAAGAGCATTTGCAAAAGATGAAAACGGATGATCTCAATCCTTAGCAAGTAGCATCTTTGAAGATGATTGTCTAAAATTAACTAAATCTTCTCTTTATCTCCAGTTTTTGGAAAATTTATGATGCTGTGCCTTTGTGTGGGCTTTATTTTAATTTTTATCATCTTCATTATTATGTTAGGCTTTTATCGGCCTTTTAAGTCTGAAGATGTATGGCTTAGAGCTCTGAAATATTTATTAGCATTCATAATTTTCTCCTTTCCAATTTTCCTATTCTTTGTATGTGTGTGTATGTTTGTTTTGTTTTGTTTTGTTTTGTTTTAAGAAAGGAACAAAGGATGGGAGAGGTGGAAGAAACATTTAAGGAAGAAAGAACCGAAGAGGAGGAAGCATCATTATTTTCTTACTTTGTTTTGGTTTTTCAGTGTGGCCCTGGGTTGCAAACCTAGGTCCTTGGGATTTTATGTGGCTCAAATGCTAGTATCTCAAGTGCCTGAATCACAGGGTGTGCCTGTTTTTCTGATAGTTTGTTTTTTTTTTTTTTTTTTAATTTTCTATCTTGTTCTACATCCTGAAAGATTTTCACCAA